>VYZM01016223.1:1261-21261 GCA_013398915.1 Dromas ardeola | reverse complement strand
ATAGTTATATCTGAGGAGGCTCTCTTTGCCTGTGAGAAGCACTTCTCCCTTTCAGTCGAGGGAAAGAAAGATATAAATAACCTTAACCAAAACAGAAACACTGGACAGGAACATTAGAAGTGCCAAAAGATCGAGGTTATTGAAAATAATTTGATTTAAATGTAATCTTTGAGGACAAGCTGAAGATAAGGTGATCAAAAGTATATTAAAGAAAGCTGGAGAACAGCTGAACTTCGTATGAAGCTACATAGTGGGAAAGCTCATGGTAATGAGAAAGACGTACCAACATCTAGCTTGTCCAGTGGAGCTTCTCTGAAGTTCACAGCAGCATAACATATAATACCAGTACACCAATATAGTGGAAATCCATGAATAGGAGGTGCCATATAATCAATGCACTGAAAGAAGACGGGGGATATGAAGTGACAAGAAACAAAAGTACTCCATAACCAAATATATGTGTATTTACAAATATGTATGATTTTGTCTGAAATATTAAATTGATTCTAGTGTAAATTCAATTTGGTTAAGTGTAGCAAAGGAGAAATAATTATTTTAAATTTATGGACTTTGTGTCAGAATGACAGCAGTCACAACTGACAGCTATTTGGTACAAGAGGTATTTCTGTCTTATTTCATTTATTTATTTCCATAAATAATTGTTTCTATCTGCATACTGAGTGCAATCAGTATGATTTGTTTTTTCTCTTTCTTTAGGGATCTCAGAACAGAAAGAAGCAGAACTTGTATATATATAAATGTCTAAAGAGGGCCCTGCTAAGTATGTAACTAATTTTATGAAGTATACTAGGTCACCGATTCTGCATAGTGGACATCAAACTAATCTACAAAGAAACAGTCGATTGTATTGAAAATGTAAAATATCCTGCAGTATGCCAGTCAGTCAAAGAAACAAATGCCCTGTGCACCCACTCCAACACAACAGTGCAAATATTTTAAGCTAGCAGAAGGCAATCTGAAGATCATTTTGAAGCTAAGTGTGGTTAGTAGGAATTAGATTGGGCAGCGTCTCTTCATAAGAGAATCTGAATGGGTGGATTTTACATCTCTGAGTGTGCATATTAGACTCGAAATTCCTTTGTAGTCACTTTGCATTATGCTTTGTGTAGAACCTTTGCAGCCATGGGTCTGTTTAAGCCTGGACGGAGCGTTTGTTATTAAATTGTGTAGCGTGAAGTGTTTATGTATTGTTATTTATAATAATTCAACCTTGATGTTGGATTTAGAGATTAATTAGCAAAATTGATATGGTCTGTCTTTCAGGGATAGTGGTTACAAAGCATTGCCCAGAGTAGACTGCTTCTAATAAGAGGCCATAGATGCTTCCATTACTGACCTCTAAATTACTATTTGTTTTATTAATTTGAGGATTTATTTTAAATCTGTAAACTGATTATCTGTTCTTCTTCCCACTGAATCCCTCTGCCTGCTGGCTTTGGCTCTTTTTCCATGGGGTCTCCTTTCCCTCATTCTTTCTGCTGGCTTTGTATCTGTTATTGTTGGCTCAGTTTCCTTATCCTACCCTCCACATTGTGCTTCTTTCACCTTTACCCTTTCTCATCTGTCTCTCTTGGCCACACAACTTCAGCTTCTATGTATTTTTCTCAGTTGAGCTTGATGCCTGTGCATACCAATGTTTTAGTCGCTTTTATTTAGCAAAGTACTTGTCTCCGTGGCTGTTGTAGTTTATATAGGAGGTGTTCTAGAAGTTGGATGTTTTAACCTCAGAATAGTGTGTTATCATGTACCAAATACTTGGAAATGCAGTTTTAAGAGACAGACTTAGCATGCAGTCCCATCCCAATGAAGTTCTTACCAGCTTCATTCCAAAGATGTGTCTAGCTAAATTGTAGACAGTTAGCAAACGATTTTGTAAAAAACAAATGTTACCTTTGGGATCTCTCTACTGTGAAACTGTGCCTGAGAAGTCCAGGGTGGGAGGCAAGGATGACTTGCTACCCGAATCCAAGAAGCTCAGCAGCATGTCGTCTCCCATCAAAATGGGTATGCATCTGCTCAAAAAGACTGAGTAAGGTTGTAATGGCAGTAGTAAGTCATTTTCAGCAAGAACTTCAACATGAAAACTCTGGAAATATATTGAGCCAAGGAAGAAATTCACTTTAAGCTTTAAGATTTAGGTTGTGATGTAAAGCCTGTGTTCTCCCTTGGGTTGCCTAGAAGGGGTACAGTCTTAGTCAAATGAAGAAGCTTCCTTGAGAAGCTGGTTTATCTGAGCTAACTTTAAACTAGCTTGTGTGTGTGCTGTTAGTGTTGTACCTGCAGCTTTGCAGAACACAGTAAAATCTCAACTGCCTGAACATTTACTCAGATCCTTCGAGTTTTGTAGTTTGCCCTGAGCTATGTCTGTCACAACCAGCAGTACCCACTAACCTAGTTAAAACTTGGCTCACATATGTCTGTCTGCTGGTGCTGCAGTCACAGCAGTGGGTGTGATGTAGTTGTGTTTGTTCCCTTATCTGGGAATTTTACAGTTACCAATTTCTTCTGTGTTGTATTTTGGTGTGCAGTTCCCTGTATTATGCACCTGATCATAACTGTTGAAGTTGTTAGGTCTTTAGGATGCTGTTGTAATATACGACATGTATATTGTAACATGTATATATGATATCTATGCACACGAGTAGGACATAGGGATATGTAATTTTAGAATGTGCTACTTCTATAAATCAAAACCAAACCATTTAATCTAATGTATGTTTCTCAAGATACACAGAGCGGTTCCAGGATAATCCATATATTTTTTGTTTGTTGCTTTCTTTAGGCTGTATGACCTTTTCATATGCTTATATTCTTAAGGTTCATCAGTTGCCTCTCTCCAGACTGTGCAAGAATCAAACTGTACTGCCAGTTCTCACATGTAAAAGCCTTCACACTGTAAAGTAATTTGTCATCTCAGAGTACTCGTTCTTTGAAATTCTTTTATCAAAATGAAAAGAGGAAGGAAAGATTGCTGTTCCCTGTATGTCGTATCTCCAGGTATCCTATAAATAATAAACTTAGTGTTTTGTTTTATTAATCCTTCTAACTGTATCCAAAAATACAGAAAATGATGGCAAAGCTCTGCAATAAGTAAGGGGGCTTTCCTTTCACAAATTATTCTTCAGATGCAGCATCAGTCCATCCTTCGGTGTACTCCAAACCCGTGCATCTTACTACTTTTTGTACTGCAAACCTCCTACAAGCCTCAGAAACTGGGGGAGAGGGGTGCCTAAAAATTTTTTGTCACAGGTGATTTTATGTTTTCAGCCCCTTCGTCATTATTCTGCAGAACGTTCTGTGGAAACTTGTGGAGACTATGGAATCTTGTGTTGGTCTTTGAGACTTTGCTATTGGTTTTCTCAGGAGAAATGACAAAGAACAGCCCATCTTCTCTTTCTCTTAAACCATAAGAAACAAGCCATAAGGAACCATCCAGTTCCAGACTTCAAGATTTGACTTCACAAGTAAATAAAGTTAACAATAGAATCTGTGATCTGTTGTAGACAGCACTAATGTGAGCAAAGTTCTTGTGTTTGTGGATACATGATGCGCTGAACGTGCTCTTGGAAATTGTCCTGATTTCAGATGGGATCGTTTCTAATAGTCCTTTATCACAGTTAGTCCTGCTTTAGGACAATAATGATTAAAAAAAAAAAATAATCACAGAAAGCAAAATGCATATAACATGAAAAATGTGTCAGGGTTTCTATGAAACACTACCTTGTACAAGATGTTACCTGTCTGGTTTATATAGTGAACTTAGAAAGGAGTAGGAACCCCAGTATGCTTGAGCTGTTATTTCAGTGAAGAGACACACAATTTGAGTGCAACTATCTCATGTTGTAATGCAGAGATCATATATGTGAGTGTATTTATCCTAAATCAGAACATCTCCCAGATGCTTCCAGGTGTGGAGGACCTAACACATTAAGAAACAGAAATCCTTTGAAAGTAGGAATGTGTGTTCTACCAGCCCCTTTCATAATGGAGAGGTGTCTCTAGCATCCTGAATGCGTTCACTTTCTGTGTTTTGACATGACAGTAATCATGTTAGGAAATTGTCATCACGGCCTGAAATGTAGAGCAGATCCTAGGCAAGATTCGCTCCTCTACTTCCTTCATAGACTGGACTTGCAGGGGAGTGGATGACAGTGCTTCAGAAGTGAGCATAGCTCCAGCTGAGAAGGTGAATATCATCTTCTTAATCTGTATCCTTGGAGTAATTGATGTGCAGTAAATGCATCATTAGTATTAATTGTGTGAAGTTTAAGTATTATTTTAATCATGTCTGAAGTATTTCTCAGAAATCCTAAGAAAATTAGAACATTTATGGATTTAATGGAAATTCAAGCTGTGGACATAAATAATAGGCAAGACTTCATGAAACAGTTGGCTTTTGGGATTCATGACGTTTGGCAAACAGGTACAGTTGGGTCATTGTGAGAACATCAGTGAAGGTGGTAGAATTTATCTAAATTACATGCAGTAATGAGATACACAAAAAACATTTTTGTCCTTTTAGAGACGTCTTTAACATTAACCTTTATCCATTTGCAGTCTCACATGTTTCTCAAAGTTTGTTTAAGATTATACATGAATTAGAAACATGCTACCGTACTCACAGATGTCTTTTGAAGTTTCAAAGACATAACAAGCCTAGAAACGTTAAGCAAAATCTATCCTACAGAATGCATTCTAAAGCATTGACTTAACACAGAAAACCAAGGAAAATGGGTAAGTTGATGCATTATTTTATTCCCCTCTACTTTGTATGAATCCTTAAAATTCTATTAAATCACTCAAACATGGTAGTTACTGAAAGGTGAGCTCTGCATACTTTGTGAATATGAAAATGAAGAGGAAAGACGGCTATGTCAAATGTCCTTATGGGTTTCAATGGCAATCAATATCAATGTTTCTTAAATACGTTTTCGTGGGTAAATGCATCATGAAAGTTAGAGCTATTAAATTCCCTTTTATAACTTATCTATAGAGAAAGAATAGGGTTCCTATATTGAAAAGCAAAAGAGAAGGGAGCGGTGGCTTACTGGAAAGGACGAGGAGCTATGAATTGTACTGGGGGCTCAAGTAAGCAGAGACCAGAGAAGGAAGATGAATTGTGGAGTGGGAACTGAAGGTTCAGAAGCTCTGGAGGCTCCGGGATAGAAGAAACTTAGGTTAGAAACATCCGTACCTGTTGTAAGCACAGCAGCCTTTGTGGCCTGCGATGGATCCGAGGCAGTCCTTCCTGCAGATGGTTTCTTGGCCTTCTCCCACATTAATTGACATTCCCTCTAAAATTAATATCCCCACCTCTTTACAGTCCCCACCCATCCTTCCCTCTTGAACACGCCATTTTTACAGACCCAGCTTCGCAGTTCACAACCTTGATGCCTGTTGACCCTTGTCCTTTTCTTTTAGCCACCTCTGACCACTGGCACCCGTCCTTGCCCACTGCAGCTGCTGGGCTTTGCACACAAAGAGAAAGCACCTTGGTTTTTGGCATGATACAGATATTGCACTTAACCAAATTCTCTGAAAAAAATTCTGTGCTAACATGCCTGCCTTCACTACTGCTCTCAATAAAACAAAAGAGAGCAAGTAAGCATACAAGGGTGAGAACAAAATTATACTTGCTCAAGTTTAGTCATAATGCCTAGCCTAAACACTCTTACTGTCAAAAACCAGGTCGATCAACATTAACAACACGAAATATAGATTAGGAAGCATATTCTGTGTGATTTCTGTTGTGGTAGAACTCTGAGAAATGCAAAATAAACAAAGCCAAATTTTATCAAGTCCAGAAAAGGATACTGAATGCACAATTTTAATTTGTGTGTTATTTGAGCTCTGTGGTACAGATTACATGAAGTACTTGCATGAGAAGGTATGAACGATGCTCTCAGATCTTAAAAATTGCATCATCCATTATTTTTAAGAGTCCAGTTACAGAGTAACATTTTACAAAAAGTAAAAATATATTTAAGATAAATACCTTGGCACTATGGATTTGTTTTGCATTTGGCCAGTGATCTCTAAGCTTAGAGTTGGGTAGCTAATGTCAGGTAACACTAAATATTATAACTCGTTTGTGACTGTGCCATACAGCAGAAACAGTAGGAGATGCATAGCAGTAAACCAAGAAAAAACGTAAATTTAACACAATAAATTTACATTGAAAGTGCTTTAGGGAGCAAGCCTGCTTAATTGAAGAGGACATAAGCACATGTTTATCTGCTGTGTTTAACAGAGAATGTGTAGCACATTCCTAAAAATAAGCATATACTTAAAGAGCTTAACTG
Organism: Dromas ardeola; assembly: GCA_013398915.1. Lineage (NCBI taxonomy): Eukaryota > Metazoa > Chordata > Aves > Charadriiformes > Dromadidae > Dromas > Dromas ardeola. The sequence goes on along the minus strand of VYZM01016223.1, from coordinate 14,938 downwards.
ATGCAAAGGTAATAACTTAACAGGAGTCATGGAATAAAAGCCTGTGTATTTGTGAAATATATAATTTAAGGATCCCATTTTACAGTCATAAAAAGTACAAACTCATACTTCAGACAAATACTATGTTTAACATGTAGCATTGTTGCTGCAAATTTCCAAGCGATACAGTTAACTTCTTTCAATTTTCTGCCCTCATCCTTTCATCCCTAATGTTTAAGGGCTCCAAGGCTTAGCAGTAAATAAATAAACTCATTGGTAAGGTTTGTAAAGTATTGCACCATGTACGTTTTTCTGTGTTACAATAGTAGAATGAGTTAAAACATGACCACTCAATGCCACTGCATTCTTTAAAGATACAGCTGTCAACATATTTTAGGCTTTAGATAACCAAGCTTCAAGATGAGTTGGATCCAAAGTAGTATTGAGGGAAAAAAACATGCACCTTTAAAATTCCAATTTAAGTTATTTACATTGGGATGGATTTCTTTTGCAAAATAGCCCAGCTTAAATTTAACATTTGAAGTATGAAAATACTTACGTAGGTCTAAAATTGCTGCAGCCTTTTGTAAGAATTTAAATAGATAAAGCAGACCTGTTGCATCAGTGAATTCTCTTCAAATTTCAATGAAACAAAGACTTCTGCTTTTTTAATTGCTGTCAGAATCAAAGGAAGACATGCTAAATATCTGAGTCTAGTCATTCTTTGTAAAAATGTTGCCGTGTCATCCATTTAAGTGTCTATCATTAAAACACTTTTAATTAAAGTGAATGCTAGTACTTACCTGTTTTTTATTGCAGAAATATGTTTCTGCTGCACAGAAGCATTTTTCTGTTGTCCCTCAATGGGCATGCTAATTCAAGGCTGAAAAATCCAGCAGTAACTAAAAGGGCAATCTATCTGACTTGTTTTCCTTTTCCAGATTATTTCTGTGGCAATCAAGTACTTAATTCATTTTAGAAACCATGGGAGGGATGTTTCTTTATGTGTCTCTATGTATCCTTAGCCGCTTATGAAAATATGCTTCTGGTTACCAGAAACTATTGGCCAGTTCACTCACTGGAATAAAAAAGTCCTTCTATAATAAATGACTAAACTTTAGATATTTTAATAATCTAATAAATACAAACCAGTTTTAAAATACTAGTTTGAATCTAATTCTAATTTCCATCTCAATACACTGCAGCAAGATAAAAAATAAAGCCCTATTATTTTCTAAATAAGAAATGTATCCAACTTAATTAAATGTAAAAAAAATAAGGAATTTAAACATGCATTTCATAATAGCAAAAAGAAACAACTAATTTAACCTAAGAGCTCATGTTTTATTGAGCAGCAGCATAGCCTCATGGTTCTATGAATCAGTGACAAAGAACTTCTGCTTAGGCAAATACAAAACAAGACTAAAAATCTACTATTTAAATCAAGGGTTCCTGCATGTTGGTTTAAATTGTCATTAAAAGTAGTGATTTAAACAATTTGATTTAAATCAATCCATGCTGTTAAATGGCCAAATAAGACTTTTGTAAGAAAAGTGTAAAATGCATAGCCAAGTGACCAGAACAGCTACCTTGGAGCTTCAGCCCTCCCCCTGCTGTTTTTTTATAAATATATCACAAATCTTTAAAAGTATATTATCTTTACCTGACACAGATATATTATAATAAGCAAGAGTTGACTCTCCCCTCCACATTTTTCAGTGCCTGTGATAAGGCAAAGTATTTGTTTAGGGATTTAAAAAAAAAACCAGAGTGGGTTGGACAGGTAACAGACTGGTCTGGAGAGCTGCTCCAACTCACCCTCACAAATGTAGGTCAGTTTTCCCTCATAGTGGAATTGCAAAACTCCCTTTATATTTGCTCTGTTATTTTGGCGTGACAAATGACAGTCTTCGTTTCTGAGGTTTATCTGCTGTCCAGGTCATTAACCACTGAACAGTGAGGTTTCACGTATTTTTAAAGGCAACTCTTAGGGAGATATTTCTGAAGGCCACAGGCATCTTGAGGGGCCAGATCCCCCAGACTCACTCCGTAGCCATCAGAGGGAGGTAGACTTCCATGGTCTTGCATGCATCTGGGAAGATGGAGTGTACTGTGCACCGTCGGTTGGCTGCAGAGCCAACAGACCTCAAGTGATTTCTCTTTTGGGGAAAGAGTGGTCAGGCTGAAACTGTAGGAGGTGAGCATATGGCTCCTGCAGAGATGTCTTGTGGTGGGAGTTCCTCCTGCTACTGAGCGTGGGGAAGGTGAGGAGCAGTAAGTTACCCTGGCACATAGCCCTGGCCCGTTTGCTGTACTTGCTCAGCTACAGGGGCTGCAGAGTGGCTGCGCCTCTTGTCCGCACGCTCAGCAGCTGTAAGGGGTCTGGGTGGTTAAAGCAAGGCAAGGGGAGCGGTTGCTGGGTGATGGTGTTGGTGAGGGGTGGCCAAAGGGAAAGAAGAGCCAGAGGGGTCGGGCAAGGACGGAGGGACTTGGAGGGAAGGAGCTGAGAGATGGAAGAGGCCAGCCAGGGACGAGAGGATGGAGTGAGTTTGGGCACTGAGAAGCAGACTGGGAAGAGCGGAAGGATATAGGGGAGCTGAAAGAGAAAGGGAAGACGTGTGGCCTTGATCATGTTTTTTGAAGCTCTTTTTCATTATTGCAGTCTTGCATTATTCCCCGCATCCTCCCAGGGGTAACTTTGTTTTCTGATAAAAATATTTCAATTAAGAAAAAGACATAATGCTAATGATGCATTTGCCTAAATATACTTAGTGTGACATGCTTGTAAAAGTATTTACAGTCACAATATTTGTGTGACAGGGAATTAAGTACATTTTTTTTAATTGCCATTCTTCAGCACTGTACACTTCATTGCTTTGGTTCTTTGCCTGCATGAAGTTAGTGCCTCTGTGGCGGAAGATGTGAATGTTGTCACAGGAGCCGTGCAGATCGGTGTAAAACTTCATGTTGTGCAGCCATGACACAGTAATGCTTCTCAGATATATATGATCTCTCATAATTTGAACAACCTGTAGTAATTTGGGTGTAGAATCCTTTTAGCACTGAGATGGGATGTGCCATACGGGTTTGTTGTCCTCCTTCCTTCCCATGTGGAGGAGATGTCAGGCGTTCAGTTTCATAGGCAGAAAACACTCCACAGCAACAAACCTGAGGTGGTAAAATTCAGACTGAAACGACAGTATAGAAAGGCATATGTTATTCACTTTCTGATTCATACCAAAAAATATTTTATATACTGTGGGTAAAATCTTGTCCTTGCTCAATCTATGAGGCTAGAGTTTCACCCTAAACCAAAAGAAATGTTTACAATATTAAAAAGGCAATCAAACAAAACCCTTCATGTTTCAAGTATTTGAATAATTATGGCTTGGTAGATAATTCATTTATTGTATATTTTGATTTTACAGGGATTGTACAGTCTTACATAAATACTGGGAAATCCTTCCATTACTGATGCCTTGCAGTACCTTTGCTGTCCCACCTTATGGAATTCATAGAAATCAATTAAAAGGCAGTTTTAGCTAGCAGTGCATATCAGATTTATAGAAGAGTTTCACATCAAAATTAAAATTAAGGTAATGTTTCTGCTCTGAAGCCGCTCAAAAAAGAGGTGAATTTTAATACAATAGCTCTGCCATCTGTAAGAATTTGTAATAACGAGCTGAAATTAAAACAGATACAAAGGGGGAAAGGGGTTAAAATGAATAGCTGTACTGCACTACACTGCATCTGATTTCACCTGTTTCAGCTCAAACACTATTACAGTGGTTTTTTTTTTTTTAAATGTTTTTATTAATCTCTGAAAATGACAGGTGTCAAGAGCCTTTTGTGATACACATACAAAAAACTTGCGGTCAAGAGGTCATATCACTGCAATGTATTAGGCAGTAGCCTTCTCTCTTGTGGAATTTTCCTTGTTTGAAGTGTTTCCAATGAAAGATGCTTGCTGTAATGCACATCAGCAAAATGATCTATTTGGGAACAGCTTTACATGGTAAAGGAAGCTATGAGAATACTTTGGTATTGTGTATGTCCTCTCTTAACAATTGCATGTTCTGAACTCTCTGGGATGCTATAAAGCACACAAAAGATATATGGCTTACAAGAACATATGTGTTTTGGGATTTAATTTTAGAAATATTATTCTTGTCGTGAAAACAATTTTTTTGGCTTTTTTTTCCTTTATACTCTCTAAAGACAGTTCTGGTGCCCTGAAAGCAAAGCCATTTCTAACTAAGCTGGTTTTCAGTATTTTCTTTCTGTTTTTCTTCATTGGCTATGAACGCCACAACTCACAGGAAAATAAATGCAGTATGCAAAATAAGATGTTTACACACACAGACAGAAAACAAAAATGGAATGGTTGGAAAACTTGCTTTGGTGTGGTTAAAGTAAAGGCAGTTGTTGTTTTAAGGCAGGCGTGTGTGAGGCGAGTTCCAGAGGCTCTCCTTGAGCTCTATAAGCCAAATGCGCAAATTCTTATACCTGCACTTTGTCTTTGGGCACATCAAAGCTTGGGCATATACCTGCCAGGGCAAGTATTTTCAGTCAATTTATGTAATGTGCTACATAATCATTAGGGAAAAAACCTAAAAACAATAGTGGTGAAGATTTTTAACATTTATATAATGTTTAGTTTTGAAAAATACGTCTTTTTTTGATACACCGATATCCAAAGCAGTTCAGCCCAGAACCTTGTGAAACAGTTGTATGCTTTGGTTGGTGATCCCGCCAGAGACGGTTTATTTTCCATTTTTGTTCAATTGTTTCAGGTAGGTGTGGAGAAGGCAGATTAGTGACAAAATTGGAAAGATACGTTATAAATCAGCTTTGAGATACCCACATCAAAGTAGGGTCTCTAATTAGGGATTTAGAAAAGCTGGATTATAAAAATAGGAGCCGGTCAATTGTTCCTAAAGTGCCTTGAGGGGAGGAGGAAGTGCTCACTCAGCTCTTCCATGCCCCAGCATTATGAATGGGAAGGACTGGGAGACTCAAGGAGTGTATGCTTTTCAAAAGGGAAGTGAGATGAGGAGTGGCTTTTTCTGTCTCGGGCAGAAGCGGGTTTATTGTGTTCCTCTGGATCAGGATGAAGAGCAATACTACTTGCATCATGTGGGCTTTGGTGCAGGAAAGTTCTGCAAGATTTACATTGCAAATTGGTAGGAAATGTTATTTTGATTTTTAAAATAATGTTCTTAATTTCCCTTTGCTTCTGGCTGTGCTTGTGCAGCATGTTTACGTGTGTAGGCAATTGAGGATTTAAAAATAATTGTCCTGCTAGTCTTTATTGAAATGAGGGAAGGGAATGGAGGAGACCAGAGGCATCCAGGACAGAATATTATGATGGTTACCAGGGCTGAAGACTTGGACAAAAGATACAATTTTTTGTTTAAAAGTCTTTGAAAACACAGTAATTGTGGGTGAGACTGGAAGAACACTGCAGAAGCAGGATACTGTACTGCATCTACAGGATGAACAAGAGGAATGCACAGAAGATAGAGGATGGTAGTTACAAGGAATAGGAAGGCAGCAAATACGGAAAGAATGGAAGGAAAGTTACTGAGAATAATGAAGGGTAGAGGAATCTATATCCATAAAAAACTTTACAAACAGTATTTTAAAAAAACCCACTCAGTAACGCTTCCAGTCCTCAATTTACTGAGAGCTCTGTTTTCAGTAGTTTGAGCAACAAAGACTAATAACAAATATGAAAAGGAAAAATGGAAAACAATATCTGGGAATGAACAGTTTAGGAATTCCACTGCGTTTCTGATTGCTGTATAAAGCCTGTTCCTCACTGTTATCTCATTTTATGGTATTCCCCAGAATGCACGAAATGTTAGATGTCAAGAACATAGCAGTGAAATAGAGATGTTATGAACTTCTCTTCATAGTTAAACAGTCTATCTCTAACAGTCTGCTGAAAATTGTTATTTTGATGCATTTATATGTATGGTGATCTTTAGGGGTAAAACAAGAAGGCTGGCTGTTATAGCTAGGGTGGGATGCGAATGAAAATTAGAGTTTAGCTTTGTGTTTTGTGAGGATGAACGATTTGGAGAATAGGCCAATTCTGAAATTCAAGTGTAATATCTTTGCCAACATTAAAGATATGATCACCATTCTGATAGCTGCAACAGCAAAAAGGAGAGACCAAACGTAAATTGTACCTGCATTTTTTTTAGCTTTAACTGTTTTTAAACAGCAGAATATCAGAACCTGTGTGGAACAAGATAGAAAAAAAAAAATCCATAAGGACTGACTATGGGAGTTGCTAAAGGAAAGCCAATGCAGAAGGAAGGACAAAAGAGTACACAGAGGCAAAAAGGCATAAGCAGAAAAAGGAGGAAAGAGAGCTTGCAGAAGACAGAGTTTATCTTGCAAATGATAACATTTTCCCAATCTGTGAGTGACTAAATGTGACAGTATGGTACTGAACAACTCATGAGCAGCAACTGCAAATGTAGTTAATACATAAATAGAGTATTCTAGCTTCAGTCATTCTGAAAACTTCTCTCTGACATCATCTGCTATGATACTAGATTGATGGAAATGCCTTGTAGTAGTTTTGTACTCCAGCCTTCAGACTATCTTTGGTTTGTCAGCCTAAGGGTCTGCACACAGCTTCTAATGTCTAATGGCATTAAATAGTTAAGGCCAGAGTTCTTGTATTTTACCACATCCTGGAAATGTATTTCATTATTTTTTATAAATAATGAAGATTGGCCTGGAAAGTTAGGTTCATAGCCTTGATTCGCTTCGTAGCATATGTATGAATAAAGGTTTACCGAATTGTAATGGAGTATACATAGGAAGGCAATGATGTAAATAATGGGAGTGCTTTGGCATGTAACTAAAGTAAATAAGAAGTGGTTGAGACTTATTTTCTCAAATTTTGGATGTAGAGCTTCTTGACAGTACTGGATGGGGTGCATAGGAAGCTGAAATAATCTTATCTAAGGTAGACAATTAAAAGCCTGAAGAAGTGCATTAAGTAAAATTTCTCTTTCAAAATATTGAAAGGTCTCAAAACCCATGGTTCCCTGGAAAATGAAGTGTTAGTGCTTCTGAGGACAGCATTATTAATGTAAGACAGAAGATTGTGCAGCTTTCTTAAAAGCTTGTTGGGGCATTAGTGAGATCCGAGTAGTTTTTGGTTCCTGTCTCAACTGTGCTGTAACAGTTTTCAGTAATTTTTATGTTCATTCATTAGTTTGGAGCTTTCATGATGTGTTCCTCCATTTTACAGAAAGTAGGAGACTGTTACTGTTTACAAACCTATTTATTCTGAATATTTATTTATATACTGTAGAAGTTGAACTTGTGTGTTGAATCAAGATTTTAAAATCATGACACTCCATATTCTTGAGTGTTTGGTTTTTTAGTAGTAGTTTTCTAAAGGGTTACAAAACAGTGATGAATTAATTTCCCTTAAGTGCCTTATGTGAGAAGAGAAAGGCAGGTAGGTCCAGTCTGGTGTAACTACAGTACATTAAAGACCACAAAACTGGAAGAAAATCTAGTAATATAACTTAAAAAAAAAAAAAAAAGACAGAGCTAATACCCTCTTACGTTTCTTTTTTTTTTTTAATTTAAGTAATGATTGTTCTAATTCTGTCATACTTTAAGCTAGTCATTTTTTCATGGATAAATATTCCCAAATTTTCATAAGCAGACTATTTGGTTTGGCAGCACTGATTATTGTTGTACTGATGTTTTTCATTCACAAATGTTGGTGACTCCAGCAGCTAGTGACAAAGTTGAAATGAAGCATGTTGCCCAATTTTAGAAAAAAAATACGCCTGCTTGAGAACAGCACCCAGTTTATTTTTAGATTAAAGTTATTTTAAAATCCTTAGAAGGATGACATCATACTTTTTTTTATATTATGTCTAAAAGAAAAGAAGTAAGATTAGCATACTTTATAGTCTTCCTTAGTGCCATTCTCACTCAATATGAATACTGGAACATTTTGTGTTACAGATTTCCTTTCAAAGTAAAATGAACATTTCTGCTCATTTACAAAATTGGAGGATTTTTTAATAGTTAATATCCCCTAAAAAAATCAGTACAGTCTAGTTGCTACAGGCAATACGTAAATTCCTTTAGGCATTGCAAAATAAATATTTAGTGTTGTGTTGTGATTCAAAGAAACAATGCTGTAGGAGAGAGTCCAACAGAAAAAATCATTTACAGCAAGTCAGCAGCATAATATTTTTATAGTGCTGTGTTCATCTGCATGGTCCCACACCTTCTTGATTGTTGATCAGATAAATTGGTATCTACTCAACCTTCTTTTCCTGGCATCCAGTTCTCTTGTTACCAGGAGCTTCATTTTGTTGGGGCGATCTGTGGCTATTTCAGTAGGAAAGATTTATGCTTCATTTTTGCTGCTTGGGTGATGTGAATCAATTGTATTCAGGGATGAATACAGACCATTGATTTTAGAGGGCTTTGTGTCTGCTCAGCACTTTTAAACAGTCTCTTATTTGGGTGTCTTAGGTTTAGGCACCTAAGTTTGAAAATGGTGTCCTAGATGCATTTGCAGAAAGATGAAAGGGCTTGATGGCATTGGTTTTTAGTTAAAGCAAGACAATGATGATTCATTGCTGAGCTGTTATATCCACGCAAAACAGGCAAAGTGATTCTAATCACTTAAGCGTAACTGCAGTACAGGATCCCAGGAAACTATAGTCTGTGCTCCTATCATAAGACTGACTACGTTTTGTCAAAATTTCACTAAGGAAAACTGAACCCTGTCTTAAGAGTAGCTCCATTTTTATTCTTTGGCATCGAAACACAATCCATACTTGGTGATCAGTTTCAGGTTCCCCTTATATAGCTGGCTCTAATTCCTGCATAAAAAGAGAACTTTTTTGGGGGGTAATGATAATTCAAAAGTGATACAGAAACTCCCTTGGCTAATTACATTTTTTTAGCCATGATGTCCTATGGCACGTTGATAGGCAGGACTAAAACCAAGTTTGTTTAGCTTTTATTTATTAAAACGTTATTACATCATGCATGATAATTTATTCCATTAAATTACATAACCCTTTCATGTAAGACCTGATTGATAAAAGCAGTTTAGGGTGGAACTGGGATTAGATTTCAGAAGTTTAGTTTGTAGGTTGATAGCAAAACTTCATCAGCACGTCATCCTGAGATACACGGACATGGTTTCTCTTTGTCCAAGTCCAGGTGTGATTCCTGACTTGTGCTTACTATGCTTATCTGAATTTGATTAACACACCTATGGCTTAAATCTTGAAAACATCAATGCTAGGTGTGTTCATATTCCGTGAGTGTATCACAGTAAACCTAAATTAAATAAGCTCTTCAGAGAGAAAAAGTCATACCAAGAAACTTCATCAAATGTGTATTTGTACAAAAAAATGCATGCATATTTATCCCATGCTGTAGTAGTTGGCAGTGAATGATATTGCTACTGAATGACCCAAGCATGACCATAAATTTCTGAATGAATGTCTTTGAATGTCTTTGAAAAGCATAATTAAAATCCTGTTGTGTTTCTCAACCATAGTTTTCCAGAGAAATAAAAAAGACAAGTTAAGCTTGACTTCATAGTTTTCCCTCCAAATATTTCCTATTTTCAGAAGTCTGTGGAGTCTGTCAATATTTTTGTGACTTGTGCAGAAGTACAGGGTTGGCTGGATTCAATGCGTTGGCTCGTAGCAGTTCCCAAGTTCCCAGTGACTAGAAGTGTTAAGCTACGTGTTTACTAAGCCTTCTCTAAGTATCGGCAGTTTGTAAGGAGGTAGTAATAGCAAATGCCTAGGATGCAGACCCCATTGAAGTTTTTTCAAAGTAAATCCAAATAAGCAGAATAAAAATCCTAAGTAAAAAGCACTCCTATTAGCAATCTGTTGCAAATGTCCTGCGACAAAGGCAGGCTTCGAGCATGTTCCATTAGTACCCTAAATATAATGGTAAAATCAAAACAATTTTATATGGCAAGGCCACCTTGGAGCACTTGACTGACATTCTGAATTACATAACTTGTTATATTTTTCTATTTAACTAAACATATTTTACTTCTTAAGTGCTTTATGATGTATTTAAAGAAATATTCTATAGCTATTTGTTTATAAAGTTGAAAAAATTGAATAATTTATCCGCTTAAAATAGCTATTTTAAATTTATCTTTCTGTGAGATAGCCACAAACAGATTAATTTCTTCAAATTTATGGTTTCTACCACTGGTTTGTGTGTTAAATGTCTATGTGCGTCAGTTTTAAATTTGTTAGCCTAAGTGAGAGTAATTCTTCGGGAATTCCAGTATTTTTGCTTAATTTATGTAAAATGGTTGTCATTGGCCAGATAAATCACATGATATTGCTAATAGCCTTGAATATAGAGAAAAAAATGTGCAAAATGGCTCTTATTAATTAAAGGTCTTGAACCAGGTGATTATAAGAAGGTTCTAGTCAGCTGCTTAAGTAAGACAAATGCAATGTATTAATACTAAGAAAGCTACTATCCCATTATATTCTAAGTCTGACATACACACAGAAGCAAGGAGTTTCATATTAAGACTATTTTATTTCTGCCTCGTTATGGCTGTATAATATAGCTAAAGAAATCATAAGACTTCATGATTGTGAGATACACAGAATGTAATTTAATCTCAGTTTACAATTGTTTCACTTGGGTTCCGACCAAGTTCACAGGAAGAAGGCATTGAGGCTGTCATACGTATCATTTTTAGTATGTTGTGTTGCACTAAATGTTACAGGGAGGTGAAGAACTCTTATAAATGAAACTAATTTTAATACATACTTCAAAATAGACTGAATTATCATGTAAAATATATATTATGTGTTTATGATTATGTCATCTCAGTGTACATGTGGGGATCTTTGATTTGGTTATTACATCGTCATTACTGATACTTGAACCTTCCCACTGAATAGTTATTAAATATTGAAATGTTCTGAAGATATTACGTGAAATTAAATATTTATTTTCGCATAATATCTTCACAGAAATATTTCAGCAGTTTTATATTTTGAGAAGATCCTAAAATGTAAGATCTCAATATTGTATGAACTAATAGCTTGACAAATTTAATAAATGCTATTTAAGGCATATACAATACCCTATACTTTGCTGTATGAATATAGAACTAAAGTACTGGAAGTGATTTCCTTGATCATGGAGTTCAGTCATCTTCTTTTAAAAGGAAATCTCAGAAATTTATCATTTATCTAGCTCCAGATGCGTGCATGCATGCAGAGTTTGGATTCTTATAGCTAACAAAACATGCTGGCAGAGCAGGTAAGTGAATGGAGAGAGAGATAAGAGGAAAACAAAGTATTAGAAAATTAATTAAGAAGCTCTTATAACCAAGCCGAGTAACTCATCTCAGGGGAAAAAAAAACAAACACCCACAACAAAAAACCAAAACACCAAACAAAAAAATTCCAAACCACCAGAACAAGATTGTACATAAAATCCTCACTTGATTACCTTCAGTTAAATTTTTGCCTAGGCTTCAGTGCAGCCCGAATTTCACCCTGCGTTCTCACTACTAGCAGATGAGCCTCAGTATCAACAGATATTCAACTAGACTAAGATAGCTCTCTTGTTTTCTATAAATCAAAGATGTTCACATAAACAATTACCAGTTTGTGGCAGACTGCCAAGTGTATATTTCTTACTGTAACCACCAGTGATCATCATGGGGATTGTCATGCTTTTCCCTCTTGGAATCCACGTTCCAGAATAATTGTGCTAACAGCTTATTCACAGCTTGTTAAATCATACTTGATTCAGGGAAATATTTGGGCAAAACAGGGTGCCTTCGACATACTTCATGAACACAGCAGACAACCAGTCTTCAGTGCTGTGGTAACAGACTTACTCAGCTTGAATTGGGAAAATAGCTTGGGTTAAATGCTGTCTGTGACTAAGCTTTCATTAAAACCAGGGGAAATGGTACCATCACTCAATGAAAAGATTGTGAAAAGAACATATTTTTAGCTTCCTTGCCTTTAGGATTTTTCTCTCCTTCCTTTCGCCATTGTGGATCCATTGATTTTGGTGAGACTTTGGTAATAGTATCACAAATGAGTGGCAGCCATTTGAATTGTTTTCTATGTGCTATTAATGAGCAGCGTGATACAAATGTTCCGTTTGATACTTCAGTTAGAATTTTAGATTGGATCCATAAAACCTCATAAGTAACCATCATCTGTCCATCAAGGGAGAAGTGTAACATATACGTAAGGTTAGCCCAACCAGTATTATGATTCACCGAATGCTTCTCTGCTGATCAGCTGGTGCCTAATAGGTAAGTGGTCCTTTGGGTTCAGGATCCTTGTGGGATCCATTCTTGTCCCTTCTAGCTACAGGGCAAAGTGAATCCCAAAATCTTAGCTTCTGCTTCTTTACTCATAACCCACTTTAAGTAGCTGTATGCATGCTTTGATCTTGTGCAGCTCTCTTGTTGAAAAACTCTTGTTAAAAGTATTAAATTTAGGATGAGGCACAAACATGTCTTAATCTAACCACAAGCATAAGCTAACACATAAGAAGAAAAGTATCAATTAGCTCTTTATTTCTCATACTAAGAGATACGGTAATATTCAAACAAGCTTGTGTTTTTAAAATGAGTAGTCTTTCTTATATCTATGCCGGTAAGACCATGCTTGACCTACAGGTTTCTCTTTCTTTTGGCCCATTACTGGCAAACAATTTTATATGCAATACCCCCCTTGAATTACAGTTGAAAATTATTTTTTTTGCATAGAAAGTATTGTTAAAAATTTTGTCAAGATGTTTAATGTTTTTAGTAACTGAAGCTGAACTATTTTTAAAAGGTACCTGAGAGCTTGGTTTGATGTAATTAGTCATTCATGTTTAAATATTTTATTGTCATGCCATTAATCATGATCCCTAAATATTCTTCTTCACCGTTATTCTCCAAAAAGAGCCTCAGCACTTTGCAGGATCAAGCAATAATAAGTAGTGGTGGTTGCTATTAGTCCAGTGCAAAAGTCAGTATCAATGGCATGACAGCAGTGGAAATTCAGAGCCTTCTCTTGCGTCATCTTCAAACCCAAAACACCCACTGAAGTAAAAAATCAGGGGCAAATGTGGGTCAGGATGTTTAGGTCAGTGTAGAACAAGCAGAGTAGATGCTCATCTTCTCTTTAATCAACAGCATCCTTTATTTTGGGGGAACTTTTGCTTCATATGTAAAGAAAACAGCATTGTTTCAGACCAGCTATCCAAATTGGAGCAGTCCAGGGCATGACTCTTCATTGATTTCCTATTTGATTATGAGTGAACAAAAAGTACAGAACTCTTTTTTAAAAATATGTTCTTGAAACCCTATTGAAGAGGATCAAGAAACGGAAAGCATTAGGAATATAGCACTGGTCCCTTGATCGGCCTCATTAGTTCAATGGGATTTCAAAAGTGCAGGTTTTAAAATATTGTTCCCACACATTTTTTGAATTCTAATCAAAAGGTAAATCGATCACCAGTAATGTCTTGGATGTCAAGCCTGCAGTTTAAATAGCCAGAAATTGCCCATACTTTCCTTGATACATCTTTAAAACAATTGCTGTATGATGGGGTAGCAATCATTGCAAGGATAAGGGGACCTAAAAATATATTTCTTTCAGAGTCATAACAATAAAACATAGT
>VYZM01016210.1:956-16143 GCA_013398915.1 Dromas ardeola | reverse complement strand
TTTTTTTAATATTCATATTTTCCTAAGCCAGGTACTAGTAGAAGTACCTGAGACATCAGGGCATTGTTTAAAACAAAAAAACCCTTGGGGAGTGGGAAGAGATGCAACTCAATGATACAGATGCTTGATCTTGTCAGAACATGTTATTAGATAGGAATAGTTTAATAGTAATCTGCCGTTTTGCATGTACCTAAGAAGTTTCAGCCAACTTGCACTAAGAACTTAAAGAATTCCTTTAGCACAACTGCACATACATACGTATAAAACCTGCTACAGCTATACTGCTTATTGAGCTGGAACAAGAGAACATTAAAAAAAGTCATGCTGTTAAAAAACTTTAACTGGCTTAGAAAAAGAAAATCAGAAAGATGCCTTATTTGTACTTGTTTTACATGCAGAAGCACTAGACAAACAGATCAGGTCTCAGAATAACAGTTTTGTAAAATTAGCCATGCTACTGGTGTAGTATGCTCATGCAGGAATACAGGTGTCAAAACGATAAATTGCAAGCAAGCCTTACTATAATGACAAATAATTAGTTTAACTACTTTTAATATTGATGTAGATAGAAAATGAAGACAACACTCTCTTAATCTTTGGGAGATCAGAAGAGAGCAAGGACAGATCTCTTGGAAGGCCGTTCACGTGGGAAATTGTAATTGAAATGCTGGTTACAAATGATTTGGAGACATTCTAAAATTGTTTAATTTCCAGTGTAGCAAGAAAACACGGAGAATTAAATTTACAGTTGAAAGTAAGTTTCTTTCAAGTGAGCTCTTAACAACCAGTTTCTGTGCAGTTATATCACATCCACACTACGATATAGCATCTCCTGACAGGCCCGTTTAAGTAAACTTATTTCAATTGGCCCTTAAAATGTGCGTAAAGGATTATGGCTTAGAAAGGACATCAATAATTCTGAACAGAGTGTAACTGCAAGAAACACATCCCAGAAATGCTCCTCCCTCTCCAAACACGCCACTGATCGTGTCCACACCGCACATGGCAAACCATGCCATTCACGTGGAGAAGAGAGCTTGAATGTTTCTGTGAATGCTGAGGTCACGGAACAGTTACAGGAATTAGACAGTGGAATGTATCCATATCTGTATAAGCCTCACAACAGACTGTGGAACTTTTAGCTATACCGAGTTGAATACTCAGAAGCCCATGGGGATATTAAGGAAACACGCTTAAAAGAACTGAAGCCAAGAAACTAAAAGCAAAGTGTCAATTCAGGTCCAAGCCACAAGTAAAGCTACAAATACTAATTTTTATGAATATACTGAACTTTATGAATTGAAAAGGGGAAAAAAAAAAAAATCAGAGAAATGCAGCTAGCAGTGAAGTAACAAAGTTCGCCAGTAATGCTGGGACGTCTGGAATAAAAAGGAAAAAGTGCTGACTCTGAAGAATCCCAGAAGGACCTTCGGGCCGTGAGAGTAAAGGCAGGTGAAATTCAGCCTAGCAAATTTACGTTGGTGCATTTGAAAAAATAAATTTCTACCGCCTCTAGCAAGATGACGGGCCCGGAGCCAGCCGCCCAGCAGCGAGACCTCGCACCGCTGCGGTTCCACAGAAGGGGATGGGAAGGAAACCAAAGCCAGGCGTGAGAGCCTCCAGACCCCTCTTCTCGGGGAGGGGGGCCGCTGAGGC
Organism: Dromas ardeola; assembly: GCA_013398915.1. Classification (NCBI taxonomy): domain Eukaryota; kingdom Metazoa; phylum Chordata; class Aves; order Charadriiformes; family Dromadidae; genus Dromas; species Dromas ardeola. The sequence continues at coordinate 14,487 of VYZM01016210.1, read as the reverse complement.
AACAGGCCCGAGGCCGCCACCACCCCACCCGTGTGAGGCACGGAGGGGGTGCCCAGCACCCGCCGGCCGCCCCCTCTGCCCACCGCGGCAGGCTGGGAGCTGGGCACCGGCGCAAGGCGGCGGCTCTCCCTCACGCAACCGGCGGGCGGGCCCAGCTCCTGAGGCGACCACCCGACAGACACCGCCCGGCGGCCTGTCAGGACGGACGGGGCGGTAGGGGGGAGGGGGAACGCGGCTCCCCGCCGCCCCCGCGGGGAGGACCCACCGCCGCCGCCGCCCCCACCTGCTTGTTGGCCTCGTCGAAGAAGACGCAGTTGACGGGGTTGGCCTTCTCGAAGTGCACGGGCCGCGCGCACAGCGCCAGGTAGCAGCCGCCATCCCCGGCTCCCGCTCTCCCTTCTCCTTCTTCTCCTCCTCCTCCCGNCGGCGCCTCTTCCTCCCCCGGCGGCGGCTCGCGGCTCATGGCGGCGGCTCGCGGCGCAGGTCCCCCGCCGCCCAAACGGTCCCTTCAACGAACTCCCCCTCCCGGCCGGCCGGGCGCTTCCTGTTTACACTCCCCTCACACGTGACGCGGGACCGGCCCGCCTTAAAGGCGCAGGACGCCCAGGTGGCGGGGCAACGGCCATAGCCCGGACGTGTCGAGCAGGAGGTAAAAAACACTCGGCCCAACCTTTTATAGAGCTTTTTCAAAAAAAAAAAAACCACCAAAATTTTTTTTGGGGGGGAGGGAACTAAGTGCTTCAGAGCACTGTCTTAATTTGCCCACACTTTGCTGCATTGTCACGATTTATACTGGTTTGGGGCATGAAACTGCTCTTTGGTGGCTAGGTGTGAAATAGATGAGAAAAGGAAATTATCCTCTGAAAACACTCCTTATTTCAGGAACAATATTAATAAAGCGTTAATTGAAGTTAAAGTCTGGATTGTTTCTCGGCATTTATGCTTATTTGTATTTTAGTTTGGACAGTAAACTAGCAGCGGGGCTTTTTGGCTGACGCACTGGCTTATACCTTAGTTCACTAGTTCCAAAACCTGCAGTATAATTTCGAAATGGTGTGAGAACGTCAATTACATATTTGCGTACTGGTGTAGAAAGGGAAATAAAAAACAGAGGGGGAAAGAAAAAAAAAAAAAACACAAAACCTGAGATCACACCAATTTAAAAGTTTTCAGATTAGACCAGAGTGGCACAACTTAATACAGGAGAAATACAGATTTAAGTACCAGATATTAACACGGTATCATACAAACAGCTGCTCGCTGACTTGTGAACCCGTTAGTCCGACTGCAGTAATTTCACATCAGACTCAAGAAACTCAAGTCACGGCTAGGAATAACAAGTTTATTCGTTCTACGGAACCCTCCTGCCTCATCAAACAATTCTATGTCTTAACAACCAAAAATCTAGGTTTTCTTCTAAGATTCTCTTTGCTTGATAACAATCCTAGAACCTTTTATTTCAAAGGAGTCCAGAAAAATGCTTATTTTAGCAACTTCTTCCTTATTTTCAGCCACTTGACAACATGCCCAGATGTCAAAATCTCAAAGCAAATTCCTGAACCAGTTTTACTGCTGGAAGTGAAAAGATGTTCAGCCAATATAACTGGGCCCAGTAGCTTTAAATCACAGGCTTGAGGACCACTGCTTGATTTATTTGTGGGTTTTTTTTAATATGTGCTAGACATACTTTAGAAAGAAATTAAAAATGACAGTAATAACTGAGGCCTCCGTTCAAGCACAACAATAGAAGCAGGTGCCTCCATTTTAAATGGCAGCTCAAAAACCACCCTCCCCTCACTTCCCCTTCTTTCTGCTCTCTCTTCCCCTTACTTGATGCAAATATCCTCAACAATCAACATCTTTCCTAGATGAGCACCTTGTAAGGCATTAGCAACTGCTTTAATTTTTTCTCTAAGAAATGAATATTGAAACTTTTAATAAGCCTAGAACAGTACTATGCTTTTCTTTTTAAAAGCCTTCTCCTCTGAATGCTTTGAGGAAGATTCGGTTGTATTTGACAACAGAAGCTTTCAATCTTCCTGAAGGGGTTAGATAACCGTGGCACCTCCCTCTCAGTACCTCTGTTCTGTCCCTGATACCATTATTTTGGGGAACTATTTCACTGAGCAATTAGGAATAGACTTAAGTCTCCAAAATACCTAAGCTCCTTTATTTCAAAAGTAAGGGGTAAATGCAAGACAACTGTCTAATTTAGAAAAGGGAAGAGGATCCAAGTACTGGGATGAAACTGGCAAAAACATCGAGGCTGTTTACTGTTTATGTAGTACCCACCAAAATAGTAATTCTTCTATTGTTTTAATGAATTAGTGTAGTCCTACTGTAGCGCTGCTTTAGTGCAGCACTGAGGATCAAGGAAGGCTTGTATGATGCAAAGAACCACACAAGAGCACCACCACAAGATCTTGAGTTTTTACTTTACCACCAGTTTTCCAACAACAAAAAAAAAATTAATAAAAAAATAATCACTTTCACAGCACACTGTGAGAATGTCATGTGTAGCAACACTATATTCTGCTTGATAAAGAGCAGCATCAGAAACAGCAATCAGTTAAAAAGAAGTTGATCAGAATTTCTTAATTCTGAACCATCTCACTACATCAGTTCATCTTTAAATGTGTTGTTTTGAAGAGAGACATGGCTAGATTTTTAGAACTTGCTAAAATAAGACAACTGACGTTAAGAATAAAAGCATGAGAAAGACAAATTTGAGTATTCTTTTTGCACTTGTAAGCAAAAAGGTTCATTCAAAAATAATAATGACCAATATTTAGCTTTCATAGTCTATGAGTATCTTTGGGGTGAGTAAGAATGTTTGATGTTTTACCAGAATTTCCTGTTAGAGACAAGATTATTATAGAGATTTTTTTTTATTTTTTTTTTGCACTGAGTTCTTGAAACCATTTATATATTAAAAGTGAAGCTAACTGAACTTACTCTTTGTTACACAACTTGGATGCAGCTCTCAAAGTTTCCTTGCACGTCACCAAAGACGTCCTCTGCTGGTTGGATTCAAATCTGTTTCTCATGTAAAACCCAATTGTATTTGCAGAGATAGAGCCACATTCTGTGTACTTGAAATAAAAAGGTCCAGACTTTTGTATATATAAAGACATTGGTTTGTTAAATTAACATTTTCATGTGATGGGAACGCATAGTTTGGCCTTCCATTTTGCCCTTGGTGGAGAAGGACAAAAGCTTCACTGACATTGTGTCCATACACAATTTTTAATTAGTTTTTCAAGCAGCAATAGGAAAAAGAGAGGAATTCTCCTAGTTTGCTTTCCCACTAAATACTTTAGATGAGCTAAATGATTTTTAAATAATATTTTTTAAAAACTAAAACAAATAAGCTCTGAATCATGCAAAATATGACCACCTCAGCTACATTAGTCTAACGTAACTGGGCAACTGGTGAAGTTGCCAGACTACCTGAAGAGGTAGTGACAGTCCATTCTCACAGTGCCAGCCTGAAGTGTGGGCTAAGTTAAAAAATAAAACCACCGAGGCATCACTGTATGCTCACTGTGTTTTCCATTTTGGTATTCCCAGTCAACCACTCTCCCTTGACATTGGTAGTTGACATTTACCACTGCACCAACATAGTCAGAAGCAGTACATTTGTGTTTCATTTCGTTAGCAGCTATGCACTCAGTGCTATTCATCATATATAGGTGGGTCTCCATCGCTTGAAAACACTGACAGTTTCTTTCCGTGATTCTGCACGTGATCTTCATTCATCTTCTCCAAAGCTTCAATCTAAAGAGCCAAAAATAAATCCATGCTGAAATCATAAAACCACGACTGCACCAGAATGTTTCTAAACGGTGTTAAAAGGTAGCTTCGGATGACCGATCATTTCTATTTCAATGATTCAGTCACACGTATGGGGCAATATACTTTGGAAATACAGCTTGAAACCTCTGTTCTCAGCAAATTAATAAAAGGAGTGGCACTCCTTTATAGTTTCATGCTGTATAAGTGAAATGCATGAGTTGCCAGGAGGACTGGGTTATTCTTACGACTTCAGCTGTATTCCCCAAAGTACAAAAGCGTCCCTTTCTCCAACTCTGAACACCTCTACTGTAACTCAGCAAATCCATCAGCATTGGAGAAATTCCAAGTAATACTCAGATTACAAATCCACTGCAATCACTTTTAATGGTATACGCTGAAGACAGTTATACTTAAATGTTTTGTGCAATCAACATAACAACTACGGTAGCTTATTACCTTCAGATTGTTATGTTTGGATTACTTCCTATTGTACTCCAGAGGAGATAATTTTAGTTACTAGCAACTAAAGTAAAAATCTGAAGTTTAAGGATGGGCTGCTCAAATTCACCTAGATGTAAACAGCAATGTTAAGTCTTTCACATAAAACTTGTAAGCAAAAAAGATGTAAAACAACAACAAAGCCCACTCCCACACTAATGCTCACAACACAGCCAGTGAGGGAATTGGTTTTTGGTTAACTGATCCATAAAGATCTTGGAACAGTAACATTGCGTTCCCTCTATGCCTGTTTCTCAGCTTGAGGAGCTGTCACAGGGGTTAACTAGTTTCAAGGTCCCACCTACTACACGCTGGACTAGCATAAACCTACACTGTCATTAGGAATTGAGTAGAATTGCCATATAGACCTTACTTTAATTAGTGAATATGGGAAATATGGGATGTTTGACAACTTATTTTTATAAATGTCTGGTATCAGGATGCACACCTTGAGGAGTTACAGCTAAAATTTGAAAGTTAAAAGCCAAAGGTGACCAAAGATTCCGAGGCCATATTTCTATAAGCATGACCTTGGGCTTGAAAATTGATAATGCTAGACTAAACTTTAAATTCTAGTAAATTAAAATCTAAAAAATGAAAAATAAGCAGTACAGCAATTATTTTTAACCCAGCTTTCCTTCCTCTGCACAACCTTTAACATATGTAAGCAAAGACAACAAAGCTAGCTTTTAAACTAAAACAGGTAACTAAATTTCCCCAACAGGAAGCCTTTTATACTTGAAAGCAGGGAGATCAGAAAAGGGGGTGGAGAGGTCTGTCAATCTGAGCTTCAGAAAACATTTTTACTATGTTGAAATTACCAAGCTTAANTCAAAAAAAAATTTTACTTTGTATAAAATAAACACATTTAAAAAAAAAAAAAAAAAAAAAAAAAAGAGATGCAGAATGATTGCTGAAATTATAATCACACACTAGTCATACAAACTAAAGCTGGAAAGTTAAGGTATTAGACTAGCTACTAGCTAACAAATTCAAATGTTAGACACAGATAAAGCTATACCTCTGCTTGGAAGTCTACTTCATTGTCAGCTGTAATATTAAAACCTGAGACAGCATTGAAGAGTTCACGCTCATTAAGTGCTTCTGCCACACCTGCTTTCTGGAAGAACTAGTCAATAAAAAAAAGCACACATTAAACACTTTACTACACAAAAAACCCCACTCCTTTTCCTTCCCCAAGCTACAATTACAATACTTCGTCAAAATTACATTTTTGCTTTTTGTTGACTTACAGATGAAAATAACTGAAAGAAGCTTTAAGTTCTAGTGATACCATTTTATTCTTCAAGACTTTTTTCCCTTTCAGAGGAGAACACCATCAGTAGGGACAATATGCAAAAGGAATCTTATATGTAGGTGGTGGTGATCATTTTTTTTTTTTTTTACAGAGTTTTATTGGTTGATTTTTAGTTAGTTATCAATTGATTTTTATCTTGGAAAACATTCAGCATAACAGAGGACTGTGAGATGAAGAGGACCTACCTGTGAAACATTCTTACAGTCTCTGAACAAAAACTCAAGTCCGTGAGGATGCGTTGGCTCCACAGACTGACTGACATCAATAAGCCAGACCTGTAGTCACAGCGAGACAGCGATTCACTTTGCATTAACATTTCACATTAGATGAAACCTTTCCTCCCCACATGAAGAATAAGCTCACCTTCCCATCGTGCCAAAGCATGTTGTATTCACTCAGATCTGCATGCACCAGGTTGCACTCCTTATACAACTGTTGCATCATCTGCAAGGAACCAAATTAATGAATGAAGCATGCTGTACTCCAAATACATATAGTTTTCACGACTATAACACAAAAAAAAAGCCTTTCCCCAGTCACCCACCCAATTTACATCATTTTTTCCCAGTCCTCAAAGTTTCACACAGGGGGAATCGCAGTTTTGGTAAACTGCCAGCAAGCTAAGCTTTTATTACTAAGCTTAGCTTTAGCAAGTCAGAAGAATCAAGTCTGGTAAACTCATGTCAGCTCTGCCAACCAGTCCAAGTGCACGAGACAGATGAACACGTTCTCTAAATATACCTGTCATTCCTATCACACAGGAAAGAAGTCCCACAGTTTTAGATGCTGAATCCTAACTAGTATGCATATTCACTTAAAACATGGTTGTGTTGCTCTACTGGTCTTAAAATTTGAGGCACAGACTATTCATATTATCAAGCTGCTGGATTGGTCGGTTGGTTTTTTTAATGTCTACAGGAAGCTAATAGCAAGTGGACAGTTAGCAGATAGATGTTTGAACCAATTACAGGCGATAACAGGAAAGTAAAGTATCCACCACCATCCACCATGAATATTCTAATTCATTCTCTGATTTCTAGATTTGTTAAGAAGGGGGGTGGGAAGGGGTTTATCCATTGGAGAGTGCTTAAGCATCGTAAATTAAGTTGTTTGGTAAGCCCAGAAAGACTTCAGAGAACTTTCTAAACCACATACTACTTCTACAAGAAGAGGACTACTTGCACATAATTCCTCTGCTGCCAAGTATCTGTTTGTCATCAAGTTTCAGCACATTTTCTACTCAGATTAAGATTAAATTTATTAAATTTTTTTAGTGCATAGTTTCTTATTTATTTTAAGTCACCCATTAACCAGCAGCAAAATAAGCCTTTGGACTCCGTATCTTGAACGTGATGCAAGCATCCTGAAAAGTAAATAAATGCTGATTTGTCCTTTAAGTTATTCCCCTAAAAGAAAACACAACCCAGAATTAGAGGAGAAATCAACATTGTCTTACATTAAGAACCTGATAATAGGCCTTTTTCATATCTTCACTACTAAGCGTCACATCCTTTAGTTTAGGAGCTGGGACTTGATCCTGGCCAATGAAAGACATAACCAAGACGTGTTTCTTAAGGATAACCACTTGAGGACAAAGAATTCCTGCATTTTGCATTCTGTGGATCAGAAAATAGATACTGATTAAGGAAAACAAAACAAAACCCCCAAAACCCTGCAGCTCCAGTTCCTGCTTGCTCATTTCCAGTCTTAGAGAGCTGTGCGAGAAACTTGATCTAGAGTCAACAAGTCTTTGAAGTAGACCAAATTGAAGACTGAATGAAAATACATATTTCACATACGAAAATTCAGATCTTAAAGTCATAAGTAGGTCTGAAAACGCTCACTGAAAACTAATTACTTTTACAGCTAGAGCCTGTTAACTTCATGGGCTTGTAAAGTCGGCTGCCAAATCCCTGAAGATGCTGACAATTCATTAAACTGTAAGAAACCAGGTGCTTACTCAACCTGTGCCAGGTTGTATATTACTTAGCCTAAAAAAATCAAATCTAAACTTCTACCCAGACACAGTGTATCTTTCTTAAACAGAGAATAAGAAACCGAGAGACATTTGGCAACTACCAATTTTCTTTTTTCTTTACCTTGTTAAGTTATGCATTTCCTTCTCAGCCCACATACGAATAATCTTTCGTGGATTCAATTTACTGAAGCGGTCTTTAAATCTGTAGTCATCCTTAATGTATTTATCACGGTTCTTGAATTCATTAAGAGTTGTTTTAAACACTTTGATGGCACATTCTGGAGGTATAACTTTATCTTCAGTTGCACTTCTCGTGGAAAAAGTAAAATATATAACAACGTTAACTATTCCCATCTTTACAAGCAAACGCACGGTTTTAGTTGGGGGAGGGGTTAACATTGCAAGATATAGCAATTTTTAATATAAGTGAGTAAAAGATCTGATTTTCTATCAAATTTGGAAGCCAATTCGAGTTAAATTTGTAAGAGTTCTATGATTAAGCTTATATATGAAAGTTCAGGTTTTAGCATTTTGATTATATGTTGCTTACCAAATAGGTTCCATGTCCCAATTTGTTACTATTTTACTTAAATATCATAGCTAATAAGAGCCCCGTTAACGGATGTACTTGCTTCAAGAAATTACAAGTGAAAAAAGTCTTGCACTAGAACAATAATGGCAGTATCACAATGTTTTGTTAAGTACCACAAAAATATCGCCTACTGCTCTCTTGACATCTCTAAATAGGTTACCTGTATTTGGGCTTTATTAGTTCTTTCTTACCTCACTTTAAGCTAGTGGTGTTTCAATGCACTACAGTCACTACTAATGTACTACAGTCATTCCACAGCACGGTAGTCTTTAAAACTAGACTCTTGCATGACTTGCCATGTGAACAGCATCCCAACACTACTCTCAAGGTAAACCAAACGAAACAAACAGCACCTCCACTGAACTGCACAGATGGAGCTGATAATACAGCGATCCACATGGAAAGACAATCTTCAGGTAGCCTAAGCTCATAATGACAGCTCTGTAGTCTGCAGCAGGTCAGTGGAAAGAGTTCCTCCAAATCTCAAGACTTCTTTTTTATAAAAGGAGTATACATTTTTCCACAGAAAGCTATAGTGGATTTTCCCCGTTCACTAAATGCTCTCCAAGGAGGAAAGTGGGGATTTTTTTTTTTTTACTTTACAGTTGGTACCATCTGGTTTTCAGATTTTATTATTATCTCCATGTGCATGAATACAAACTTTAAGTCTTGGGAATTAAAAAAGTGCAGATTGTTCAAATATTTTTGTGGTTTCTGCTTTTTAAACCATCTCTGGCACTTAAAGTTACTGTCAGTAACAAACAATACACTTACTTTCCTCCATATGCGTGAAAAACAACAGATTCTTTTCCTGTACTGATACAGCCTGTAATCGTCTCCAGCATCCCAGAATTGACCATCTTGTACAGAAGTAAACGCGTTTTAGGATCCACTGCTTTCTCCTACAGGCAAGAAATGAATACTCAGTTCATTAAAATAATTTTTTGCTTTACAGTGAGCTTAGAGTATTTATATACCACAAGTGTTCATTCAACTAGGTAGAAAGAATAATGTATTAAGAGCATTCTCTTCAGCTGGTAGAGAGAAAAAAAAAAGGCAACACAAACCAAACAAACAAATGAATCAAAACCAAACTGCTCCAGCACTGTCATATTAAGATTTAATACTCTCAGGTACCTTATCAGCTGTGTAGCGCACACAGTATTTTATCAATTACACATAAAGTACAGACTGTGGCCCAAGAGCACTTTCTATAGTGTTTTCAAGAAATCTTTACAAATCATGAATCAAAATGTCCCAAATATTATACTCCTTTTACATCATTAACAATAAAGCGAAACACACAAAGTTGAAGTAGTCCACAGCAGGATTTACCAGATTTACCAGGACCGCTCTAAACCCACCCATAAAGCACATGAACTGACTTCCGAAATTATTAAATCAGATTTTACTTGGTCACCTTATCTTCCTGAAACTTGCTAAGACAACAGATATTTGGAGCCACATGGTTCAACTGCAGAGGATCAGTCCTCTGGATGGTTTCTATAAATAATTTATAGGCAGTTTATTCATTGTAGCTGATTAAGAGACAAGTTTAGAAAGACAAAGAGGGAAAAAAATGGAAGCTGCTTGCTCTTATTTTGATATGGCTCTCACAGTAATGCGGCTCAAATAAAGACAGCCTTTTTTCTAGTAGGAGCTGGCTGATACCATCTCCTTCAGCAGTGTTAACACAATATTGCTTAACTGTTTTACTAAAAACGGAATGTTTCTAGGAATTACCAAAACAGTGTTCAGCTGTTACACAAGATAAAAAGTATATAGAGAGATTTTATTAAAAACATACAGCAGTGGAGTGCTCCTTCTTTTCATGGAGCCTTGCACTTCGACGTTCCTCAGAGTACGCGTGTTGCTTTAAGGCATTGAAGACTTGATTTGACAGTTTTAAGTCCATCCCGATTCCATCCCCAACATGGAATTCAGGTGCAAACTACAAGCAGAAATAATAGAAATTTAAGCATTGTTACTAGCAGACACCAAGAGTTGGCACAAGCAGGAATTTCTCTGATTTGCAAAATTCTAGGGTAGATTAGGACCTATGTGAAACCCACTTTGCATAATGTGTCACTATATTAAAAAACATACTGCTCTAAACTCAGAACTCAAAGTTCTGCCCAAATTGGTATGAGATTACCTAACATCCTGTCAAAATAGTATTTGCAGCATTTCCTTATTTGCAGAAGTTGTACCAGCTATATTAAAGAAAACGGAAGGTATCTACTATGGACAAACAGACTGAAAAGCTGTAAGCCAAACAACTGACTGAAAATGAGTTACTTGGATCAACAGCCAAAATTAATTAAAAAAAAAAAGTAGGTTACACGACAGCTGTGCTTTTAAAAGACAGCCTTGGCGTTTTATTTGCCTGTGTACGAAACTTGCTGATAGTTTTGTTTTGCCAAAACAGTTCTGTGCAAATTCTTGAATCATGATCGTTAACAAACTATTATTAGAGAAGAAACCCACACAACTCAGACTACCAATTTGAATAACTAATCCAGACACTGCATTGCACAGATGGACATGCATTAGTTCTTTGGTTGAATAACAGCATTCCAGTTTTACACACAAAGTAAGTTTTCACTTACATTTTCCATGCGAGCAGTGTTCTTTCTTCCACATACCACTTCATCATGTTTAGTAGTAATATCTTTTCCTTTTCCTATAAAGCCCTTTCTCGGTGTTGTAGTAGGTTTATCTGCCAGTAGTGAGAAAAATAAATCTAACTTTACTTCTAAACAGACATAACTAATGCTTATAAAAACTCCACGATACCCAAAAGACTAACATGATTTTATTTATTAAACAGAATAAAATATTTTCATTGTATGATCTTACCCTAAACATGACAGCTTCTTTTGCTATGTTATGACTTACTTCTCTGGGGCATCAGACACACTTTTGGTGTGTTAAAGACAGGGATATTCAATATTATGTGCAGATGCACCTAACCAAATGTAGATGACAGATATGCATATTCCACAATACTTTCCATGTACAATAGTTATTTTACTAGATTCAGCCACCAAAGCCAGCATACTGGCAGACAGAAGCCTGAAGTTACCCACCCAACTTCCTGCATAACACCTCCCAATTAGGTGACCTGATTTTACATACAACTGGTATGTCTCTTGACATTCAAAAAACCTGATTTAACTATGTCATATTCTTAGGTCTATGAACTTAAGAAATTGCATTGTTTAAAACTGCCACATACCTGCTCTATAAGGATCATGACGGGTATCTTGCCAATCAACCTCATCTTCTGAGCTGTCGCTGTCATAGGGATGCACCTTCCGATAATTTTCAAAGGATATAGAGACTTGAGAAACAAAACAAATAAGCAGGTCTGTGATTATCAGGGATTTGCTACTTCCTCACAGCTCTGTCAACTTAAGCAGAGTGCCAAGAATATCTCCAAAGCAAAAATATTTCTTCTGATGAGTGTACCTTTGCTATCTCCATTGATCTTCTTCTCTTCACGCCGAAGCTGTGCATCATACTCCCTGTCAAATTCCATCTGCAGCATCTGAGCTAGCATTAGGTCACTAGAAGTGTCAACATTTTCTCCTGTAATAAACGGTCCTTCAGCAACACTTTGTAAAATGAAAACAGAAATTTAAAAAATTAAACACAGTAATCGAAACAGATTTATACCATTTCATCACTCTGTACAAAAGACCTCACATACATCTGCACAGAAACTAGTGTATCTCAACTGTTTGCCCCCCACCTCCAAGACAACACTAAGTACTAATAGAGCTTGACTTCATTTCTCTTTTCTACTCCTTTACAATGAAAACATTACTAAAACTTTTACTTGTTTACCATTCTGCAAGAAGCATTAGACACTATTTTTAAGATGCCCTTCATGAAAGGGAAAGAAGGCATACAGGTGTATGTGTTTGTATACATATTTATAAATAAATAAAAACAATTTTTAAGAAATCCAAAAAACCAACAAAACAGCATTGCTTTGCTCTGCTTCACAGAAAAGACCACAGGCAAAGTTTGTATGAATTTAGCACTAGTAAGCTCTTGGCCTATGTTTAGAGCTTCCAGGTATTAGGAGAATACAGGTGATACACCTGACAGTTCTAGAAATAACATTGTACATTGTTAATAACAGTTTCTAAAAGGGAAGAAAAAACCCATTTCTGACAAAGCTTCTCAAAACATAGCATACAGACTGGCTTAAGCACCCAAAACAATGTGAAGAAAACATCAAGAAAGAAAGAAAGGTGACAGAGAAGAGAATCTAAGGAAGAGTTTTACCTGGGGAAGCCATCTTCATGGAAAAAGACCTGAAGAAGCAAAGTTAGGAGGTAATAGGCAAAGCATTTCCTATATCGCTACACCTTAAGCACACAGTAACAAAACGCACAAGAGATAAAAGATGGCTTCACAACTACAGAGATCACTAATCCAGGATTTAAACTTACGCAACCACTTCAGGAAAAGCAGCATTTTCTTCTTCCAATTGCAGCTCTTTTGCCAACTGTTCACTCATTACATCAGCAAGGGAACATGATATTGATGTTGTATTAGGGGCTCCCCATGGACACTGTAAATAAACATTTCATTCAAGTCAACAAGAAATGCAGTGGCAACATAATAATCAGGATAATTAGCAATCACTGTCTCTAAAATAAGCTCATGTAATCTTGTAAGAGCTTGTCTTCTACAGATACTTAGGTAAGTATGATGAACTAAAGCACAGGAGATACCTCAAGTAGTTTCATAAACTCAGTAGGGAGAACTGTGATTGAAAGGATGTTGATGGTTACTTACTAATGGGGGGGAGGGGAAGAGTCAGTTTTTCAGTGTCACTACCTCCTGAAGACAGGGACAAAGCCTTCCCAGTAAGTTTGCTTATAAGTGTAGACACACAGACCATGTAAAACTTCTCTTGGAATAACACAGTATTAATGGCTTAGGCGCAGCTTCCTCTCCGGTTTCTAGAGCCCCGAGAGGACAGCCATCATAAACATCGCTTCAAAAACGCAGAAGCAGGCACACAGCTTTCGCGGGGGGGNNCGTGACTCGCTCTCCCCATAACCAAACTCACTGAGATCCAACTCCCTGCTCACCAACAAACAGAGCGCGGAGCGAAGCCACCCCCTTATCAGGCTCCAACAGCAGCTCTCTCCACCGCGACGATAACCGCCGGGAGCAGGGAACCACGCCAATGCCCCGTTCCAGCTTTTGGCAGCGGAGCCAAAAGCGCTCGGTTCGCCAAATAACCGTGACCCGTGGTTTTGCTGGCACCGCTCGACGGCCTCACACCCCCCCCACAGCCCCGAAAGAGGGAAGAACAGCAACAAGGCCC
>VYZM01016206.1:561788-598459 GCA_013398915.1 Dromas ardeola | reverse complement strand
TTTTTTCTTTTTTTTTTTTTTTTGCCATGGTAGCTAGGGAAAAGAATAGATGTTTTGTTCCTATTGTTTTGAACAGCAAGTCCCATATTGCGGTCCGACTGAATTAACTTTTGAAGGATGATTTTCCTATGACTGCAGGCCACAAATATGAAATCTGTGATGCAGAATATAATTCTGAGACCCATAGTTTGGTAGCAGAAAATCAAGATTGCCCTGGAAGAAGTTACCACTTTGTCTGAATGGAGACTAGTGTCTTTATCAGAAACCCCCACTGATATATTTTGCATGATAGGTTTCTTCACTTAAAAATGGCAAAAAAATCATCAGCTAAAATGACCCCTTTCCTTTTAGATTAACCCTGGGCATTTGCAAAAGAATTGCAAGTGGTGTGCGTGAACAGTCTAAACCAGAGACTTGGATGCCTAACTCTCTTATGCCATCTTGGGCATCCCCATTGATGGGAACAGCAAAACAAAACTTGGCAAAAATAGATACTGGGAGGAAATTGATATAGCACCCCTGTCCGTCTGCATTGCACTGGCCACAAAATGGTGGTGTCTCTCTGTCCATATTTCTATTAGAAACTTGAAAGTAGAGGCCACATTGAACAAAATTGTAATATTTACAGGCTGCAGAATCAGGCGAAGAAACGGGCTTTTGGCCAGCATTTCACAAGCCTTTGCTGTAGCTCCATTGCAATGAGTTAAAAACAGATTTTGCAATGGGGCTTGGGGAGGGATTGGAGGTAGAGGGTCAGGTTTGAAAAGTGTAAAATCATGAGACTGAATTGCAGAAAAAGTCCCCTGCTGTCCCAAAGATGCTAAGCCAACTAGGCAAGGGGAATTTGGAAGGGCATAGGGCATTGTACCCATGCTCAAAATTTGTATTTGAGATGCTGCACCTGCAAGTTGGAGAAGGATCAGGAGGGGAAACAGGGTAATTTGCACCAGCAATCTCTTTTGACAGGACAGAGAGGGCTTAAAATCCTTCCATGCCAAGGGATAGAAGGCCACAGCCTTCACTTTCCCCTGTTCCCTTGGGATTTCTGCCTCCCTCTGGATATTTACATTTAAAATTTTGCAGCTAATCAATTTTCTTTTCAACTTCAAGTAAAGAATTTTTTTTTTTTTTTTAAGAAGGGTGTGTAGAAATCATAAATGCTGCCACCCAGGAGGACATTGTATTGTTTTGAAAAGCAGTCTGCGAAACTTGCTACTGCCTCCCCGGGCTTGCGTGCAAGAATGTTAGCAGTAGTTTTAAATACCAAGATTTTAAATGTTGCCAGCAAAAGCCAACACCGTTCCCCATCAAGCTGCAGGTGCAGGTAAATGGTTCAGCAGCAGCTGAATCCTTTCCCCAGGTTGGCTTGCTTGCTTGAAGGAACTGTATTGGGATATACCAGCCAAAATGTTCCTTTTCCCTAATATAAGGCTGTGTTTCCAGTAGGGCAATTTACTGGTAGTTTTGCAGTTTTCCCTTTTCCAGCAAGCCCTGTCTAGTATAGGCAAGACTTAGATAGATAGACTTCCCCAGGCTAATTTAAGCATTTTTCTCTTCTTGCACTTTAATTTTCAGTCTATATTTTGCTACTTGGTCTGCATTTCTTTAAAGAGAAACCTACTACTTTAGCCTTGTCCCCAGCCGCTGCTTGCTCAAAGCATCTTGGATTTGATCTTGGGAGATAAAATAACCTCCTTGATGTTAACCCTTTCCTTTTTTTTTTTTTTTTAAAGTAAGTATTTGTATTTTAAAGCATTCCTATCTGCTTTCTTCTCCTTACTTGGTATATTTATGAAGTAAACTCCATAGAATGAAAACATTTAGTAAGCAGGTCTTTTCTGTTTTTCAAACCATCTGAGCTGTGTTTTTCCAGAGAGAGTTGGACGAGCTAGATTTTATGTGGATTTAGGGAATAGTCTGTGTGAGGAGCAAAGTTCTGTTTCAAAGAAAAAGTACTTTTTCAGTGGTAGTTTTAAGGATTATGTATGTAACCTGTGAGTAGCAACTCATTCCTTTGACGACTGAATTATAACATGGGATATTGCATCCTGGACGATATGACTCTCTTTGGGTTTCGTGGCAAGTTATCTGTCAGGCTGTGAGAAAGCGTATTCTGGAGGTTTTTCACACCCCCCTAGCCCCATTGGTGCGGGGACTCAGGGTCTCCTCGTGCAAAGTGCTAATGCAAAATGCATTGGCACTTGCCGGCAAGAGAGTGGGACCCTCTGGTACGTGGGTCACTCGTGCCTTTTCAGCCTGTGGGACACAGACGAAACCTCTCATTACAGGAGGAGAGACAGGCGATTATCTTGTGTTCGTGGTGCTGCTCAATAACAGTATTGTTCTAAGCTATTTCTCTGTTGTTTCCTCCATTTTTCACTTGTCAGTGTGGATATCTTTCTGGTCCCAAGTCAGAATTGATCTCTGTAAATAACTGGAGAGTTGGTCTCTGCTGCACAGTGCTGTTAAAATCTTAGTACTGAAAATTGATGTCTGTTGATAATGTTAATTATGAAGATTTTAACGGCATTTGGACAGCAGGGACTGTGGCTCTAACATGTCCAGGCCCTGGTGTAGGTGTTTGCTTGCAGCAACAATTAAGGCTTTTTCCTTGCTCTGTAACACATTGTGAACAGCTACAAAGCTCATTTAGCTATTCTTTTCATCTCTTGTTCCCACGTGGTGTGCTTCAAGGAGACTTTTCACTGGAATGGTCTCATTTTTTATGTGTTTATTTTAAAATCAAGCTGCTTTCATTCAGTTTCCTCAACATGGGACTAGACAGCTGAGTGAGTAGCTTCATGTACCTGTCCTTATTCTCCCAATTCTGCATACACCTGTTGAACCGTAGCCTTACAAATTCCATAGGCCTTCTCAGGCTGAGAGAAAGAAGACAAACCCCAAACCTGCAAGTTATGGTCTGCAATATGGGTCTCGTCACTCGTAGGAGATGGGATGTGCCCTCACCTCAGAAGCGGGTCTGCAGCGTCCATGAGGGTGATGAAGGACCTGGGAAGGACATGTCTGAATTCAGGCTAGTATGACTGAATACAAATATTGGAAACATCAAGGAGTTTATATAACTTTTATATATATATATATACACACATATTATTTATTATAATCAATTCTAATGTTTTTGAAGGACGCAGTTAAAACTAGATTTCTTTGTTCATGAGTAGACACCTACATAGAAGTTACTTGGACAAATAGCATCATACACGAACTGGGAATCTGCCACCTCAATCAACCTGCTTTTGACTGCTTGTACTGCAGCAACATCCTCAGAGCCCCTCCAAGACTGGAGCAGGGCATAGGTAAATGATTAATCATAGGGCTTATGCTGCGCTCTAAATGCAAGAGGATAACATTGGTCCAAAGTGCCCAAGATAACGCTTGTTTACTGAAAAATGCTGTTTTAACACAATCTAATTTGTCTGCATTGCTCTCCAAGCAGTAACCTAAACAAGCCAGAGACCTAAAGGTGTTTTTGAAACTTTGCTGCCAGTGGAGACTCTGCCACTTCACTCTGTAGAAGAGTATCTGGAAGCTTTTTCTTTCCAAGTTGTAGCAGAGCCTGCTTTATCTAACATAACCTTTAATGGAGCTCCGATTGATTCCTTAAGGACACTGTTCCTCACGTCAGCTATGTCTCATTGCTTGGGAATTTGTCCTGATAAACAGTGCAAATGTTATTGTGCTTAATTTCATTCCTTTATTCGTAATTATGTCCCTTTAGACCACCTACACCCTTTCCATAGAGCCCCGGAGGGCTGTGGAAGATGAAGACCGTTTTGTGAGCACATTATTCCAGATGTACTCTCTACCCGCACAGGGTGAGAGCAGTGCAATACAGTTCTTTGGACATTTAACTCCTGCTTTGGATTTTCAGGCAGCTCTGGAAGGATAATTACCATTTGGACATCACCTATCTGGGAATGCTGATTCCTTAAACACTGTCTTTGTTGACTTTACTCCTTCTAACTGTTTTCTATCTAGAAATGCTTTGCTTTTTCCTTGTATGTGTGTCTTGGAGAGAGGGTGTGTTTCTTTAAAATATGTATTTTCTCATTTATTAAAACCTCATATTGTAGCAAGAGACATGTCCGGTAAAAAAAAAAAAGAAAATATTTAAGAAAACAGGGTGGCAATGTGTGGGAGTGACTCCTTATGGTGTTAGGCATTCTGGGTTGATGTAAAGGCTTTTTCTTACCTGAAAAAATCAGAACTGTTGCCCTAAAATAGAATTTATAACCATGCATGGGATTATTAAATAAAAGGAAATGTTGTTTGGATTTTAAAGAAATATCTTGCCAGAATGGCAGAGTGAGCAAAGTGGTACAGCAAGTTGAAAGCCATGGTTTGAGAGGCAGATAGAGGGGAAAAATTGCCTGCACAAGGCTTATTTGGGGACCCCTCCACAGTGGCTTGAGCAGTAAAAGATACTCCTGTTGCTGTTGAAGCTGGCAATTCTTGCCATACTTGCTTTCACTGTTTTTCTTTTTTTTCTCTTGAAAATAGATTACTTTTTCACTCAAGTACTTTGTTAACACTTGAATAATAAATAACATGTCTTTTACATGACAGGGTACCTGTGGGACTGAGTCATACGGAGAATAAAATGGCTGAGATGTGCTTGTGCTGAATGTAAACACTGTGAAGGATAATGTTTTTCACTAAGTGCTTTGTGCTTCTTGCTAAGCAGAGTGGATACCACAAACCACTTGCTGCTGTTTGCATTGCTGCTTGCAGAAATGTTCGGGGCCGACAGGTTTTTCATAAGCAGCTAAGTTAAGCCTATAAATATTGCATGAGTGAATGCCATGCTCATGATCCCATATGCAACAGGTGAAAGCCTATGAACAAATAACAACGCATATAGTTACAAACGGACCGAGAAATTCAGTCATTTCTATTAGTTTTTTCACTACATGACCCCTTCCTTCAGGCATCTATGATTCCGTTTTCCTGCTTTCTGCTTATCTGATGGGGAAATGCTGTTTGATCCCAAATTGTTGCATTGCTGATGTCCTAGTGCAGCCTCTTCCTTCCAGTCATTTGTCGTTGATTATCAGGTATAGCAGAGCTCTTGGTCTTATGTGGGGCTGGTATCTACCAAGAACCTCAGACAACCATCAGATACTCTTCTTCCTTTACCAGCAGGCTTCAGTAGTGAGCTACTTGCTAGTGGCAGGTAGTGATGCTCCAGTAGGAAGATACCTCCACCTCTAATAATACCTTTGCAGATCATGTGGTTCTTGTTTGGTGTAATTTATTCATTGATCCATTAAGGCAATTTTATTGTATCCTTTTTTTTAAGCAGAGTTCCGTATGCTAATATCAGTCTTCGGTGATCTTATTTTATAATTCAGCCAAGACTCAACCAACCAAATGACAGAAGTCAAAGAATTCTTTTTGATTGAGAACCAGGGAAATACCAGTTTCCTGTTGCCACTGGGATGTGGCACCTGGTTCTATATCTGTCGGCTATGCAGATGACTACATGATGTTGGTGCTTGAAAGGCTTTTAGTTTGAGATTTCAAGCAGCTAACAATGAACTTTATGGTGTCTCCATTTTGGAGTGTGCTACTAAAATCAACTTCATGAGATCTGATGTCTCACTAAATGCGTGCTGGGCACTCGCCCTTTGAACATTAGGCCTCAAGGGAGAGCGTCAGTCCTTTTGTCCTGGGTGGCAATCACAGAGCGTGATCATCCATAATGTCCTTTTTGGGTAAGTGCCACTCAGTACTTCTATTTTGCTGTTAATCTTTTCATGTGACTCATCAAATTAATTGCAGCATTCATTTCTCCCCCCGCCCAGTATTTTCCTAGCTTTTCTTCACAAAATTTAGAACAAACTGAAGAGATACCGTAAAGGCAAAGCTTGCTCATGAGCCCACTGTTGTAAATCTAGGCTAATTTAATTGAAACTAGTGTTGTTCCAGACATGCCAAGAGCAGAACTGAGCCTCTGTTTTAGTGATTTTTAAAGTCTGGAGTGAAAGAGCAATATACTGTCTTTCTATGTGTAAATCAATTCAGACTGATAAAGTCTGTTACAAAGAGAAGAAAAACCTTTGTGGTGGTTGGTTGGACTTGTCTTCACAATACCAGATACTGCAAGTTTTTACTGGATGGATAAACCCTTATGAGGTCACAGCAGTACTTCTTGTTGATTAATAAAGTGAGTCAAGTGAAAACTACTTCTATAGGAAAACCAGAGCACTGACAGCATATAAGCAAGTGGCTGCATTTTTTGGCCACAGACAAAGCAGGTTCCAACAGATACTCAGCTAGAAGGAGATAGTAGATCTCCATTTGCTTGAGAGGAACCAGGGCTACTGTGCTTGAGCCAAAGTTTCAGTGTTGGGTCCCGTTGGGACAGAACACACAAGCAGATGTGTGTCCCCAGCTGTGCCAACACCCCCAGGGTGCTGCTCCTTGGGGACCTTTTGTGGGAGCAGGTCCCTGGAGCTGTTTTGTCAGCTCTGACCCAGAAGAGGTCCAGCCTCTGCCAGGGCTCTCCTGCTCTAGGGAGACTGGTGCTGATTTATTTTACATGAGTCCAAACCTCGGTGCTCAGGTGGACTGGGAAAGAAAGACCAAGTTCCTCCATTAAAAAATTATTTCTTTTCAGCCTAGTGCTAATCAGAGGGAGTTTTTTTCCCCTTCTGACTCTTTCTCAAATGCCAGCAATCTCTGTGCATAACCTCAGGCCTTTCTCTCTTCTCAAAATTTTGTCACTCAGCCAATTTTCCACTCTTACTTTTCTCACCTTTTATAAAATTTCTCCTTTCTTGACTGCTGGCTTTTCTACCTTGCAAGGCCTCTTCATCCAACCTCTGCAGATGAACACAGACCTCACTGCACCACGTCTGGATTGAAGTTCTCCTATAGGGCACCATGGCAGAGTCCACTGGGAACTGGTACCGGCTTGAGTGACCGTCCACCTCCTGCCAGCACAATCAGGGACCTGCAGCAGAAACCACCAGGGACCAGATGAACCTGGGATGAGCTTAGTGCCACAAGCAAAATGCAAGGAACACAGAATGAACAGTTTTGATGCCAACTACAAGAGGTTTCAGAGAAATATCTCTGCTTCCAGGCTTCATCTGGTCAAGGCCAACCTCAGGGCACTGCCCAGCCCTCTGTGGCTTTTGCTGGTTGTCCTTTTCACTCAATGGTGCTGTCCTTTTCCACATATAATTGCTACGCTCCAGCTGGCCCTCTCCAAGGCACACACGGTCATTGCAGTAGCTTCAACACCCTAAATAACTTTCTAGGTAAGAAGTTCAGGCTCCTGAGTTAAAATCTCCTTGGAAGGAGACTCCTTGGACATTCCTGTTTGCTCGCTGCATGGGCCAGCAACATTTCCTGTCCACCAGCCCTTTTTCTGTTTCCCTCAGAGCCATCTGTAGCAACGCTACAGGCGTGGGGAAGAGTGGCTAGAAAGCTGCCCAGCAGAAAAGGACCTGGGGCTGCTGGTGGACAGCCAGCTTAACATGAGCCAACAGTGTTCCCAGGTGGCCAAGAAGGCCAACAGCATTCTGGGTTGTATCAGGAATAGCGTGGCCAGCAGGAGTAGGGAAATGATCGTGCCTCAGTACTTGGCACTGGTGAGGCCTCACCTCAAGTACTGTGTTCAGTTCTGGGCCCCTCTGTACAAGAGGGACATTGAAGCGCTGGAGCGTGTCCAGAGGAGAGCTACCAAGCTGGTGAGGGGTCTGGAGACCAAGTCATGTGAGGAAAGGCTGAGGGAACCGGACATGGTTAGTTTGGAGAAGAGGAGGCTGAGGGGAGACCTCATTGCCCTCTACAACTATCTGAAAGGAGGTTGTAGGGAGATGGGTGTTGGCCTCTTCTCCCAAGTGAATAATGACAGGACCAGAGGAAATGGTCTGAAGTTGCGGCAGGGGAGGTTTAGATTAGGTATTAGGAAGAATTACTTTACTGAAAGAGTGGTCAGGCACTGGAACAGCCTGCCCAGGGAGGCGGTTGAGTCATCATCCTTAGAGGTATTTAAGAACTGTGTAGATTTGGCACTTCAGGGCATGCTCTAGTGGCAGAGATTGTAGGGGTTTTTTTTGTGTGTGTGTATGGTTGGACTCGATGATCTCAAAGGTCCTTTCCAACCATGAAGATTCTATGATTCTATGATCTATGTACCATAAGCCCAAGTGATGGTCAGCCTGTCCTGATCTCCTGGCAGGACCTCCATGTTCATGCCCACCTCACTCCCTGGGCACTGCCAGACCTCCTGAGGCCATCATTTCTTCTCTGGCTGGTGGGGCTCTTACCAGCCTGCACTGAAATGCTTGGTCCACGTGTGGCTTTTACACATTCAGCTGTTTAAACCATCCCCTGGGAGATCTCACCAGCCCCATAATCAGCAGGGTAAACTAGCAGGAGAATGGTTTCCTACCCCACTGCCAGTTCCACCACCCATCTTAGCCCCCATGGAGAATATTCTCCAGATTTTAAAATGAGCTATTTTAGGGGGCAGGTGAGCCTTCTTTTTTTTTTTTTTTAATACCTACCTTTTCAACATCAAAGTTTTCTAAGACAGCCTGAAAAGGCTCATGCTGATAGGACCAAGTAGCAGGTATGTCCTTACACCTCCTTTGCACCAGAATGGAAGGCGAGGAGCTGCAGGGCAGGCACGGAAAAAACTGTCTCTCTTCCTCCTCCACCCCTCCCTCCCCACACTTCTCTTGATCTGCTGGTGGCTCCTAAAAGGATTAATTAGAAAGATGTGAGCAGGGGTTGGAACGTCAAAAAACAATCGTCACTTTCATATCTGACCCCTATCACCAGCTGCAGAATTAACAAATTGAATGTCGTCAGCAAACAGGAGTTGCAGATGATATGAAGTTCATTACTAGCAGCACAGGGCTTGTTTTCAAAGCCCAGTTTAAACAACTCTTGCTGATTAAATTCCTTGCAGGGGCTCCTGCCAGACACGTTTAGAAAATACGGACATCTAACAACTCTTTCTCTCCCTGTCTTTTCTTTTTTTTTCCCCCTCTTTTTTTTTTCTTTCCCTTTTTTTTTTTTTTTTTTTTTTTTGTTTCTTAACATGTGCCAATTATTTGTCTCCTATCTGCAGGTACTGGCAAGTATCAGCGCTCTGGCCCCACTGTCTACAGCCTTATCCATTTGGCGCCTGCTCCAGCCCTCTCACATTACCAGCAGTGGGGTCTGTTTTCAGCTGTGAAAAGCTGTGAGCATAATTCCGTTCTGCCCCTCCTCCCGCCGCAGCCTCTCTCCCCCCTGTCCTTTTTTTCCCATCTCGTCCTTCTGCTCCCAGGGCTCCCTTCAAGAGCTGAGAAGCAAAAAAAAAAACAAACCAACCTCTTGGTAACCTGTTGGATGGTGGCACTGGGGATTCACAACTTCCCTATCCATTCCAATGGTTGTGGCTCCCCTGCATGGAAGCATCCAGAGCAGCTAAAAGTCCACCCAGGCGGGTTGCATGAGGCATGGTCTGCTGGGTGGGTTGAGATGGGGAGGCAGGAGCTGTACGCAAGCAGACAGGAGAGCTGTGGGGCTAAAACTCAGAGGTACTAACTTAGCTTCTCTCTAATTCAGGAGTCTGAACCTTCCCTGAGCTCTTCTGAACCTTCCTAAAGCATGTTTTTCTCCTGTTGTATTTGGTCATTTCATGTTCCTCCTGCTCATGCATTTGGGATTTTTCTCCACCATTTCTCTGGGAAGTGAGGATGGAGTGCTGGTGCTCTGGCTGCTCTTGCTCACCCCCACAGTAACTCCTGGACTTAGCAGGTTGGGTGGCAAACCAGCTAGAAAAGGCTAGATCTCAGGGGTCCACAGAGGTGAGAGATATCACCAGGGTCTCCCTGGGAGAAGACAACCAGCCCTCGCTGTAGAGAGGAGCTATGAAGGTCCCAGCCCTGGGAAGGTCTTGCCAGGGCACACACTGAAGGAGGTACCCGGGAACCTGACTAAGAGACGTGCATTTGTAGCAAAACAGGCTACTTTTGCTCTGCTGATGCTCTCTTTTAAGCTGAATGTTGCAGATAAAAATTTTGAGCCAAATTGGGAGAACTTTAAAAGGTGCCCAGGAGACGGTGTGGAAAATGACTGCCCTTTAAGGGCCACATAGTACTGGGGCCCTGCTGCTCAAGTACCTTCTCTTTGGCAAACTTGCTCAGGAGAAAAAAATCACAGGTTATTCAATTAAAGTGCTATTTAGCGTTCTTTTTGACAGTGAAATTGTGGTGTCAGGGGCAGGAATACAGTATAACCTTCAAAGAATTTTGTAACATAGTTGGGTCCTTTCTGTATCAGTATTTTTCTCATGTGGGAAGTATTTTCTTTTTGAGCTGCGGCAGTTTGGTCACAGAAAGGATTGCTGAAGTTTTTCTACACTGTCACAGAGATTTGCGCACACTGCTAGGTGGTCTGTTGGATCAGGGGGGATGTTTCACACAAGAAATAGCCCAGCATCAAGTCTTTAAATTTTTTTAGTCCTCTGTAGGGCACCTCTCTCCCTCATGGTAGTATTGTCAGTTAATTACAGGACATAAAACTTCCCTACATCTTTATTTACCCGTTTATTTCTCACTTCCTCTCTATGACCATCTCTGAGAGAGTGTCGTTGTGGAAAATGGCTCATCCAGAGCAGCATGTCTGATTTGTACATCCCTCATTCCTAGGCCTCTTGTATCTCCTATGCTTTGCTCTACTGTTTTTGGTTTTGAAAAAGAAAAAGCAGCTTCTGAAATGAATTAATCGGATATGGCTTCTTTTTTTTTTTTTAATTGAATTCACTGACTTATAGCAAGAATGACACTTGGCCAATATTTTTCACTACCAAAACTCCTGCTTGAATTTTTTTTTTTTTTTGTTGCTTGTAACTAAAAGCAGGGGGTTTTGTAGATATCTGTCAGTGACCAAGTCTGATTTTTGCCTTGAAAAGCATTACGTATCTGCAAAGTGTTCATCCAAAGTCCACGTTTTAAGTTCAGTGCTGTACACAGGTTGCATTCCTCGCACACATGTGCTTGCACTGATTACTGGAAAGGCAAGTGCACAAAGCGTTTCTGGCGGGCAGGAAGTTATTTTTGGCAGAGTCTGCCATAGCATGAAGTTTGCTGCTCTGCTGAGCAACCAGCACGGGATGCCTGCAGTACTTGAGGAGAAATCCACTACTAATGCGGTGTACATGGATGTAAGTATAATTGCAGTATAAGTCTATGGGAAGACTTACTTTAAAATCTAGCTAAGCCTATAGGAGAATGTATTTTCCCAAAACTGGTTGTCATTCTCAGCTGATCGGAAGATACTGACCCAACATTTTGTGCCAGCATTCATTCCATTCCAGCAAAATGAGCGGGTTAGCTTGGTGCAGGAAGCCTGGGATTAGAGAAGTCCCCCCTGAAGTTCAGTTGGTAGAGGAGGAGTTGAGGTAACTTCCATCAAGGGTTACCTCTTCAGTGCGCAGATCACCCCCAGCCCAGGCCAACTGGATCTAGAAGATCCACTGTCTCTTTAGTACCAACTGGTTGTTTTTCATCCTTTCATCTATCCTGCTGTTGTTTTGAAAAAGCATTTTTTTATTAGTCTGGCATACCAACTGCAGGCTGTGCCCACGTGGGCACTGTGCGAGGTGGTTTGCCTGCA
Source organism: Dromas ardeola (assembly GCA_013398915.1). Classification (NCBI taxonomy): domain Eukaryota; kingdom Metazoa; phylum Chordata; class Aves; order Charadriiformes; family Dromadidae; genus Dromas; species Dromas ardeola. Next base: position 586,816 of record VYZM01016206.1, on the reverse strand, counting down.
CATATCCCTCGTGGGTGGCTCTTGGGAGAACCTGTTTCAGGTCCTATTGAAAACTGGTTCGGACAAATTACAAGCTGCCTCGCTCATGTCAAGGACCAGCCTAAATCTTTGGCTTGCTCTTGCTCTCCACACACTCTCGCTGGCATCCTGCACCTCTGCGAGTTAATTGATCTCCAACCCATCAGTGGCTCCTTCAGCTATTGGTGAGAAAGAGGCTTGCAGTAACTCAGCACCAGAGTAAGTTTTGCGCAACTTGAAGTCTCTGTTAAAAGATTTGCTTTGATGTAGATTTCCTGGCTGCGTTTGGTCTGTTTGGGTCTTGCTGTTGAGCACCTTGCTTGGTATCTCTGTTACACCTTTTGCCTCAAGCACAATAATGCTTAGATAGGGAATTTGTAAGCTATTTTATTTGGAGAGGGTAAACCTGATGCAATGTAATTTGTGTTGGCCAAGCCCTACTGTCCTGAGGGAAAGAGAGATCAAATGCTATGAGACTGTTTCTCTTGTTCATGATCTGAAGCCCTTATGTGATAGTGGTTGGACCAAGTTCTTTCTTGCAGTATTTTCTCAGAGCCTGGCTAATCATACTTTTCTTGCCCGTTAGTCTTCTCTTGCTTCTTTCTTTCTGTTTCTCTGACATTTATTGCTTCCAACAAAACAGTGTTCCAGCCCTGAACCTCTGCTGTTGTCCATTGCCACCTGAGTTCATGGTAGTCATTGCTGGTCTCCCAGTGATCCGGCACACAGAAGAAGTAACTGCTGCCACTTTTCGGAATGCAGGCTGAGGATTAAGTCCCATAGCTATGCTGAGGTCTGTGCTCCAAGGTCTTATGCTGGAGGATAAGTCAACACAAGTGACACGGCTAGTCACGACACCCTGCACTGTTGGTGTTGCAGTGCTTTTCCAGTCCCCCAGTCAACGTCTAGCTGGGATGTCTGGGCCAAGGCATTCACATCTCATTTGCAGCCCATGTTAAAGGACCTTGCATTAAAGAGTAAGTTAATGAAAATCCTGCTCCTCCCCACGCCTCTAATCTGGTAAAAGTCATAAAGAAAAGTACTTGCAAGGAAGTGCATTAAGCAGTCTTTATGAGCTGTGACACAGAGTGCAGTAAACCCCATGGCAGGGCCCCTGGACCTCCTGCAGGACAGTTCTTTATTTGGAGGGACACCACAGAAGTAACATCTTCTGAGGCTGTACACAATACTGTAATAGGGTTAGCTCACAGTAAAAGTGTAATTAGTGTCATGTAATATAAAGATTTACCATTTTCTCTAAGGACTTCTCCCCCAGGCAGCTTTCTTGCGTCATTCAGTAGTCTAAATTAAAATGACCCTGCCCATTCCCCACCTTTTTACCCCTTTTTCTGCCTGTATGCTTGTTCCCAAAGATGTTTGTTGTGGGATGCCGCTTCACCAGAGGGGAATTAGGAGGACATTATGCAACAATAGTGGTCCTGCCTTCTTTGCCTGTTGGGTGACAAATGAAACAATATGTAACTTGTCTGGAGTTTTTTTTTCTCTCTTTAAATCTTCTGCTGTGCATTTTCACACTAGACTGCCATGTCTCCCGCATTCCTTATCACCGTGAGATTGTTGCAACTTGCTCTTGGAGATTACCGAGGAAACAAATATCCATGACTTCTGTTTGAAGGAGGAATGGCAAGATGGTATTCTTGACCAGTTTGCGTGTGCATCTTCTAAAGGGTCCATGCTGAAGCTATGTCTAATTCTTGTAGAAACCCTGGTACCAGGAGGTGTTTGTAGTTGGGGAAAAGCAGAGAGCACCACAGTGCATAGATGACCACCTGACACTTCCACACCCCTTCGTTCCTCTCTCACCTCGAGCAGGTGACTGTATAGCTAGATTATTTGTGCCCCATTAATGAGAACTCTCTCCAAAGTTTACTGTAGTCAGCAAGAGACTTTTCAACAGTTTTTTTTTCTGGGACCAGTCCCACCGTGACTTGAGTTTTGACCTAAGTTGGCTAACTTAGCGGAAGTAGATTAGGGACCGCTCTTCCCAGAAGGTTACAGGGCCGCCCTTATTTTGTGTCCATGTGCTGAAATCCCAAACTCCTGTGGATCCCAGGTGAGCCATGCAGGTCTTTTCTTTTGAAGCCTTAACCCAGACAAAAGCCATCCACACCACCTGCAACAGAAATCAGAATGTGCTTCCCTCCACTCTCAGTACCACCATCCTTGAAATCAGGCTTTACAGTGGGTAGTTCCTTTTTATATCTGCTTCCCCCCATTTCCTCACTTTCACTTGCAGGGGGTTTTAGTTCTGACTCTTCAGTTGCAGTCATATGAATGGCAGTGATTTAAAGGAGTGTGTGATCCTCTTGTTATCACGTACTATAACATCCAGAAGTGGCAGATCACCTGGGCACGTGGCAGGTCCCAGAAATATTGCCTGGCAATGCTGTCGCTCTGTTGCAGGCTATCAAATTAATACACAGTTTGATTTTTCCATCTGACAGTATATTGCCTTGTGCTGCCCTGGTGAGAGGCAGGGAGAGGCAGCTGCAAGTGGCCATTTGCATCAAAAGCTTCCCAGTCACTCCCGATTAGAGCAACCACATCTTTTCCCAGCTAATGAATTGTTCCCATCTGTGAAATTACAGCTACTCACTTTTGTTTTGTTTAAATCAGAACTGCAGGGCTCATATGGCAGGCTGTCTGCTGCCTCCAGGTACCCGTCTCTCACGCCGTGATGCTGTTTTGTCATGGGCTGTTTGTCTGGGCTTTGACAAGGAGCATACGCAGAGCAGCCCTGGCTTCTCGTGAACCGTCCGGGCAGAGAGGGGAACGGCTTCAGGGACCTGCTGGAGACCTGGGGCTCACCAGCCTGTGATGAGTCAGTGGAGATGCTTTCTGCATAATACTTCTCTGTGAGGCTGACCTATTGATTGCCAGGAGTCTCAATAAATTTAGATCGCTGGTTTGTGTCTGCGCTCCCTAAGCAGGGGTAGGACAATGATTAGCTGCAAAGATCAATAGGTGGGAGTCTTTTAATCGACCATGTGAAATGTGTCCTTCGTCACTGATGGCGTGTTAATTGGGATTTAATTCTTGAGGGGGCATTCACCTGTCCCTCCCAGTTTTCTCTGTGCTCTTGAAGCCCTTGTTGAGAAAATCCAGGGTAGCTTGAAAGTTAGAAAGGTGGAGCACTGATGCTTTATTATTCTTGTAATGTTATTTCCACTGTATCCTGTCAGTCTCCACCTTGATGTGAAATGCCCATCTGCATCTTTCTAGAATCATCCTCTTCCAGTGGTGTTCACCAACAGGAGTACCCTGGCACGCTGATGCATTTCTCAGCCAAGGGCTTGGTAGCAGGGGGGACCTGTCTGCTCACTGGCAGCCACTGGAGACGCATGGGGCTCTCAGACTCCGCCAGATGCCCAGAGAGATAGCAATCCGGACATCGCGGTGCCTTGGATCTCCCAAGGCAACTTATCCTGCAGAGAGGCTTCCAGCCATCGCCACAGCTGATCTGGTCACTCTTGCGGATGCAGCTGTTCTTTGCATCCTTAGCTTTCACCTATGGCTCGGCTTTTGGGCAAGGAAGGAGTGACAAACTCTTATCTCACCTGCGTGGCTCAGCCTGGGAGAGGTTTAGGGGCAAGCCGCCTTGATCAGAAGCACAGCCTGAAGGAGTAGCATCTTCCCTTTAGCCCTTAAGGGTTGCAGTGCTGTCTTCAAAACACAGAGGTCAGAAAGGAAGAGAGCCAACTTCCTTTTTCGTAAGCAAGCAAGATGCAAGGTTTGCTTGTATTTCTTTTTAGGTTGAATTTTTTTGTGAACAGGTTTTGTTTTAGGTAGGTTGGGGTTTTTTGTGTTTTTTTTTTTTTTGTGGGTTTTTTTTTTCCGCCATGGGAATAGTCCTCTCTTGTTGTGAGAGGAAGAGATCCAGTTTCTCCAGGGGCTGCCTCCCTCAACCTCTACCTTCTCCTCCCTGTGATGGACCCTGTGCCTACAGCTGAGCTCTCACTGGCGTGCAGGCAACGCCAGGGACAGGACTGGGCTATGGAGGGGGGGGAAACCACACAGGCTCCCTTTCCAGAGCAATGGCTTATCCCAGCAATCGAACAGCTTTTCCAGAGCAAATCTTGTTGAGTCTGTGTGATAGGAACAAAGGCAAATGTGAGAGCGGAAGGATAAGACATGCATTTTACCCTAAGTCCTACCATGCTGTGATAGTGGACAGCTAAGTTTTACTATTTTGACCCCTCCAGCGAAGTCTGTCTCTGTGTCAGTATGCTCCTCATGAGCAAATTCAGGATTATTGCCTGTCCTCACAGTCCCTCACCCCCATAGGGAAAATTTTTTTAATTCTTTGGTTTCCTTTGGGACTCTCCAGTTCCAGCCTTGGCAAAACAAACCCCGACATTGGCTGGAAAATGGAAGCAGCAGCGTCCCAGCTAAAAGCTCTGACATTTTTTCTTATTGTAGATTCTTTAATCTCTTTTAACAGATGACTTCTCTAGGGCTATTGTATTACCTTCCTGCTAGTCTTCTGACAGGCCTTCTGTTTAACTAAACCAATAAATATGTATATTTGCTGTATATATTTCAGTTATCCAGAATAACTGTACAGGGTATTTGTTACTCAGTAACCAGCTTACAATTAATATTGAAAAATTATTGCAAACTATGTGATTGTATGCACATATATAATTCTTGGATATAACATCCATGAAATTTCCTTGATGTAATTTAGCTGACTAATTAATATTCATACACAGATCCCAAATTCCTTCATGCTGCAAAGTGTTTTGGGGGACAGATGAGTGAAGCAAAGCAGCAAAAGGAATCTCTGCCACCCCAAACACAGTTACACCTTCCATGATTTCAAGGAGGGCCTGTGGTGGGAACCAAACCCAGCTCTGTGCACCACCTCCATGGTTAAGACATAGAATCATTGAATTGCCTATGTTGGAAAGGACCTGTCAGATCATCTAGTCCAACCATCATCCTAACTCTGACAAAAACCACCACTAAACCATATATCTAAGAACTAGGTCTACCTGTCTTTTAAATACTTCCAGGGATGGTGCCTCAACCACTGCCCTGGGCAGCCTGTTTCAATGCTTAATAACCCTTTCAGTGTAAAAATTTTTACTAATATCCAATCTAAACCTCCCCTGGTGCAACTTGAGGCCATTTCCTCCTGTCCTATCGCCTGTTACTTGGGAGAAGAGTCCGGCCCCCACCTCTCTACACCCTCCTTTCAGGTAGCTGTAGAGAGCGATAAGGTCTCCCCTCAGCCTCCTTTTCTCCAGGCTGAACACCCCCGGCTCCCTCAGCTGCTCCTCACAAGACTTGTTCTCCAGACCCTTCACCAGCTTTGCTGCCTTTCTCTCTTAGCATCACATCTCGTCCCTTTGCTTTTCCCGGTCTTGTGAAGGCTGTGAAACAGCCAGCTGCATTCTGCCTGTGCAGCGGACACTGGGAAGAGTGACCACACCAGCAGCCCTGTAAGCATTGCCATCTTTGAGCAAGGGACCAGAAGCTTAGGGTGAAACCCAAGAATCTTCTGCTTTCTGGCACAGGGGACCTCTGTGTGGCGGCATCTTGATGTTGCTGTTGTGTCCTCTGATCTGAAGGGGGGACCAGCTGGTGCGGTCTTCAGACCCCTCTGTCTGCTGCACGGCTATTGCATGTCATCCGCCAGAGAGAAGTTTCTCTTCCCTACCCCTTTCCCTAAGGGAGGGGACTCGGGGGGGAGCAGTTGAGTTTTTTTTCTAATGCTTTCTCCTGTGATGGGATTAAGCAGGACCTGCTCCTTTAAAAAGTGTCCCCTTCCCCATCATCCTCCCTCCTTCCAATTACAGCACTAATTTCAGTAATGGAGCATTAATGGAGTAATGGACTGCTGAAGCTGGCCTGAAGGAACTGTAGTGCTCAGCACAAATTGAGTAAATAAACCATATATTAGATTTCTAAACAATACTTTTAGTCTAGTCCCCAGGGAAAGAGAGTTGTCAAGACTTACTTAAGTCAACCCAGCAAAACGTATGCAAAAGATCCACCCATTCATACCCTGGAAAATGGCACCAGTGGCCCGAAGCATCAGTGAATCTCTCACATAAATCTCTGCTATCCTGACAGAGAGAGCTTTGTGTTGTTTCCTTCTCCCAATTCCTCTTCTTTGATTTATTTACCAATAAGCAGCTTTGTGCCTGTTTCTCTTTGTGTCTTGCTAGAGAGCTTTCCCTCCATGCTGATAGAGAATGACTTGCAATTGTAAGGAGAGAGTTATCATGGAGCTGTACAAAGTGATGGATGAGAGTAGTGCTCTAAACAGTTTTCAGTCTGGGAAAGTCCTGATTATTTTCTTCTTCCAAAAGCAGCAGCCCTCTGTCAACATTTTTATTACTTTAAATTAAAAATAAGCTTTGCGCTACCTCAGCCAAATAAATAGAAATGAGTAATGAAGTACTGACTATCCAGATTTACCCCACTGGCATCAGGGTGACTAATTGTAATTTAGTTACCCTTGAATGCAAGGGCTGCAGTTGAGGTTTTCCTAGGCAGCGTGCGAGCAGGGTGAGAGCTAAATGCAGAAGATGGGGACTATGAAGCGAGGCAAAGGCACAGAGTGGCAAAATGACTTTTCCATGTTTCCATGTCACTCTCCAGGTCAGCAGGAAAATGAGGGAAAAATCCAGTACTCAGACCAACACCATGCCTACAAGCAAACCTTTTGCATCTTGAAGGGGCAATCATGAAAAGCCATAATTCCTACAGGGCAGCGACTTGTGGGTGTTCAACATCCCACAAGATGATTATTTACTTTCTATGAGCTTCAGTGTGATCTGAGAGCAATCTTTGGAGCCTTTGTGGCAGAAATAAGCAGGTTTTTTTCTGCTCTTATTTCCTCTCCGCCCTGTTGTGGTCAAGACAGAGTGAAGAGGGCTCTACCTCTTCTTGTTCATAAGTTTTATTCGTCTGTGCCATTACTAAGAATAGGCTAAACAATGGCAGCTTAAGCTTGAATTGAAACAAAGAAGATTGCTTTAGTCCTGTAATCAGGCTGGAGATGGGGTCCAAACCGTAGCATTTTATCAGGGGGAGTTTTACACAGACATCGTTAATCTGCTTCAGATGTCTGACACTTAGAACTTGGGTATGTTAAAATCACTCCCTCACTTGACCTCCGGATATAACACGTGAAAGAATCAAAATCCACTGATGTATACCAGACCGAGATGATGTAGTGTCTCTCAGGCTGTAACACAGTGTCACTTGCATTCCTTATTTTTATTGGGGGTAATTTTCAATGATATGTGTAAGAAAAAGCATGCATGCTGTGGTGGTTATAATAATCTAGAAAATTTTGCCATTAAATCCTGAAATCTGCTTTTATAACTGACTGGGATAGGTAATTTGGGCATGCTCTGGGTATATAAAGGAACTGATACGTGTGGGAAGACTAGCATATTATTCTCTGAATAATTTGTTAGGCACAAAACCAGGTAGGTCTCCAGGAGTGATGAGTTTATCACCAAACACTCACACCCAGGAGTATGGATTGAAGAGCTTGGAAGACATCCGTGCATGATTTGAAACAGCATGCAAGAGTCCCATTTTAAGAAATGGACTTTCATAATGTTTCCATTGAACTCATGAGCTTCCTGTTTTCACAGCGTTAATACTTTTGAATCCAATCAGGCTGCTGAGTTCCTCCTTCGGTACCATCCTCTTCCAAAAGGAACAGCTCTAGCTGATCCAGCTTGACAAAATACTGCACCTTCAAACTTCAGATCCTCCTTTTACGTGGCCTGCATTTCTCTCCTTCCCTGGCATGTCCTCCTGGAGAATGCTGGTGGTGCGCAGCCCTTCATCCTTCCTTGATGCATTTGCTCCTCATCCTCTGCAATTCCCCCCATTTTTTTTCCTTGCCACTCCAAAGTTTTAGAGGTCTGTTGCCCTTCCCTAACTCTCCTGCTTCCACCACCGAGTCCAACAGCTTCTCTGCTCTTCATCACATCCCATCAGTTTCTTCCCTAACCTGTACTCTTATCTGGCTGCTTGCACCTTCTGCATCCAATACGAGTGTGTGAAAGTCAGACCCTTATAAGCCCCCATCCTGGGTGCCGCTTGATCCTGCCTTGTTTTTCTTCATTTTGACTCTGACCTCACTTAAAGCACAGTTTACAGACACTGTCTGGAGTTTTCTTCTCCCAGATTTCAAGTTGCAATTTCTTCAGAGTTTGCAGGTCATAAAGCTGTGCTGTACGTGCATAGGAATCATGCGTAGAGCATACATCTTCTGTGCTAATGTTCTCAGAAGGAACAAGGACCATCTTGATGGGAATTTTCAGCAAACACCATGTGCTCAGCCTCAGACAGCTGCCATGGAAACTTCATCCTGAAGTTCTGCAAAGCAGATGAAAATAAAATTTTGTGATGAAAAAAAATGTCAGGGAGCCTAAATGGCAGATTGTTGCTTGGTGGTTAGTCCTTTGGCAATCGGAAAGCACAGAGCTGCCAGCTCTTCAGCCTCGTGCACAGAAATCAGAGTATGTGAGAATAACAACCTGGTTAAATGAATATGAATTAACTTTTTCAGTGAAAGGGATTCCAGAAAAACTATCCTACTTACGCCTTTAAATTCGGAGCTATTAAATTAAGCCTCTGTTTTCTGTGCCTTTCTGATGTGGCTACACGCGCTGATGAGATGACAAAATGATGGCCCTGGAGCCTGGAGATCCCAGCTTTCCCACTCTGTTTCCTACACTCAGGAAGGAAAGGCAGTTGAGGAGAGCCGGTTGTAGAGGACGCTTTTCTGACGTGGCAGTTTGTTTGGTGGACCTGATCTAGAGCTATCTGACATAATTGGGATCTGAGAAAAAACAGCCTTCTGTCCCTTCTCCATCAAGCAGTGTTTGCATTCAGATGGTGATTTGGAATGTCGTTCTGTTATTTTTTGGTTTTGCTTTGTGATATGAGACATTTAGCAATTGCCAGGATAAATACAGTTATATCTTAAGGATGGCTGGTGTTTTTTTCGTTGCTTTTTTCTGAGAATTCATAGCTATTTTGTGAAACTCCCTGGGTGCTCAGGGCGTGTCTCCTCTCCACCACTCCATTGCTTAATATTCTTACAGACTTATTAATTCCTTTTAGCCTATCTAAATTCTGTTTCAAATAATCTTTGTTTTCCTATCTAAAGCTGTGTTGTCAGGTTATCTGCACTGAAATACTCCTGTTGTCAAAGACAAAAACAACTGCATATCAAAGATTTTTTTCTTCCTTCTGATGAGAGTTTCTCTCCAGTGGAGGACGTGGAAAACTTCTAGATGATTTTTATGCAAGGTGAGTGCTTTTTTATTATTGTGCTTTAGCATGTCTGGGAGAGTAAGATGCATAATATGCCTGATCTGGTGCCAATGCATTCCTACATTAAGGGAATAATCTTTAAGATACCTCATGGGAGCTGTTTTGCCCGATCTCTTGGGCAGTGTGGGGAAAGTTTGTGTGGAAAAAAAGTTGTTGTTGGTAGATATGTGTGTGTATTCATCTTCACCCTTTTCCTACCCCCAAAACCTGAAAAATTGGCCAGAAATATATGTTCCCCTAGAAGAAATCCATTGGAACACAAGAAAGCCCCTTCAAAATTTTGCAGGAAAACTTTAACAGGTTTGTAGCAAACCCAGCTTTACCAATGTGACTAGGACAGCCCCTGGGGTTGTGTCTGCCTCTGACCCTTATTCTGGCCTTAGAGTTGAGGATTTTTTTCTTTTTCTAGCAGCATTTTGGGGTGCACAGGATATTTGCTTCTCCAAGACTAGATGATGGCCCATGTGAAAGAAGGAGGTAGCAAAGCGAGAGCATGGTTCCTAATCTGGGCCAGCATCTTCTCTGTTGCCCTGGTCTGAGTGCTGGCCCCTGTCAAGGGAACAACTCCCAGAGAGACTCTCAGCGCTAGTGCTGGCTGCCAACCTGAGAAAAAACATGGTGCTGGCCAGGTCTGCCTGCTGCTCCCCCCGTTTCTCTGGTCCCTGCAGACCAGGCTGTTAAGACCAGGAAAAGCCATTGGGTAGGTGACAAGAGCCAAAGAATTTGCTGAATGTGTCGGGCTTGATAGCAGCCACCCCTCGCCAATCGCATTCCTCTGCCACAGGGTGGATGCGCAGAATACATCCCAGACCTTCCTCCCAGCAGGAGATAAGCCCTGGAGCTCCTTTTCCCCATATGGTGTGAAATTGGCTCTTCTGCCCTAGTGGCTAGGGGCAGCTGGTAGGGTTTTGATTCTTATTTTTTTATTATTGAAGACACTTTGACAAGCTTGCATTTAGGCTGGTAGCAGCCTGTGGGGGCGTAATCCCTGGGCCTGGCTCCACCACTGGGGTATGGAGCAGAAAACTGAGTTGTTGCAAAGGAAAAGGAGGGCATTAAGGCACATGATCCCACAAAAGGTGCAGTGCAGCTTTCCCCCACCCCAGGTGGCCGCGTGGCACTGAGCCATGGTAGGTGCAAGCCTGGGAGGGGAAAGGCGATGCCGAAGAATGTGCCGCTACGTATTTCCTCAGGTTTCCCCTCCTTGGCAGAGTTGTGCTAGGACCGCAGACTTGGCAGACGTGATGGAAAGCTGTCTTCCCCTGCAGCTCTCCAGGGACCTTCCCTGGCACTTTGCCTGGCTCTGGGCACTGGGCACTGTGGTGGGGAGCTGAGCTCTTGCAAAGAAACACTCAATGTATCTGTGTGCGGCCCCATGGAGGGCAATGCAAACGTTCTCAAACTTCCCTCACCATACTGGAAAGGGAGATGTAGATAATGCTTCCTCCTCTTACAAACACTAATTAGCCAGACACAGCATTGCACCCACAGAAATATCATTGCTTCCAGGGCTGGAGTGAGAGCCCCTGCATTCTGTGGAGTCACCAAATAGGTGGGACACCTCTGCCTTGTGCTGTGGAGACTCTCAAACTTTGGACAAAGTGGGTAGGCTTGAGCCCCAAAATAAAGGTGCAGCAAGAGCTTCCATCGTAACAACAGTCCTTCTGGAGTAATGATTCTGAAGTTTCACTGAGATTTTGGTCATCATTTTTAATTTGTGTGAAAATAACCCTAAATATCTGCATGAGTTGAGTTTCCAAAATACAACAAGCTAGAAAAAACTTGAAAATCTCTCTCAGCTGCTGTTGTGCTTCCTTATGCAAAACCCATTTTGAAGCCCGACTCCCAAAGGAAACGTGATACATGGAGTCTCATGGTGCACGTTGTACGGTGTGTGTATGGCTACCTCTGCCTCAAAAATCATTGGGCAGCAGTAAAAAAAGAGTTCAAAGATGTTTAATCCTTACAGGTTTCATGGCAATAAATATCTAATTAGAGGATAGACAACCTATTTATTCATGCCCCATTGGAGGGAAACGGTGAACTCAACTCTTTAGACACACCAGAGAGTTCAAAACTGCACACACATCCAACATCCGGAGGCATTTCAGTCAAAATTTTCGGTTTCGTAGACACCAAAAACCACAACTTCAGGATGCAAAACCATAGGAAGCCAGTTCTCTTTGGTCCCAGTGCTTGCAGAGGTATTATTCCTTAAGAGACTGGCTCACAGAAATCCCTGCACACTTTGATTGCCCAGTAACACCTATAATTTTCCATCCCCCTTTTGGAGTCTGTAATGAATGGGGTTGTGTCCATGCATCAGAAGAGGACAAGAGGGTCCCTATGCAATTACCTTCCCTTGTCTCATCCCTCCTGGGTGAAACGTAAGCCACCGATTAAGTGTGCTCTTCAGTCACAACAATCGTTTGCCTGAAATCACTGCCGAAAATGATGCTTTTCATTCAATACTGTTATTGAGTTACTGCCGTGATATATAAAGTATTTTCCATCCTTCTGCTCAGGAGATGGGGAGAAATTAACAGTTGGTAGAAGATGTTTATTGTTAATGCTGTTTTCTGGGGCTTGGAATGGGAGAAAGAGCCAACAACCCCTGAGATCTCAGAGGTAATGTTATGGAAGGACACTGTAAGCTCTCACTTTTCCTCACCTTTCTCACTTTCTCTCCCCATTTTTTCTCCAATTTCACCATCCAGCACATGTGGTCTATGTCAGGGGCTGGGAGAAATGCCTCGTGTCCTTCTCCCATCAATATTGCATCTGCCTCTGGCCCTGCTTTTGAAAGTCCTTTGGGGTTTGAGCCTCTGTTTTGCCCTGTGTGTCTGTTATGCTCTTATTTTACAGGGTGCTGTTGAATTGCTAGCACTGCCGTGCACTGACATGGAAGCAGGGAGGCCTCATGTCTCTCAGGACAGGAGCATATCCCCACCATACTTCTGACCAGAAGATCCAGTCAGGTTGGGTACTTTTAAATCTCATTTGCCAAGATTTTTCTTTCCCCATTGAGAATCCAGGCCAGAACTGATTTTTGAAGGCATTAATATTAAGTTGCCTTTTGTGGATATCTGTGAACCATGGTGGTGGACATAAAGTGTTTTCTTGATTTATCACCCTTCTGCATCGCACAAGTATAGACGTCTGTGATTTTTATATATATATATATATATATGTATGTATATTTATAGAGGTCCATGTGTTGGTCACACGTTGAATATAATTTAGGTGTGCAGATCCTTGCAGTCTGGAAAAACAGTCCAACGTTTAGCTGAAAAAAATCAGGTACTTGGAAAGCAGAAATGGAAAGGCTGGTAGGGAGGGGAGAGGAGGTAACTGAGGCAGAGGGAGCCCTTAAACAAAAGAGCTGTCCTCAGACCGCGACGTGTATTTGTCTTTGATGCTGGCAGATTTGTACAGCCTCTACAGGAAGCTCTGCACTGCTGGAGGGCTGCTTTCGGCTGAGACACTGGACCCAGGTCCTATTTTTTCTGGCTCTGGTGACTGTCCAGGAGGAAGTGAGAGATCCTATGACACTTTTTGGAAAAGAAGGACATGATCCCAGTGCTGTGGATAAAGTTTCCTGTCTGGCAATAAAATATGTTCAGCTCTGTGGATGGTATTAACAGGTGCCAACATCAGGCTCTACAGGCTATTTATTAAAGCTGTGTAGTCCTCAGCTGGCGTAAGGCAGGAAAGCTGCTTAGATGGAGGAGCTGCAGGAATTTTTCCCTCTTCCTTTGCTTGGGAATCATTTCTTTCCTCTTTGGTTCTCACATAAGTTTGGCTGAGCGTAGAAAATGAATTATGTCATCCAAACCTGCTTTTTGAGAGTCATGACATGAATGTAATTTGGTACAAAAAAAGGCTACGTGCAAGCAATTGAACATAGGCTGTCTAGCGACATACATTTCTAGGGAGATAATGCAGAGCAGCTAAAGCTAAGAATTTTCTGTTGCACCAACAGTAGAAGTCCTCTGAACTAAAAGAAATTAATACCTTGAGCATCCAGTTACCTGTGGTTAGCCTTGAAAGGCACATCATGAAGAAGGGGTCTGTGCCTGTGCAAGTTGACTTGTTGATTATCATTTAAAGCATTTTGATGTCTCAAGTGAAGGTCATTCCATTGTTGTGTTTCTCCTTTTTGCAATTAGCTATAGGTGATTTGTACAGAGCACAAAATACGAATAGCATCTCTTGAAATTAATACTGAGGTGGGTGGAAAGGAAGAACAAGAGAAACAAGCAGAAACTTATTTAACAGGCTGGCTGCTGAATGGTAGCAACATGGCTCGACTCAAAGCGTTACCGCTTTTAGCATATGATTTATGGCTAATGCCCCTTCCCAGGACTGCCCTTCAGCCTTTGATGTCAGTCAGCTCTGAATTAATTACTTTGTAATGCAAAGTGAAAGTGCAGTAGGTTTGGTTTGTTCCCCGTTCCTCCCTGAAATCGTTGTGTTAACTTGCCTGGTCCGTGTTTGCTCACTCTCTCACCCTCCCCACGAAGCACCTTCTCATTTGCGAATTCAAAAAGCTGGGGGGGTTGTGCACACGTTGTATTGCAAGCGAGACTGATGAAGGAATGTAGGAGATCATATCTTGGGGGGAAAATCAATATTAAGATGTACAATTGCTCCCATGGTATTGAAAGAATTAGTTGATCTACATGCCAAATGACAGCCCCCTTGATAACAGGGATTATGTGTCCTGTCTTTCCAGGCTGTACTCTGTTGGGGCTGCTCTCTGGGTCCCTCAGGCAGAGATAATCTAATTAGTACAACAAAGACCAGGTCGATTTGAAAAAGAAAAAAAAAAAAGAGGAGGGGAATTGGAGAAAGGGGCTGCGGGGAGGTGGATGTCAGCGAGAAACAGGCCCTGGAAAAAGTTGCAGAGGAGGAGGGGAAAACTGGGAGTGTGATTGAACCGTCAGTTTGGCTCCACAGACATTGGAAATGCAGACCCACCGGACTATTACCAGACAAACCCCAAATTAGCAAGTGCTTACAGGCTTCACAAGCACTCATTCAATCACACCCTGGGAAAGGAGGGAGCCGAGGAAACAAGGCGGTGTTGGGCCGAGCAGAAAGGAGGTGGCTTGGACCTGGACCGTCTCGTCCACACCTGCTGCGAAAAACAGCTTGTGGAAAAAATGCTTTACCACAAAAAACCCAACAACCCAGGAACAAACGAAACAACCCAACGCTTTTTCCCTTTAATAAATTAAGTGAAAAGAGCCTTTTCTGTCTTTTGCAGCCAAAGGCTGAGGCTTGGGCCCTGCTGTAGGCAATGAAGCTGTGCTGGCCGTGCTGAGCAGGAGGCGAATCGTTCTCCTGAGGACAGGGTGAGGTTTCGAGGGCCTTCTCCGAGTGGGGTCCTGGTTTCTCCACCTGCCGTGATTACACCAAGGCAGATGCCCCTCGTTGGCAGCTGTGCACAGATGAGTGGTTCTGAGGCGCTGCAAGTTTCAGAGTTGTTTTAAAATGAATAACTAAGTGTCAGCAGTCCCCTCTGAGCCCAGCATCTAGCAAGCATTATTTGGACTAAGCTGGTTTCCCTCCTGTGTGCGACCCATGGAACTGGCTTTTGCAGGCACTGTATCTGCTCTGTCAGTGCATCCTATCAGCCCCATCAGCACAAAGTTCCCCTGATAGCTGTCATTGCTTTCGGCGAGACCCAGATGGATGGATGTGAGGGTGGGCACATCCCCAGTGGGTGTAAACTGACCTGAAATCAGAAAAAATTCCCTCCTAAATGATGATGGCGTACAAGAGGGTAACTTGGGCCCAACAATGGGCTTGTACCTGACATTTTAATATGACTTTCTGGCAACAGATGTTAGTACCTGAATATTTTCAATCTTGGTTTGGCTTTAGACAGAGAGAGGGGCTGGATCTCTGCATACATGTTCTCTGCAAGATGTTCATCAGAGCTCTAGGCTTTTGCAGTTCATTCCCAACCTTTCCTTAAGGGTGGATACTGGAGTTTTCCTGTTCTTTATGACCATCTTCCTGAGGTTTAATTCAACTTTAATTCAATACTAACACACCTGAAGTTCTTTTGTGGTTGGGTCTAGGATTTTGATGCAGTTCTCCCTCCAAGACAAATATTGCAATTGCTTAGCCATGCAAATGGGTGCAGGCGTCTTCAGGCCATATAATCTGGTAGGTTTAGGGGACTGGATGGCTGAAAGAAGGCTCGCTCACATCTGGAAGTTGATTTTTTTTCCTAAGGATCATGAGCACAAGGAGTTCAGGCATTTTTGCACAGCTCCCCGCTGACCCTCAAGTTCATGTCATCAGACCCAATCTTGTTGTCTTGGCAAGCATTCACACAAATAAGAGCACTCTAACAATGGGATCTTTCTTTTCGTAGCTTCCCTCTCCCTCTCCCCGTGTCCCTTGCTGCCTCCCTCTCCTACACTGGAGATAGAAAATTTGGAGACAGTGAGGATGAGATCACCGCTTTGCAAGGAGTGACAAGAAAACTGGCTGCACGATTTGGGGCTCTGCATAGCCTTTTCCCAGGGAGCAGATCTGATGTTATTTCCCTATCCGCAACTGCACGGAGACATCAGCACTTTGGAGACAGTGCTTGCCAGCCGCTCGGGTAAGACTGCAGATAAGGCCCAGAGATGAGGAGCCATCAAAACACGAACGTCTAGCACAGGCTTTGCATTCCTGGCTTTGCTGTATTTACTTACTTTAATCACATGAGTTTATAAACTGTAATTAGCAAGGCGTAGAGACGTTACCCGTTCTGGGGAAAGGAGCGGTCTGAGTTGTGTTGGAGATGCTGTGTGGGTCCGCATCGTCCTTCGCTTCAGTTGTGAATGTAGATATGTGAATTTATAAATAGCTTTTCGATTTGCATGATGCGTTAGAAACAAGTGAAAATGAGTTATACTGCGGCACTGGAACTGGGGACTCCAGATTTCCTATGGATTCCTGCACCAGCACTGCCTCGAAGCCGCAACTTCAGATTACTCCCCGCGTACGTTTGCTAGGATTTTCCCCTTCCCAATAGAGTGCTTTTGTGTTCACCTGAATCATTCGGTAAAAGTCCACGTCACCGCACCTGAGCTCTCGCCAGCTGGCAGTCTGACCTGTCTGTGTGCTCATGGATGTCAGGGCAGACCCAAAATGGCCAGGTGTCTCTTGGATTCATGCTGCAGCTTCAGCAGAGGCGCTGAGTGTGTCCCCCCTCCTCCCTCCAGTCCCAATTTTCACCAGAACTGCAGGAATTTCCTGCACTGACCGTCTGGACTCAGGCGTGTTTTTGCAAGTGTGCGCTCTTTGTTTTCACTGAAATCGAATAAAAACAAACCAGCAGAAGGAAATTCAATAAAAATTACATTTGATAGACCCAGAAAAAATTGATTTTTTAAAAGAAAGACTACCATTTAAAAGCCCAGATGCAGACATTCCTTACCATCCCACTCCCATTGAAAGTTCAAATCGAAATCACCCAGGACTCAGTTCCTCCTATCTGTGTGGTTCTTTTTGCATTATTAAAATCAACAACAAGAAGTCTGTCAGGGATTTTCTCAAGCATCCTGCCAATGCATAATAACTTATTCACAGTATACTTTCTAGTACTTTGCTTTATGTTATGGTTTCTAAGGTTTCGGAAGGTATTGGAGTCACTTTTTTATTTTATTTGTTGTCCACCATGCACAATAGCTGCCTAGCTGGAAATTCAATGTACCGCTGCTAAATAACAAGAACTTATGCCTTGTTATGGGGTGTTATGGCATTTATATCTGTTGGAGAGCCACTGTCTTTTGCACAGCCATCAGAGCAAAACGTGGGCTGCTGCCTATTCTGCTAAGCATTTGTATCAACTGAGGGCAGAACATCTCATTTTACCCATTTCTCTCTCTGTAAAACCTTGCATTTTGATGTGTGAGACTTTTTTTCTGAAGAATTTTGCATCAAGTGGCAAATTGTTACAACCACTCATCCTTGCTATAAGCAACGTCTTCCAAGTTCAGTTCCTTGGTCTGGCAGACGGTGTAACTCTTGATACAAGCCACAGTAAATTACCGCATTATTTAACAATTACTTACAGTGCATTCCCTGATCAGTCAGTGCCTTGGGATATTGTGCATTCTGCCTAATTGCAGGTTTAACAAAAATGTATTGCGGTCATTATGCCATTATGTTATGAGAGTATAAAGAGCAGAACAGAGCAAATCAGATAAAGTTGAGTGAGACTTAGCTGTCTGCATGGGAATGTTAGGAACGGTGTCTCTCACCCTTGCAGGCCACAAAGATAATTTCCTGACTACTAAGTAGTAGTTGGTTTTAAAAAAAATCTATTAGGCAGCGTCTCCGCACTCAGGGGAAATGTCTATCAGCAAAACTGATTAGAGATAAGGGTAAGCAGATGTCAAAACAGAAGACCACCAAAGAACTGAGGTCCTGAAGTGAATGGAGAGAGATCCAGCAGGTAGTAAAAGTAGGGTGGATTGCTGTGCCAATCGTGCCCTCCTTTCAGCTCCAGGGAGCGTTTTCCTGGAAAAAAAGGATGGTAAGATTGTACTTTGCATCTTATATGGGAGAAAAAGTCTGTTTTCGGCAATCATTTTTCTGGGTGAATTTGCATGTGTGCGTGCGTGTTGATTTTTTCACAAACTGCTTCTTTAACCTAATGATTGAAGGGAAATTAAAAGCATTAGGGAGAACAAAGGACTGCAAGAGGACGTTCTGCAGAATTTTGTGATTTTCCTGTAACCGCGGAGGAGCTGAATTTAAACCATCTCCCTCTGTAAAAGGAGCTTCTCTGTAATACTCAGTTTTGTCACAGGCTTCACCTGAATTAAGTCTCCAGTTATGGGGCTACCCAAGGTTTAAAAAGGGGAAAGTAAAGAGGTTTTGATGAAGCTTCCATTGTAGGAGCAGATCTGTCAATTTCCGTATGTTGTAAGAACATATTGGCTTTATCAACATTTTATGGGGGAATTCACGAGAACAAATCATTTTATGATTTTGAATTATTTCTATGGGGTTGAAATGAAATTTTTAATAGTATTTCACATTCACCCTGCTCATCCTTAACTTCATACCAAGAGATGTAAAATGCCAGGATCTGTGCTTGCCCTTCCTCCCTTGTCCTCCTCTGCCAGCCAGAGAGGACCCGCAGTGCTACCCTGCCACTCTTTTTTTCTGAGATGCCCACAAGCATTGGAAAGGGGTTTCAGGCAACCTTTGCCAGCTAGCTGAAAAGCCATTTTAGCATTGCCACGCAAGGCCTGTGTTAGAGTTTTACCACTCAGCTTTGCTCCTCCACCAAAGAGATGAGATGCTGGTGGCTGGGAGGTGCCAAGGGCAGAGCACAAGTCTCCTGCTCTCCCAGCCAGCCTCTGGTCACACCAGAGCAGCCCTGCGTGACTCCTAAGACACTCACATGAGAGTATTAGGGCTCAACATGGCGAATCTTTTTCAAGTGTGGAGCATTTTTGGTGCTGGCTTTGCCTTAGAGCACCACACGTTGCAGGTCAGGCTCTGAATTTCGCAGCAGCCTTCCCGTTCCTAAAGCGCTTGAGGACGCTCCTCTTGTTGAGGCTCCCAGCAACACAGCCCTCCAGCAAGAAGCTAGCATTTCCTAGGGTTGGGACTGGCCCCATTTTTGCTTATTTGAACCCATAGAGATTTTTTTTCTGACTAGTAGAGCTGCTCAGATTCTGCGTGGGTTTCCCCGGCTATTCACAGCACACGTACGTGGCATCTCTGGTCCCTCCTGTGCATGGTCCAGACAGGTGCAGCCAGCGCTGGACCAGAGCCCACCAGGAGCAGAGTGGCCTTTGATGCATCCACTGAACTGACTGCACGCTCTCGCCACGATGGGCTGAACGCTGCGACCCCCCAGGATCTGCACACACAGACAGGGAGAAGGATGCATCCTGGCAAAACCAGAGGCAGGGGAGACCTAGATTAAGAAGATGCTGTGTGACAAGTTTGTTGTGGAACGGATACTTGCCCAGGCAAAGTCCTGTAAGGGAGATCTGTCCCCGTACCAATTTGCAAGTGCCTCAAAGCTGCATCATTAGAGAGGGCGCTCACCCCAGGCAGGAGGTGTTTCACACGGCTGGACTCAGTGCTTGGGTCCCTCCACTCCTCTTCGTGCCCAGTGCTGAAGCAGGACTTTGTTATCTGATATGGGGGCTTGGGAAAACTGGGACACGTTGTTCAGTGCCCCAGTCCCGCTCCCCTCCTGCTGGGGCCACTGCCTGCAGGGAGCTCGGTATCCTCTTACCTACCTGTCCCTGCCAGCCTGTCCCTCCCAAAGAGCACCAGGGAGATGTTGAGCAACCAGATCAGACCACACAGTGCTTGCAAGCCCCCACCAGTGGAGGTAACAGAATATGTGCAGCCTTTTCTCTGTAGTCTCCGCATGAAAGGAGCTGGGAAAAGCCAGGCAAATCCCAGGCAGATGCTCTGTACAGGCACTTTGACAGCGGTTTCAAACCTCCCACAGGAAAATATGCCTTGTTTTGCTGAAAGAGAGGCTAAATCAAACCAGCAGGTTATTCATCCTGAAACAAGTTTGTCTACTTTACCAGCGCTGTACCTAAGGCAGGGTGAATTATAGTGACTGCCCTTCTCAGGTCAGACCGTACCTCACTTCTGCAGTGGTGGTGCCGGCGTGGCACAGGTTTGATGCTCTCAGCTATCTCAGCTCTTTTTTCAAAATACTAATTCTGGGTTTATCCACTTCAGTTGTTGTCCAAGAGCTGGGCCTGGGTTTCAGCACGCCTGTACCAGCCAGGCTCCTCCATCTTTCCCACCTCTGCACTCCTGAGCAGCTGCAAGAGATTTACCCCATCTCCACCAGCCCCTGTAGGAAACTAGTTTTCAGGGCACAGGCATCACCATCCCTGTGCATCTGGTGAGAAGGGGGGAATGAAGTTCTCCTGTCCTCAGGCACAACCTTCATCCTTGGCCATCGCTGGCTCTTTGGAGGAAAAATGGGAATGCCAACAAACATAGTAGGGAATAAAATACGTGCAAGCTATAATTTTTTTTTCATTTGTTCATGTTTTTTCTTTAGAAAAATGCAGAGTTTCATCCTTACTGCTGTTAGTACTAAAAGAGAAACTGATGAAAGCCACAGTAGATTTGCTTCATTGGATAACATAATACATCATTCAAAAGGTAAGTTGCAAACAGTGGTCCTAATCTAATAACATTAACCATAACCTCTGCTTCTCCTCCCCCCCAAATCCCAGCCACTTTGAAAAAAATCTATCTTCTTGTCCAGTGATAAGTGATTTTTTTATCGATGTGATATATCCAACAGTGAAATGGATTTCCCTTTTTACAAGGTATGACACTTTTTGCTATGGAATATTTCCATTACAAGGGGGTTTGATTGATTCGAGAAGTGTCCTAGATAATAGCAAGCTGATCGAGAATAAATTAGCCTGAACGTTGATGTAGAGTACTGTTTTTAAGTGGGTTAATGCTGTTCCCAATAAGGATGTGTAACGTTTGGAAAAGTTGCTTCTTGTAAAACTACTACAACCTTATATCATTTTTCTAACCCTCAACTTGGCAAATGCTCATGTTTTTCACTTTCCCTTAGGGGAGGAATTGTCCATATGACCTAAAAAACTTTGGTCTTTCTTAATGACTCAAGTTGAAAGCAAACAGTAGTGGCCTGCGCCAAATATTGATCTGATCCTGGAAAGAGCTGGCCAGCTGCAGGCTGCTCTAAGTGGAAGCCGTATGAGGTTTGAACTGCCCTTTGATCAGGCTGCATCGCTTCCTGTCTTATTTGTGAGCGTAAAAACAGAGGTCTGCCTTCTGCAAGGAAAAACTGAACCATGCCGCTCTGCTCCTCTTTCCTGCGCTTTGTCCTTAATTCTTCCTCATGTACCTGCTCCCTCACCAGTTATCCCTTTTCTTCATGTCCTCTCGGGCAGAGCACAGGCTCGGTGGTGGGGGGCTGCTGGACGAGTCACCACAAAGACACGGTCACAAACTCACTCACTGGAGAGTCTTGCTCATTTATAAATAGAGAGTGGGATGTCTTCTGTCTAGTGCTATCACTGGAGAGCCACGTGTCTCTCTCTCACCTTTCCCTCTGGGGTTTTGCCCAGAAGGAGCAACTATGGCTCCTCCATCACCCGTGCAGCTGCCATAATATTTTCACCTTGCCCATAGAGGCAAGTCCTGTGCAAACCTGTTGCACGTCTTCAGGTCCACCCTCAAATGTGAGATGGCAGTGGCACTTCTTGAAACCTTTCATACCTCTGGGATGCCTCATGATGAACATCAGTTTTCCGCCATTAGGCCGAGGGAGACAGACGCACCATGAGCAGGATCGACGCCTGCTCCATAAGACGGACTCCCCTTCCCCACATGCTTGGCTCTGCCTGGGTGCATCAGAGCCAGGGGGACCCCAAAACAGCCACCTCGTGGTGTCGCTGGGCATATTCATCACCTCCTCTGTGTTTTGGAGGAATAGACCTTCACATGTGTACCTCACGGACGATCGGTGTGTGCAGCCCGCAGCCGCACATGGCTCTGCCTTGGGCTCCTCGCTGCCGTTCAGCCATGCCGTAACCACAGGCTGGGACCAGTACCAGTCCAGAATCGCTTTTCTGAATTACAGCTATTTTAGTGGAGACTACAGCTTCCGTGGGAGTAAATTGTTAGGATTTGGGAAATGCCAGACAGAATCAATTGGAAAAGCAAAAATCTTTTTGTTGGCATTCCTGCGCCACGATTTTAATGTTTTAGAAGCTTTTTCCCCTCACTTACACCCAAAGACAGTTGATGCAATAAAAGCACAGCTTTGCTCCAAAATGGACCATTCTGGATTTGCATAGTACTTTATTATTTTTAGGAGAAACTGGCTTACTTCCAAATTCATACGCCAGAGGCTGAACGAGCTAAATTTAAATACCAAAGTATTTCAAATGGATATTTTACATTAACAGCAATCTCATTTATTTTAGTTTAGTGTTTTCACATAGTTTTTCAAAGTTAAGCTAGACCCACTGTGTAAGAATGAGTGTTTCATTAATTTTTATAAGAGTTATAAGAAGCATATGTTTTAAAGCTTCATTTTGTAACATAGCAAAGTATATTTTAGACATATTTATTTACATAATGGCCACATTAAAAGAAATTTTCATATGGAAAAATGTAGCAATACCAAGCAATGGTTACCACAAAGTTTCAAAAAGAGTATATTAATGATATGGAGTGAAAAGAAACAGGAAAAAATTAAAAAATGAAATGAGAGGATGTGATTTTTTTTCAAGTGCTCAAAATGAGCACATTTCCACTCCTATCACAAAGCCAGTGGGAGAAGTGCATTCTCTAGGAATCTTCCATGAGGAATCAAGAAAAAAAACGTCGTGTGAAAGAACAGAAATATCTCACTTGGAAAACCAGATCTTCATTTTGAGAAGGTAAGAAACGTTGGCTTTGGTTTTGCTGTTCTGATCAGTTTTGGTTCAGGTTACGTTTTGTTAAATGTAGCATGAATGTATATGTAACATATATAAAAAATTATTTTACTGTAATATAGCAATAAATGAAAAGCACACAAAGGTACACGTTTTGACAATGCCAAAGCAAGACTTGACAAAAAATAATCAGACCTCCACTGATGGGCAATCTTGTGAAATATCTTAGGTTTTGGCAAAACATACATTTTTCTGTAAAAAAAAAAACCTCTCCAGCATTTTATCAGCTCAAAGTTACCACAAATATAATTGAAAATTGTTACAGATAATAAATAAACTACATCAGCACATCATCCTACTAGAATTAAATCAACAGCTACACTAACCTCCATTTGTCTAAGGAAAAGTTTGAAGAAATCCTCAAAACGTAATTTGTTTTTACAGGTTTTCAGAGCTTAGAAAACGTAAGCCTGGCCTTAACGAGAATTTGAGTTACCAGCTAAAATAATTTATACAAGATGCACTGAAGAGATTTTATATATATAAAAGACAAATGTTTTTTTCTCTGCTTTGACTGAAGAGCTGTTGTTTCTGCAGGCATGCTTATTCACATTTTGAGGGTATTTTTGTAATCTAAGCTTTTCGGTGAGGGTGCAGGTATATTTTTTGAGGAAAGCACAAGTGATTAATTTTGTTCTCTGAATGGTGAGAGACCATCACTAAGATCAACAGGAATTTTACTTTCAAAAGGCCTACAAGATTGGACCTGCTGTCTCCAAGACCTATCAGACCTATAACAGATTCTTAACCCATTAGCCTTGAAAAGAATTAAGTTGGAGCGAAAACTCAAATAAACTGGTGATTATATCAGTAAAGCAACAATATCATCATTGCCCTGTTATTCCAGTGGTTTATTTCCTTGTCGAGGAACAATGCTCCTGACTTCTCCCTGCAGAAAGTTGTGTAGCGTCCTGCTCCGTGAAGGCATGCATTCCTGGAAGAGCGGAGGTCCTGAGAATGTCAAAAGCTCTTGAAAACAGGTCCAGCTTCCACTTTGCCAGACACTGCGGCAAAGACTACTCTAAGAGCTAATTTTGGATAATGAGCAATCAGCAGGGACAGAACATCCTGTAAGTATCTACAGCTGAACCCTCTTAAACAAGATTGGGATCACCCAAAGCTTTTCTCATGGGTGTTAATATGGTGATTAAAGTTTAC
Source organism: Dromas ardeola (assembly GCA_013398915.1). Lineage (NCBI taxonomy): Eukaryota > Metazoa > Chordata > Aves > Charadriiformes > Dromadidae > Dromas > Dromas ardeola. Next base: position 562,814 of record VYZM01016206.1, on the reverse strand, counting down.
AAGAGGCTCATGGTTTTATTTTTGTCTTGTCACATGCAATGGCTGCTATGCAGGAAAGCTGCCTTAATGCATGGACGTTTAAGAGTCATAGGATGGTTTGGTCACCTATGTACAGAATGCAAGACATGCTTATGTAGCAATAACTGCTATGTAAATTTTGTCATGTTTTTTGTATGAATGGTGTTGGGCAAAGATGTGGCAGCATACTCAGAAATTATTTGGATGAATGTACTTTCACTGGAATGCCTGCTTTAGTCTGCCAGAGTGTCTTGAAATATGAGTCTTCTGTTGTATGTAAAATAGATATGCTCATGGACGTTTGTAATGTGCAAACGTGTGCTCTATCACTGTGAGATGTACCTCTCCAGAGCTGGCAATGTCTGCTGAAAGCCTTGTATACTAGCAGATCCTGTCTTCTTTTGTTATGTACACTTTTCCCAACAAAACCCAACATGAGACCTCCTACTTAAATTTTCTCTGTAACGTTGTTTTTGTGGGGCAGGGATGTACAGGAACTGCCAACTTTTGGAAGGTGACCTGCTCAACAAAAGATGTAGGTTTTTTTCTTCCACTTTCTGCTTCTGTTCTTTCTCACCTTTTTATTTAAAAGACTGTCTTGAACAGATAGGATCCTAAGTGAGTCTTATCAAGCTTGTTGCTTTGGCACAGATTTGAGTACGAAACTTTGTAGATATCTGATTCCCAAACATCTTTGGAAGCCATATTTACCACCACTAGCTTGCCTGTAATTGTGGTCAAATTTCTGCTTCCTTTGTTTCTTTTCCATATTTAGAAGACGCATCCAATTTAGTATAATCTAATCAAAAGTTAATTTAATTTAATCTAAATATAAAAGGGTTGTGTGAACAATTTTTTTGTTTTGTTTTGGATTTTGGTTTTTGGCTGTTGAGCAAAAGTCTGAGAACAACGTAAGTTTTCATGGTGATGAATTTACATATTTTCATTTTTCTCCCTTAAAAATGCTCGAAACTAACTTATTTCAGAAGAAACTAGTCTCTTTTTTTT
>VYZM01016206.1:485771-561755 GCA_013398915.1 Dromas ardeola | reverse complement strand
CTAACTTATTTCAGAAAAAACTAGTCTCTTTTTTTTTTTTTTTTAGTCAGAAGCGAATGAAATCTCATGGCAATATCAGTTTTTAACTCAGGACCTTCTACAATGGTCATTGTAACCAGAAAGGATGCAGGCACACAGAGCAGTTGCCCCAGCTGCAGGGATATGGCATAGTTGGGGAAAATTTTCTCTAGTTTCGTGCCTTGATTTTGTTCCACTATGTATAAAACACCTAGATTTTTGGGGAATTGACACTCACCTACATGTGGAGTAGTTTAGGAGAGGCATTTGTTTGGCGCCTGTCTCATTCACTATATAACTGTTTCATACAGGGTGGAAAGCAACTGCAGAAACTACTGAAAGATAATCTCTGCCTACATCAACCTATAATTTGGTGATTTGAATGTAAATCATTCAAATGTGCTCAAGTAATGGGTTAGATACCGAAGAGTGCTTTCTTTAAAACCACTTGGTGAACTTGAGTGGGTAAGTTCCTTGCAGAAGCCTGGCTATAGGCAGTCGTGAGAGGGCCTGCCTTGATTCGGTTTTTCACCCGTAGGTGTCTATATGCTGTTTGATATGTCCCCAGGGCACTACATCTGGGTTTCAGCTGCTGGTCACTTGGCCTGGGTCTCCCATATTTTTATATCATATCTGCCAGCCTTGTGCTAACCTCCCAGGTGCCCTGGGGCATGTCAGGTGGGTGCCTATGCAAGGGCAGATGATTTGAGCCACTTCCGTCCATTGAGTCTTGAAAACACCTCTCTCTGTGTTTGAATGTCGATGATCATTAGGGCTTGACAGCCTCTTTCTCCTTCTCTGTGTTTTATGTTGAGCAATAAAATGATAAAATATTTGTCTAAGTTATTTTTACTAACTTCTGTATGCGTGCAGAGTGCAAGCAAATGGGTGACACTACATCTTTAAGGCAAGGATTCTGTGGGCAGAGTTGCAAAGAAATAAGAAAACAGCAAACGAAAGAATTTGTTATGCTCTTTGTCGCAAACTGGTTTACAGTTGTAAATATGTAGATTTTATATATTAACTGCTGAAATTCTTTGTGTAAACATAGCCCAATGTGAGGGAGAAGAAAAGCAATCAAGAAACTCAGCTTGGTAAACAGTTTCAGCAGATGTTCTTGAAGAACTGCCGAGACAGGCTTCATGCTCAGGTCTGGGCTGGATCACAGGGATGTGAACATATTCACCTGGGTGTTTGATATACTTGGATGTGCTATTAAGATCAGAGAGAATAGAAAGGGGGAGAAGGTTATCTGTGTATCACAGAAAAAGAAGCAAACATTTACAAGATGGCGGCTGAAGTGTTGAACTATCTTGGTGATTTGATAGTAAGACTTCAGGACAGGGACCGAGTTTCTCCTATTTTGTGCCTGCAGTGCTAGCCCTTATCTTTGCTCACAGGTGATCTCAGTTGTAAAGGCTATGTCCACTTTAAGAACATTGCAGGGTGAGATTTTTATTTGCCCTTGTCCTTTTGCTGCTCTACATCCAAGATCGATCAATGGGGAAAGGAAGGGTCTGGTTTCCAGGATGGTTTTACTTTTGATTAACTTCTGGTGTCAATGAGCAGGATCTTGCCCGCCATGTTCAGTGTGAGCAAGGTCACCTCTCCATGTGGTACCTCTCTCTACATTGTCCTCAGCGATGCATTGTACTCAGTGCTACCTGGCACACAGGAGTTGTCATTCTCCTTCTGATCTGATCCATCTACAAAGGAGAGATGTTATGTACCAGTACGTGATGGGAGGCAGCTGGCTGGAAAGCAGCTCTGCAGAGAAGAACCATGGGGTCCTGCTGGACAACAAGCTGGCCCTGAGCCAGCAATGCCCCCTTGCGTCAAAGAAGGCCAGTAGGATCCAGGGCTGAATTAAGAGGAGTGTTGCCAGCAGATCAAGGGAGGTGATCCCTTCCCTCCACTCAGCACTATGTGAGGTCACAGTTGGAGTTCTGGGTCCAGTTCTGGGCTCCCCAGTAAAAGAGAGACATGGACATGCTAGAGAGAGTCCAGCAAAGGGTCACAAGGATGATGAAGGGACTGGAGCACCTCACATATGAAGAAAAGCTGAGAGGGCTGGGATTGCGCAGACTGGAGAAGAGTAGGCTTGAGGGTTCTCATTGATATGTATAAATAGCTGACAGGAGGGAATGAAGAGGACAGAGCCAGGCTCTTTTCAGTGGTGCCCAGTGACAAGACCAGAGGCAATAGGCACACACTGAAACAAAAGAGTGTTTCTCTGAACATCAGGAAACACTTTTTTACTGTGAGGGTGACCGAGCACTAGCGCAGGTTGACCAGAGAGCTTGTGGAATCTCTATCCTTGGAGATATGCAAAACCCAACTGGATACGATCCTGGGCCAACCTGTGCTAGGTGACCGCACTTGAGCTGCAGGGGCAGACCTCACGATCCCAAGAGGCCCCTGACAACCTGAGCAGTTCTGTGATTCTGTGATGTGGTCATGTTTCGTACTTTGTAGCTCTGAAGTGGAATACTTGCTTAGTGTTGTCTGATAACCTAAAACTTAAAAAAAGGTGTTGCTTTCTGCTTTAGGGATATAGTTGTTGTTCTAAAAGTATCACTGATATTATTTGTTAGAAACTTGATACCTGAGTCTGAAGTGAATGGGTTCAATGACTATGCATCTGACGTTTAAATAATGGGCTACATTATGCCTTACCACAAGACCCTGCTCTTCTAGAGGGGGTGATCTTTCAATACCATCCCCAATGGTCTTCAAATTCTTCCCTACCCACCTTCTTCTCTGATCTCAGAGACTGCTTTGCATGCAGCAAAGAAAGAGATACAGTTGGTGGGTGCTGCCTCATTGCCAGCATGGATATGCATGTCCCATTGAGTGAAGAGTAGATCTTCACGCAGAAGGCCCATCGGCTCCCACATGTTTAGCTCCAACGCTTAAATGCCAAAGAGGCTATTTGTACCTGAAAGGGCTTGATTATCACAGATTCTGGGTGTATTCATCCCATTAAATGTCCAGAAATGTTTGGAAATCTCTGGCGATTCTTGAAAAATAAGGTTTGTTGCCTCTCCTGAACTTGAGAGTGGTTTTGTAACATGAAAAGCTTTGCTGTGAAACACTCATTTAGCCTTTTACTATGAACACACTTGTGATCTGCAAGTCTGAACCATGAAGAATGGTCATATGTTTTTGAGTCCTCGTATGATAGCCACAAACACCGATACTTATTAATGGTCTAGAATGGCATATAGTAACAGCATGAAAAGTGAACCCAGAGGGAAGTCAACCATTAACTTCAGAAGCAGAAAAGCTTTTGAAGTTGGAAATTTGCTAGCTATGGAAGCTTCATCATCTCCTTATTATTTACAGTTTGCTCTCCAAATGTGGTGCCAGTAAAAGGATGTAATAGCTGGAAAGAGGGTGATTTTCTTGCCAGCTCCACGGACCTCTGATTACAAACACATGACTGCATGGCATACAAAAGTGACAGGGTTAGCAAGTATGCTGTGCTGAAGGTATATCACCAGTTGTACGGTTCCGAGATGACAACACTTGCAAGGAACTAGCACTACAGCAAATGTTAAAAAGCCAAACTTTGTAGCGTTATTTTGCACAGAAAGGAAATAGCACATCACATTCTTCCTTTCTATTATTAAAATAAATTGTTTTAATATTGAAAAATAAGATGATGTGATGCATGTGAGTCTGTGTGTATATACACACACTTTGTGTGTGTACACACAATTACATATAAATACGTATATGCAGATGCACACACCTGCATATGCTTCTATGGTGCCAATACATACAGAAGGCTATAGTCAGACTCTCTAAGTAGCGTACAGGCTCTGGCCCAAAGTGTGTGAAAGAAATACTTTAGAATATATTAAAGAAATAATGAAGAAGAAAAAAAAGGAAGCTCATAAAGTGAAATCCCAGGAATTGTGGCAGGATTCATGCATTTGATTGCTAGATAACCCGCATTGCTTTTCAGAAAGTGCAGATTTAATTTCCATCAGCTGTCGATCATTTTTTCATGTATAAAGTCAAAACCCATGCAATTCAGACTACACTGTTTTCAAGTTTTCCTTTCAAAAAGCAAACAAGTAACAATAAGAAAATAATAATTTGCTGTGTGGCACGGTAAGAAATGCCGTGTTACTGGTTTGTGTCGCATCAAGGTGTGCAGTGAAGTGTGCAGTGCCTGCTGTCCGGCTCCCACGCTGCCGCACCAGCAAAAATCGCACAGAAGTATGTGGTTACAAAGACTGAGCTGCAATATTTTTGCAACTGATCTGCTGGACAGAATGATATGTATTTTTCAGTAATTTTATATGGCTTAAAGAATAACAGCTGTTACAGATTTACACACACTCCATTAACTATAAATTTTGGATTTTGAAGGCAGACGAGTTTCTGCTTGATTCTCACTCCAAATCTTTTGCTATTCGGATACATTCCTCTTAAAACTTAATGCCATTATGTCATTTTCACTCTTACGTTACAGATTGATTTTTGTAACTTCAACTGTACTGCAGCTACAATTGGTATTGAATTTGCCTAAAACTAAACTGGAATCATCTATGTCCAAAGTTATCTCCAAAAACATAGCCGTAGTTAATAAAGCCATTGCAATGAATTGGTGCTTAATTCAACAGTAATTTCAGCAACAGCGGCAAGTTCCTTTTTAGGTGCTGTTTTGTTGAGGAATAAATGGCAGTAGAGTTGCCTCTTTAGGGTATAAATAAATGTAGCAAAATCACTCACAAGCCAATGGAAAAGAAAAAAAGCCATCAAGAGTCTGTGAAATCAGATATGGAAAATCCTACTTTTATCTCCCCCCGTCTTTAGTCGCTGCCCTCCATCTTTCTACCTTCCCTGCACATTCAGCAAGTGCCAGATCAACGTTAGCCGAAGGATTTTTCCACTTATGTCTATTCTAGCCGACAGAGATGACGACAGCCCGTTATCTCTGTTACTGCAGCTCCAAGGAGCCTTGGTCAGGGATCCTGCCGGCGCTTGGGGTGATACGAAATACAGAGACGGTCTCTTGGTCTGCCTTGGAGTAGCTGCAGCCTAAATACGTCCCCACAGATGGATGATGACAACGGATCATGCCAGTCCTCGCATACACAACACCCGCCGTTGGCATCAGTAGCGCCCAAGGAAATGGGGTGAAATGGGGTGCAATGGGGCACCTGCCTGAACAGACATTGATTTCTCACTCCTAAAGCAGGGCTGGTGATACTCTGCTGCTGTTGTTACCTTTAAGCTAGTTTTTGAGTCAAACTAGCAAATAAACCAGCAGCCTGGTTTTAGCATCGGGGGCACCTGAGAAGGATCAAGGTGAAATTACCCATACCATTAATTACATGAAGCTCGCCTTGGGTAATCTTAGATGCACATTGTTAACCGATACCGGTATTTCCTGATTGGCTTCTGTGTTGATACTTCAAGGAAAATAGGCTTCCTGTACTCCCAGGCTCTGCTGTTTGTTTGGGTTTTTGGTTTTTTTTGAGTTCTGGTGGTGCTTTCTGAGTTGTTTTCATTTCTGATTTTGTAGCTTATATTGCCACATCCTCAAAAAATGTATACAATAGACAAAACACCCTCCGCTTGGAAACCGTTTATTTTCCCTCCATATTGCACACCCCCACACTTACTCACGCATCTATTTAATGTAAATAGAGTAGGTAGGGAGATAGCTGGGAGGGAGCATGTTGTGTTTTAAAATCATTGGAGACAGCAAAGTTATGCACCCTCTCTTTAATAATAACAAACCAGTGCTTATAACTCTTATCAAGCAGTCTGCGCAACGTCTGCATCCTTTCACTAATTTCAACAAACTGTCCTGAGGAGTGGGAAGATTAGCTGTGGGGTTGTTTGTTCTTGGTGGAGTTATGTCCATGTCCTCCTCGAGTGAGGGAGAGAGAGAGGAAAATAAAATCTTGTTTGTATCTATCTCATCTGTCCTGAGTTCCTGCAGTGGGAGAGAATAACGCCGAGGGGTTTAAGATGCCAGCAGATGCGATGCTCTTGCGTGCGGTGCTTCCATGTTATGGGGAAGCTTCTCTGAGCCTTTTGGGATGGTTCCTGTACCCCAGTGGGCACAGCTGAGGGTGAACGGGTCCTGCTTCGGAGCAACCCACAACCGTATCCACAGCTAAAAATTTTCCTCTTACTAGAAAGGATTAATTAACGAGGAAAACATCATTGCTCGCATGGACGTTGTCAGCTTGCCTACAGCAGCCCAACCCCGAGCTCTGGCTCCAGTTCTCGCTCTTGTAAGGAGGCAAGGAGAAATGCTGGGGCAGCCCAGTCCTGGATGCAAAACTGCTTCGCTTTCTGCAGCCAGGGAAATTGCAGGATGAGGAATGTTATGGCGACTGAGCAACCACTTCTTTAAACATCCCACCAAACCCCGCAGCACCCTGTATGAAGTGCGTGACAATTAATGCTTGGTGTTAATGCTTGGGCATTAATTACACAGTCGGTATTAACAAAGAGAACCTCTGTTATTCTTCTTTTTTTTGCTTTTAGGCTCAAAAATTTACTATTTCCTGTGTTTCGTAGATACAGACTTAGAGCTCAGAGCCTGGATGTTCATTGTGGGTTTTTCAGCAGGGGAGGAAGTAAAGGATATTGTGTGTAAGCATTAGGAGTGAATAGTTGACCTCTATTTTTTTTTTCTGTTTGATATCTGAACTAAGGAACCAGAAGGAAAAATTGTTCAGGCTTAGCTTTGACTTAAATAAAAAGGAGGTAATTTTCTTTGTGGGTTCTCTCCCTCTTTCTCTGTGTCTGTCTCTGCATGCTTATACGTGTGTGTGCGCGCGCATGTGTACAAATACACATATTCTGGGTTATATTGCATGATTTTGGGGGGGATTCTTTTATAACTGAAAAAGTATGTTTGACTTTGAAAGAAAATGGTATTTTGAAATGAAACCCAACTTTTTTTAAAGCTAAAATTCCTTTTGTAAAACACATAAGTTAGAAGAGAAAACTTTTCAGATATTTGGATAAATTTTTTTCTGACACAGTTGCTAAATTCTGCAGGGTTTTATAGATAAATTTGGTCAGTACATAATTGCAAGTTTAAGTAATGACATTTGTGTGAAAATTTTGTGAAGACCCACTATGGATAAGGACAATAAGGATGATAAAGAATTCACAGCTCTCTTTTTCATGACATCTATAGACTAGACAGTGAAGGATAACTTTGAATTCAGCATTCAAATCATGGTTGCACTACAAAAAGATATTGTAAACTGTATATTGAGGGGGGCAATGTTGGGAGGCATCTCAAATCAAAAGCTACTAATAAGAAAATAAGAAAATGGGGTTTTTTTGCTGCTAAACCTACTTGCACACATTTTTCCCTGTGCGCAACTTTTTTTGCCCGGTTCTGCACTAGGTGCAGTACACAGTGAACCAAACCTATTGCAAACTTAACTATAGCCCCGCCAGCCAAGTTATGCCAGATTTTTGCCAGTTTGAGCCTCGTGGTCTCATTTGGTCACATACTTGACCCCATGGAAACGCCGCTGACACGTGCACGCTTGTATAAGTGGTGAGAGCAACTTTGGTATTTGTGTCTGGAAGTTATAACAGAAGCCTTTGCACTTTTGAGCCTTTTCAAATTCTGGCAAAATCCAAAGGAGGAGACAAACAGCGGGAGGCTAGAGGCCACAGCAGATGGGCTCCACGTCCGAGCCCTCGGCCAGCAGCTCTCACCCGCGACCTGGGCAGGAACCTCAGCGCCTGGGGCAGGAGCTGCAGAAAGTTGGGGGTTTTTGTAATTTTTTTTCCCCTTCTATTGCTGAGGGAGTTTGTCTCGGCCGTGTTTATCTGAGGTGGAAGAGGAAGCTTGCAGGCAGCATGATGCATGGTCGGCGAGTGGCGGCATGATGTCATGGCGAAAGGGAACAGAGCCCGGCTGTGTCGCACGAGCTGGGGAGGGAGCTGCTGCGGCGCAGGGCGGCCACTTTATCAATTAGGTAATGTCTGGGGGAGATTGGGGGGGAATTTCATTACATTGTGTTGGGCCGTGCCGTTGATGTGTTACCAAACATCTGCGAGGGACCTTGCAGTTTCTCTCGGGGAGCGCGGGCTCGAGCCGAATGAGGCCGCCACGACGGAGCAGAGGGAAGGGGCGAGGAAGAGGAGGAGAGATAACATCCCTCCAAAAAAAACTGCAGGAGGGCTTTGCCCTCCGTGGACTTCCCATAGAGATCTGGGGGAGACGCTGCTCTGTGCATTGTGCGATGGAGACGGCGGGATGAAGGGTTGTTTCCGCATGCCTGGGTACCTCAGGCTGGTGGTGAAGGACCGTGGGTCCTGTTGAGCAGACATCTTTGGGAAGCCCACTAAGACCCTTTGTAAAGCCTTGGGATTTTTTTTCCCCCTGCTCTTCTCTTTAGGGAAAGACCAAAAAGCCAAAAGCCGTGCAAAAGAACAGCATGGAAAAATCGGTGCCAGCCTTCCCTTTGTAAATGGAAAGTTTGCGATTTGAAAGCAAACATATCGCTAGCGGCCAACTAGATGCTCTGTTATCTCTTCTCCAAGCATCTCAGAGCCACCATGAATAAATAACCTAGTTTTCCCAATACTCACGGTTAGGAAGGTATGTGAGCAGCCCTCCGCTCGCTTCACAAGACAGCGTGCATCTCGGGGACGGTGCAGCCACCCTGAGCACCTCACCGGCAGAAAGTGCCAGGTGTCCGCTCACCAAAGAGCATGCCCTGTAGATGTTTCTAGCCAGGGAGGCTTCAAAATTGTCGCTGATCTTGCTAACCTAAGTTCAAGTGGCAGAAGTGGCAGAGGAGCAGAGCTCACCCCCACAGTTCCCAATCCCTGTGAGCACTGGGATTGCCACGTGCACTGAGTCCCGGCAGTGTTAAATGATGCTTCACAAACACGTGCGAAGCCATGTGCCCCCACCCTAGAAGCTAGAAAATTGCTTTAATTATGCATTTTGTTCCTTCCAGCACTAGGAGGACGCGTTTTCCCTCCTCCTGAGCACCAGCGAGTGCCCGGGTGAGGGGGAGCAGCGTGCCTGGGGGAGCTACGCAGGGGCTGGTCCCGCGCCCACCGAAGCTCAGCATAAATCAGGATTAGTGCTGCAGCATCTGGGGAGCTGCGCCAGCGGCGAGCCGACGCGAGAGGGAAATCAGGCCCCACGGAGCAGGCTCCCCGGGGTGACATGTTTATTCCTGCCAAGCTCCCATCTTTTATCCCCTAAACAGAGCAGCCTGGTAAGCTCCTCTAAGTCTCTGGTATGCTAAACTGATACGGGAGCCTTGCTCTCGCCTCGCTGGAAGGAAACGTGGAGGAAAGGGACCGGCGCTACGTGCTTTGGCATCGCTATCCCAGGCCCTTTCCACCCACCCAAGCACCCCAAGGTGCCTCGCCATGGGGCCACCTCTTTTTTTGGGGGCCCGGGCGCTGCCTGCAACCTGCTGATGGGGTGGGGAAGGAGGAGGGAAGGGCGATGGGGAAACTGCTGAGCGGAGAAAACGCAGCCCCCTCCTTCACCCTCCCTCCTCCCCCCCTCGCCTGGGAGCAATTGATTTAGGAGATTTTCTTAAGTAAAAATTTCATCACGAAAGAGCTTTCTTCCGAGAGCCACTGCGAAATTGTCTCGCCCTCTCTCTCTTATTTATGTATATATATATGTAGGTTTGTATATAGGAGGATGCGGCTTTCCTGACCCAGGTGGCAGGTACTTGAACTAATGGGTTTATTTGCTATCCTTGCCTGGAAAACAATATGCAGTTGTAGGGCTTAAGGTGGCACAAAAAATGACCAAAGCGTCGTTGCCAAATGTCTGAAAATTCCCCATGATGGATTACGAGGGATAATAACCTTGACCTTTCCTCCAAGGCTGGGAGGAGCACTTAGGAGACAGCAAGTAGGTTTCCTAATGTTTTTGGCATTAGAATTTCAATAAAAATCAAGTAAATCTACAAGCTAAGGGCTACCCTTAAAATCCATGGTATTACTGAGATAGGTTTTGGGTTGCTTCTGAATCCACGCTCATCTTTCTAGACTTCAGACACAGGACATAGACGCTGTGTCCCAAGTCTTGTTCTTATGCACAGACACCTGAGCAGGGCCCTTCTGAAGCACCCAGATGTCCCACCAAGGTACTGGGGCACTCTATATCCTCTCCTGTGGAGCGCTTTGTAGGGTCGAGGCCTCAACGTTCTGGTCGCACCATGATATTTAAAATATATTTCTAAAAATCCCTTAGAAAAAAAAGCAAATTCCGTTTGAAAAGAACACGTCAAACCTGTAAGTGGGTCCAGGTCTACAAAATGTGAAGATATTTAATCTTCCTTCAGTGATTGGGGAGGTCTTGCCACACATAGAAATCTACTCACTGGGACATTAGGGGAGACACTCAATATTCAAAATCATAATAACAAGTTATAGGGACCCTACCCTGAGCTAGACCCTGTAGGGCTTACAGGAAAAATAGGAGTTTTCATTAGAAAAATCCCCATTTAGAACATTTGAAAGATGGATGTTTTTCTCTTTGGTCCCATAGAAAAATTAAGACAGTTTAGCCTGTGGAAAACTCTTGTTTCCCTTACCTTTTTGTCGTTTTCCAACATTAGCCTAGCAGACAAGAGTAAAGAAGTGTGAAAAATACTTTTTCCCTTTTTCATGTTATTCTGTTGTTCTTTTCTTGCTTGAAAGAAATCTCAAGGTATTAATTTTTATTCCTTGAAGAGAAAATGCTTTAACTGTTCAAAGAAGATGTTTAAACCGGAAATGTTAGTCTCTTTGTTAAAACCTTACATTAAAAATTTATGTAATTATCTGCTTTTCTAGATAAAAAGAAAAGAATCAGAGCAAAAACCTGCAAAAAGGCAAGCATGCCATCAATACTGTGGAATGAACATCTTCCAAAATACCAAGTAATTTCAGAGCTTTTGGAAGATGAACTGTTTAACTGAACAAAGAACATTTCCTCAAAGAATTCATTGTCACTTAAGCCAGATTTGTAAGGAAAGCATGCCATTGAAAATGGCTTATCTCCAAGGTCTGTGCACAAAACACAGAAATAAAATGCACTACTTTGTCAGTAATTGCTAGTTTAAGACAAAACGGCAGTACCTAATTTATCCAAATCATTCTGCCTTTGCAGATGATCATGAAAATGTATTCTGCTTTTTGTGAGAGTTTTAAGGAAGATGAGATTTAAATTGACATGTAACGTACACAAATAATATCTAACCTGCAGCTCTCTTAGGAACAAGCTAGTAATAACTCTTTACAAATGCCTGGATATTGATACCAAAAGGTAGCTGGGAGTGAAGCAGAGCACCCTCAAATAACAAGCAGGGATTTACTGAAGCTCGGAGCCCTACTTTCCCTTGGCTAGCACAGAAATAGCAGCAGCAATAGGGCAGCGGCTGCAGCCACCCCCCTGGATAGCTCTTGTCTGCTGGGGTGAGCACAGACAGGTTTCAAGTGCACTTAGTGACTACTTACTAAGGGAATATTTATTTGAAATCATCCGCTTTTGTAAACTTTCCTGGAAGTAAATTCATTATTTGAACTAATTGAGGAGATTAAACATAAAAGTTCCATGATACAGCAATTCACTAATGAAGTCTCATGTCAGGGGAAGAGCCTGATCTTCTTTCATGGTGAAGCGTCCACTCTGCAGGATATCAGCTCCTACAAAACAAACCAAAAGGGGCTGCAGAGCAACTCACCCAGACAGATGTTGACTGAGACCCTGGGGACCAGAAGGACCAGAGAGAGGCATGTTAGAGGGCAGTAATAACATTTAGAAATGGCAGTTCATGAGGTATCTCAGAAGAGATGGATGATGGTCTGAAAGACTGCCTAAAAAACATCCAGGAGTAGATACATATGACCCTGGCATGGCTGCATGAGCAGGGAAAGGAATTGAGCCGAGGAGAAAACTGTAATGATTTTTTCCCAAAGAATTGCCCTCTGTCCTATCAAATTCAGGATCAGCATTGATACTTGGATTCAAATACTAGGTTTAAACCTTGAAATGAATACAAATAATGAAGCTTTCTAAGTTTGTAGAAAGAAAAAAATAAATCATAAAGCAGAAATATTGGGAGACATTTTCCCCACATTTTTCCAAGTGATGGACCAAGAGTCTGTTCGCTTCACAATTAAATTGGTTCTGTTTGATTCTTTCCTCCCTAAAAAGCCCTGTCAGTAAATCGGAATCAGCAAGATTTTCCCTCTCTCTGCCCTTCTGGAGCCCGCATTGCCTGATGAACATGTTCTACTTGGACTCTCATGTTCCACTGCAAACTCTCATGTTTGTGCTCTCAAAGACCACAGGAGCCATGTCGACTTCAGAAACACTGCTCACAATAATAAAACTGAGACACAGAAGGGTTTCCAGAGCCTGGATCAAAATTAAGTGTGCTCTTGGTTTAAGAATGGTTAATATAGGCATCTCAGAATAAATATTTCTTAATCTTATTGCACAACATTCAATATGTAAACAGTTTGCACACACATAAAGAAAGAAAGAAATATAGGAGCAGCTGATAAACAATCCCTTCCTGCCCACTGTGAGGGAAGAGCTTGCACAAGCCCAAAGTCTTTCCTAGCACTGCTTTCTTGATGTGATTGCTCCTTTTTCCAACCCTGCGCTACCCATTAGGGAGAGGATAGAGATTCCCCTGTTTATGGGGACAACAACCGTGAGCCAGGAGACACCAAAATGCCATGTGAAATCCCTGTCCCACCTGAGGCAGGAGAAAGAACATCTGCTCCAGGTGTCTGATTGCATCAACACCCATCACCTGTGGGAAAATTCTCACCCAAAGAGAAGGGGAGGGTCCTCCCCTTCCTGCCCAAAGCTGGTCAGGAGGAAAGCAAGGCTTTAAGAAGCTTGTGGTGACCAGCCTTTGTCTTGGACTTTCCTGAGAAAAGCTTGCAGGACTTTGGGGTCCTGCACACTGAGGTAAGGGCTTTCAGTTGTTGTGCACAGGCACTTGGTGGGGTGAGGTCGTTTGCCACTTTTGGGCATTAGCGTAATGAGTGGCAGTGGTGTCTTGATCTTCCTCTTGCACAGGATCCCTAAAGTATACTGCATGCACATCTGGTGTATGTTGTTCTACTGTGTTGTTGCCACAGTTGAACACAAATAGTAATACCAATGTGTTATGCGCCTCGTCTCTGACCTTGGTGCAAGTGCTAAAGAGCACCTAAAGGTGTAGAAAAGTGATAAATAGACCATGAAAAGCTACTTGCCTACTACCTTCAGGAACAGGGAAGCTCTCTTGCATACACCCTCCTTACGCGGTGTAGTATCGAGTACTTGCTTTAAGCTGGTCCTTTGTCAGCCTTACTTCTGTCAGAATTAGGTCTTCTTCATTTAAATTATATCTTATGTATTGCAGGCCTGAAACTGTGGCTGGCCCCAGTTTGTGTGAAGCTCATTTGTGGTAGGTAGGACAGCTGTGAAGTTTTTAATTTTCCAAGGTGACTTTTTTAACCCTTAAAAAAAAAACCCTATACCTTAGAGGATGATTAAAAAAAAAGTCTCCCTTATTTTCCTCTTCTTCCCAGAATTTTCAGAAGTCCTTTGCCTTGCTGGCCACATCTGCCCCGTGCCTTGAAATGCTTTTGCCTGTTGGCTTGTGTGTGTGCGTGCACACATGCCTGCTGCAAATTTTTTGTGTGTGCATATTTATATCTTGGTGGCTGTGTTGCCAAGGAGCTCTGAAAGAAAGCAGAGCTGAGATAACTTCTAATCCACCTTTCTGTGATAATGTGGCGCAAGTGAAAAAAGCCAGGGGTCTTTCTCCACTGTAGCTATGCTCTAGGTTTGGTAGACTGGGGCATTTAACAGGCACTTGGGAATTTGCTTGCTCTCTTTCTGCTTGGCAGAGGAGAAAGCAAATACCTGGGTGACTGGAAGCTGTAGGCCTTTCCTTGAGGAAGACTTAGAGACTGAATATTTCTGGTTGGGTCTGGGCAGACAGCCACTGTCTTGAGTCATCTGTGCTTGCCTTCAAAGTGCTCTGTTTAGTTTTCTCCATTCATCCTTGTGGAAAAGGGGTCATGGAGTTGGAAGGGTGCGAGCCCTGCCTGAGCTGCTGTTGCTTTCCTGGTTAAGAAAAGGAACAGAAGCAAAATGATTGTACCATCCTTCAGTAGTTCCTGAGATATGAAAGTCCCTCTCTTTGGTTTCTGTTCCCCTGGATGGTCTCTGGACTATTTACAGAGGCAGCAGGAATCCAAAGCAGCCAATGACCTCACGGTACTTCCTTTCTGCATAGATTTTTGTTGCTCTTACTCAAAGCAGAGCCTAGGCTTTCCCTAGCTGGGAGAACGCCCCGGCTGTTGGACCGTCTTGTAGTTCTGCGGTGACCCTTCCTGCCTCTCAAACTTTCTTCACGAGTAGAGACAGCCATGCTCAAACTGCAATGCCTGATGCTTTTCCCGTGCCCTCCCAAAACAGATTTGGTTTGGGAGTAGGCATTTTCTGATGAAACTGTTCCTCGTTGCAGAATTCCTGACTTGGCTCCTTCTGCATTTGTTACTTGTACATAATATAATATACTTGCTGGTAGCAGGGACTTGCAGAGCTATTTTGCTGATATTGCCCCTGTGTAGCAAATAGAAAGAGACAGTTTGACAGAGGATCTTTGGAGGATAATTAATTTTTCATTTTGACAAGGGTTTCAATTAAGTGTGTTACTCTTCTTCATCTTCTGGATATTATGAATAATGGGCCAAATGTTCCCATGGTGTAACTGCATTAATGGCCTCAAACAAGATGTAAACATATGCAGCATCTTTTGAAGTTTTGTCATCCATAGGCTTTTCAGTGATTTTGCCTTTTCCATCTGCATTCGTTATCTGGTGGAGTTGGCTTGGCTTTTTGGAGTCATATTAGACTCCAAAGGTATATCTAGAATATGGAATGGCCACTTGGCATCTAACTTGTAACATTACTGATGGGCTGATAGTGTTCTCTAACTTTTTAATGTTTTTGAATGAATGGATGCCAATACAAAGGCAAGGCATCTGTTACTGGTCAGTTTATTCTCAACAAAGATGCAAAGCAATGAACAAGCACGGGTGACAGTTTCGTTGCACAGGCTGTTGTGAGGCTTAGATCAAAACACCTCAGCAAGCCGTGAAAGGGATCACCTATTTTGCCATTACATAGTACTGTTGTTGACATAAAGGATATTGCTTTCTTGAAAACATTATGACTTTTTCGGATTGAGCATGGGTTATTTATCATAAGCATGAGTGACTAATTCTGCCACTTTCTAATGTTAGGGTATTTGGCTTTGCAGCCTTTCCTTTCCATCACCATGTCATTTGGGTTGTAATTTCCTACCCATATAGCATTTAAAGCTTATGGAGAATAGTAAAATGTGACCATGTGCCATTGCACTGATTTTCCTGCCTGCTCCCCACGACTGGAGTGGGATCTGTTAAGTCTGCAATGGTTCTTGCGCTATCTGAGCTCATGATGTAACTTATAAGAGGTCAGGGCTCTATTATTGCTGTTAGACTGCCAAGGGCAGTAAGGTGTTCACAGGCATCCTCTGACAGAGGAGGAAAGGCAACGCTTTGGGGTGCTGACTCCAGGCTCTAGCCAGGCCAGTGTGGCTTCTCTTTACCCCACCTGTTCCAAAATTGTTCTCTCAGCTGTTGCCCTTCCTGCCTGTGTGTCTACTTCTGCTCCTATCTGCCTTGTATCTCCTTTCCTGTGCACTTTCCTCATTCATCTGAGCTTCATCTTCCCCTCTCCTTTCTCCTCTCTGCTTATTCACCCCTCTGCACCTTTGTCAAGCTGCTCTCATTCTTCTCTGACAGAGCATTAACAAGGGAAGCGGAGGGCATGGCACAGGCAGCTTCCCTGCTGTCAGCTCTCCTGTCTGGCTCCACAGAGGCCCCAGATAGACAGGAGAGAAGACTGCAGGAAGAATGATTGCAAGAAACATTTTGCTTGGCCCTTTAGCCCTGGGATGTTCTGTGGAGACAGCCTAATCCGGTTGAATGCAAGAACTGAGGGAGGTTAGAGCAAGGGACCATCAGGGATCTTTGCAGACAAGCTAATAGGTTCCAGCTGAGCATTTGTGAATGCTAATTTATTTTTGCAGAGGCTTCGAATATGGACAGAGGCAGAAAGGACATCCTTGACGAGATGACAAGCTATTTCCCAAATGCTAAGCTTCCCCTTTGAGCACAGGAGATGCCAGAGCTCTGCACGTGGCTGAGAGGTACCCCTTCACCAGCTCTCCATCACCAAATTACAAAGTCAAGGGAAGTCTTACCTGAGGTGAGTGCCCAGAAACACTTCAGAATGGCAAGTGACTCAAAACATCTAGCAAAGTGAGCCTCCCACTAGAAATACAGTCTGTGCAAACCTTCTGATATTGACTGCAGGAGAATAGGAGGAGAATTATTACCATTTTTGTTTTAATTCTCTCTGCCTCTTGTTGGTTTCTCCAACTCCTTGGATTTTATGCTTGTTTCTCTTCTGAAGCCTGTTTCTAAGATATCTTAATGCTAGTCCCCCAGCTTCAGGCCTTCAGATACTAAGGCAACTGCTTTGTGCCCCTTCACAAGACTACAGTGCTGCTCACGTGGAGGATGTTTGGCTTCCTTTCTCCCATGGCTGGCACGTAGCTCTTGGGACACAGCCAGTGCCTGCTTGGTCATCTCTGAGCCCATGCCTGTCTTCTTGATCTCAGGTGAAGGAGCTGTGGTGGGTGGTGTCTTGAGTCCTACCCTGCTGCTCCTTCAGGCTCTCTTCTCAAGTCTGGTACCCAAAACTATCTGTTCATGCTGTTCTGCCAGTCGATGTCCTCACAGAATGAGTGACTTTTTATGGTAGATATTACAAGGTAATGAGAAAAGGTGGTGTTATGTGCCATCTGAGCTGCGTCTTTTGCTAACCAATCTATTGCCTTGGAGGTATGCTGAGGGTCTGACAGACTCTTACCTTTCTGATTGTGAGTTTCTGAAGTCCTGTCTCTGAAAAAAGTGGCCTTCTCAGGGGTTCCCATTGGTAGCTAAAGTCATCATGGTCTTTGTAGGGCTGTGAATCATATTGGTGTTACTCAAATGTCCAAGTCAAGGAAGCTGTGGCACTGCAGGGTCAGATCTGGAACCAGGGTTCTCCCCTGGCATCTCTTTCTCCAAATCTGCTCACTTTGTTCATGGTTTATGGGATGGATTCTAGACCACAAGGACTTTCTGAGTGGAAATCCTGAATGTATGAGTATTTCTTCTGTTGTGCTATGGACCCTTTTGTACTTGGTTGGTTTCTGAGCCTACTCTGTGCCTGTTCATCAGAGAAGACTTTTTAGTTAAATGATTGTCCCCAGGATCTGTCTTAATTAAGTAGAAATAAGCATGTGCAGAGTTAGTAGGGGAGCCCATAGCTGTGTTGAATGTGCCACGCTTGGTGTCGTGAGAGGAACAGCAGAGCCTGCAGAAGACCACAGCTCCATTGTCTTCCTCCAGGCTCATGTTCTGGTGATACAAAAAAATTATCATTACAGATTAATTAGTGTAAAACTGTGAAAAGCAAGGTGTTCAAACATTAAGACAACCATAGTTTCTTAGAGAAGAAGATAGACACATAGAGAAAGTGGTGTTTGACTTTGTCATAACTGTATTACGAAGTGAGGCAAGTAAAATTTGTATGCTTGAGGAGAGTGCTTTAATGTGAAGAGATACTGCCTTCAGCTGCGTGATGCTCAAGTCCCTTTGGTAAGACAAAACCCTCAGATGTGCAAGAATGAAAAACTAAGAGTGTGTGTGGCTATTTCATAAATTTTTGTTGCATCTGAGCAGTCGTAATAGAGTATCATGAAGTAGAAAATGGAGAAGGTGTTATGTCTTTTAGACCAGGATGGGAGAATAATGCAATATTTATTAGAGGCTGAACACTGGATCTATTTAGAAAAAAAAGAAAAGCTCTCCTTGGAATTTGTTTGACATCTGCCTGGTAGCTGGATCCATTCCTGCTTTAACAGCCCACACAGAGTGACACTCTGCAAACACAACATTGTCACCTGAACAATTCACTCAACAGCTCGCTGTGCTGTCAATCAGAGCAGACTCATTTCTCTTCTAAAAAAAATTTTTTTATACCCCCTCATTTTTTTTCTTTTGTCTCCAAGCCTTTGTTGATGTTGACAGCTCATCCTTTGGCCATCATTCATTCTGGCTACTGCAAACTTTGGAGAAAATAAAAACCCTGCTCCCCTAATCAGATTAGAAGGCCTGCAAATTGAATTCAGCCCCTCTCAGTGTCCCCTCAGCTGGCTGTCATTAGGAGCAAAGGCTGGCCCTTGGCGGAGGTCCAAACACCAGCTAACTGAATTTGAGATGCTGGAGTCTTGACAGGCCAACGAAGGTAATTGAAGAGCTGTGGGGATCTTGTAAAATTTCAGGCAGTGGGGATTACACTGGGGGGATCTTTGGGACCCATCTGTAAAAAGGGACAGGGCACTGAAAAGCAGCCCTCTTCATTGTTAAGACTGGCACAGACGAATAAAGGAAAAATATTGAAATGCAAAAATGAGGTTTTCAACATACTGACTTCTTTGCCCCCTTCTCCGCCTCTGTCTTGACTGAATGCCCAAATCCAAATATTATTGATTGGTTGTAGTTCAAGTAGTGTCCAGAGGTCTTGGGTTTTGTGTAAACATCCTGAATTAGTAAATGCTGTGTTTGAATAATATTAGTTCTTAAAATATTAAGAACAGAAAAGCAAGCCTACAAACTCACGTTTGGATTTATTTGCTGGGAGTATCTTATCCTGGGGTCCTGTTAACTCTTCCCTCTGTATAAGTATAACTTAGCCTTCCAGTTCAAGTTGTCTTGCTTCAGCTTGGACCAGCTGATTTCCAGCAGAACTGTGTTGTCTTGGTTGCTGATGTCTCTCCTACCATCACAATTTACTAAATATCCCAAGGCAGAGGGAAACTTTTCTTAGCCACACTTCCAGCACTTGTAAATACTTAGCTTGGTAAAAATGTTTTGGGTTTTATCTGCATGCAAAGAGGATCTGATGGGGAAAATGTTAGTGTTCTGGTCTGTCAATACTTGTGGATCTGGGGGGCTGTTAGCAAATTGTCCCACCAGAGGATAGTTCCTGTAGATATGCTGGCGAAATACATACACTGAAATGATGAGTTAACACCGAGAAATAATGCTGTTGCACCAGGCTACAATGGTTGCAGCAGACAGGCCTTTATAAAGGAGCCTCTGTGAGACCTGATTCAAGCCCTGAGAAAGCAAGACTGACTTCAGAAGAGCAAAGCTGGACTGAACTGGGCTCCTGGTCCTTTTTTCGTCCAGGTTCAGCATGCAGAGCATGGAAGAGAAGAATCCCATTGTAAAAGTGTCAGGTCTCTTTAAAAAAAGATCTGAATTCCTGCTGAAACGTGTAGGTGGATCTGCCCTGGGCACAACAAAATAGCACAAAGTATGGAAGCAAATGCCCTCCCCGTCTGTGCAGCTTCACCTTCCACAGAGGAGCAGGCTGATCTGATTGCGTGTGCTTTTGATCTGTTTGGTATCACTTCAGTTATTGATGTATTAATTGCATCCTTGGATAAAAGTCATAATGTTCATAGCTTTTAAAATTCTCTCTCTTTCCCTCTGCCTCACCCCCCCCTCCAAGAGAAAGATATTTTACAGAAGAAAACTCTGTTTCTAGGACTCCAGGGCTGACACGATCTCAGGACACTTCATCTGTTTCTCAGCCCAAGACCAGCTCTATGCCAGCTACACGATTTCAGCTCAGCTACTGGTGCATATTTGGTCTCTCACCATTTAGCATTGTTATCAGCTGCTTCAGCCTCCCATCCATCATTCAAAGTACAGTTTAGGAAACCAGAATAACACAACATACATTATAGGCAGTCTTCAGCTTCTGTAGACTTGCATAGCTCTAGGGAAGGCAAAGGAACTATGCTGATTTAAAATAAAATAAAACTCTAAGATCTTGTTCTGTTCATGCAGCAGCAGTATTATAAGTAGGACCAGAAGAGTAACCTATTGCTGAAATTGTTGACCAAGGTCCAACTCTCAGTTGACCATAACTTTGCCAGGTTTTATCACCTTCCGGTACTAAATGTTTACTTTGGACAGGCTTAATATGATAATGGGGAATCTAAGACTTTTAGCTCTTCTGATCATCTGTGTGGAAGACTGCATGATGCCACATGAATATTCCTGGTGTGCGCTTCCTCAGCTCTCCCTGTGATTTGTAAGAATTTAGCAGTGTTCTACCGATGGCTGTTTCATAGTTAGGCATATACCCTGTGTTCTGAGTGGGCTTTGTGCAAGTGCACAGAGTTAAAGACCATGTAATGTATTGACACCCACGCGCTGATCTAAGGGTTCCAGGATAGCCATGGTTTTGGCACTTCCCAACTTGTGGGTGCTTAACTCCATGATCCTCCTTATATGTCTGTTCCTTTCTATTTTTTACTTTAAGATATGGGGTAATCTGTCATAGTGAGGGGCTGAAGGGAGGAAAGAAACATGGTGGCTATCAGTCAGAGAAGGTAACTCCTAAATAAAAATGATTGGAAGTGTTGAAGTTTGCTCTCTTTCTTTAGGGAAAATGAGTCTTTCTGGAAGATCTCCATCTATTGTAATACATCTGAATATTCTAGGTAAAAGTAAAGGTTCCTGGTTAGATTTTTATTCTGTTTTAGATTTTGAATTTATTCTCTGAAAGAGTAATTAAGAATATAAAATCCAGCTCTTTTGGCAGGGATGGTGTGGAAAACTGTGGCTCTTTGCCACGGGTTTTGCTTTGGGGGAAACGTCTTTAACATGGTATACGCAGAAGCCATATGACCTTCATCAGCAGTAGAAACCAACAAGGGGCATTTCATGACACTTTTAATGACCTGAAAAGACAGAGAAGTCAAGCCTTCAGAGCTTAATCGTCTTTCACTCTGAATCACTAGATTATATGGAAGCTGAATTCTGCTAAACATCTTCAGTTATAGCCGCAGAAGTCTCTAGATAATCCCAGAAACTCATTGATCCTTGTTTGTTCTGATAGATCTGAAGTCGCTTCAGGATGACCACAGAGGTCTCAAAGTAAGTTCAGGTAATCTTTTCTGGTGAAGGACAGCCTTGTCCTTAAATTTACCAAACTTGAAAGCCTGAGATATAGCATTGTACTTAGCGCTTTTCAGTACTCAAATATGAGGATTTACTCACAAAAAGCAACATGCAATAACATCCCAGAGCTTATCCCTGTACTTGAATGCACTGTATTTAAAAACATCAGAAAGAAGAACAAAATACAGCTTTTAAATCCTCTGGTGCTCAGAGTTGAATGAGAGGCTTCTGATAAACTAAATATGGTCAGAATACCCGTTTGTGCTGTTGAGGCCAGACTGTGTGACTTCAAACTATCAAATTGCCTACAGCCATGTTCCATATAACACTGCCTTGTGTAGATTGCACTCTACATCTAGATGAGCACTGTTTATCTATTGCACCATGTAATTCATACTTCCTTAGAAGAAAATCTTTCAGTCACTGTTAAGGTATTATGTAATAGGCTGACATATAACTGTAAAATATTATTTGGGAAGATCAGTGCTCACAGGATAGTGCAAAAGAGCTTCTCCAGCCTCCTGCCTTTAGGTCTGCAAAGAGCAACAGCCCTTCGAATGACAGGAAGCTATCTCTACATACCCAATCCATTACTACCACAAAAACAAACAAACAAAACCTGAGCATTTTCTGAGGTGAAATTGTTGGTCAGTAATGGCCAAACTTGAAAAGGGTGTACGGATGTAAAGGAACTCTGGGAGGTTTATGGCTTGGGTGCAATTGCTGTGCCCCTATGGAGCAAAGGGTTTCTGCTAAGCAGAACACAAATGCGGTACCTGGCTGCCCCAAGTTCCTCTTGGCCAGTTGACGTACATATACATCAACTGGCATAAATTTGGTTGGTTTTTTTTTTTTTGGACTGGTCATGATGTGTGAGATGGCTAGCTCATTTGAGGTGAGTGCAGAAGGTTTGGGGATTTTTGTGCTTCCGACTCTGCTTGTGGAGCTGCTTCTTGTCCTGAAGTGTTCCTCCTTCTTTAAGATGTACTCCTAAAGGAGACTTGTCAAGAAGCTAATCTGTCATGAAAGTACCTCTTCAGCAAAAGCTACCCTAAAGAGGAAGCCAAAAGTCACTTCTTCAAGGATTGTCCTTGTTTCCTAATCACACTTTAAGTTTGCATCTTCAGACTGCATTTTTCATCTTCTAAAAGTTGAGGGATACCTCATCTTATTAGACTAAATTTCTAATAGGCAACCTCTCCAAAGTGGCCTTGTGTGTGTTTGCTGTACAGCTGAGAGTGAGGCCTCACTTTGTGTAATGGTTTAATTATAATGTCAATGTGGATTCATTAGCATGACAGCTGTCACTGTAAATGGGTGAGCGGGAGGCTTTTGGACCCCCTGGGGTCAGGGTAATTGATGTAGTGAACAGAATACTGTATTCACTGAACAATGGGACAGGTCTCCATTCTGACCCGGGAAGGGCAATCAGCGTAAGCAGGGAATCGATAGCAGCTGAATTTTCATCCATGATCAGATTGATTCAACCATGTTAACCTCCACGTGCAGATTAAGTTCTGCTGGAGCCTGGGTGACTCTAGCACACCCCGAAGGAGGACGGGCAAATGCTGACGCTTTCATTTTTAATATAAATCTTGAGCAGACACAAAAGCAGCTGCAGTTTTGCTCCATGACTCTGATCGGAGGAAAATAGGATCTGCCCGAACATCTGGAGGCAGTTCTTTATGTTTGTTTTGCCATTGCTTCCCCAGCTCTTACTCTTCTTGACATCTATTCCACAGCTAGTCTTCCCTTGCCAAGCCTGCCTTTGGAAAATGAGCTAATAGCACAGTATAGCTAATTTTCCTTAAAGGATTTTGCCTCATGGAGGAGCACAGTATTCAAGCTGCCTTTATGGAAGTCCTGGTAAAGGTTTCTGCTCTTTGATATCTACGAAAGGTTTGTTCCTCTGCAGGTACATCACAGGTCTTCTGTTGATGTTTCTCCAAATGGAGTTTGCCCCATGCTGACAATTGCTTCCTGTAATATTTGCTCGTCTATTTGCTCTTGTCTTTTCAGTGTTACTTGTACATTTGACCAAATATATAAGCAAAGAAATATTGTTGGAGACTGCAAGGGTTAAAAAAAATAAGATGTTACTGCAGAATCTGTAGGTGTTTCCTGTAATATTTGTAAGATAACCTGAATGCTAAATTCACTCCTCTAACAATGGAAAGCATTGTTTGGGTCAGGCAAAAATAAGTTGAAGTGAAGAAATGGAATAAGTTATACTTAAAGGCTGCAGTGACATCAGTGTCCTGAGGTATATTTTCTTTCTTCCTTGACAGAATAAGAAGTGTTCACCACCTTTCCTTCTTTCACCGAGAACAGGGAGAGTTGTGCAGAGACTTTCTTCTGTCTTTCTTCCAAAAACAAAAAATTCCATAATTTCCCAATAAAATGGAATATTCTTGTTTGAAATCATACTGAACAATAAAAGTTAGCAGACTCAGGGAAAGACTTTTAAACAGCTCACTGTCTCCTTTGCCCTCCAGCAGCCATGGCTCTTCCCGCAGCAGGGAAGCCGCATGCATTTGGGGGAAAGCACACTCCAGCGTGCATGATTCATCACCGTAGCCGTACGCTGGCTCTGCTTATAGTCAAGCTTGAGTTTTGGTCTCCTAAGGCTTGACCCTTCCACAACTAGTCAAAAGCCTAATGTTGGAGAGCCCTTCCCCTCGCTGCTCCCTGCCTCCTCCAGTGCTCTGGAGCCTGGGAGATTTGGATGTGCTTAAAGGTAGTTCAGACTATATGTCTGGAAATACAGAACACAGGTGATGGGTGTAGGAGAACTGTCTGGAGAAAGAGAGGAAGCCCAAATAATTGAGGATACAAGTAGACAACTAACACCGATGCTGGGGAGGGCTGGTTGAAGTAGAAACTCTGAGGCCAGCAAAGCAGAGCGCAACAGGACTTGCTAACCCTTAATGGACATTAAAGTGCATAATGAGTTGGGGAGGGGAATACATATGCCAGGGTGCGCTGAATGACTTGGTTGTCACTTACTCTTCTCTCACCCTTAAGGTTATTGCAACTACCAAGGCCCTTGCTCTTGGAGGAACACCACTCTGTTCCCTCGGTGGGGATCACACACACTCCACACGGTGTAGGGCTGCAAAACAGAGCAAAGCAGGGAGGAGAGACTTGTTGTCAGGGGCTTCTACAGAGCCCTTCCAGCAACCTGCTTCTAAACACACACCTGAGAGCAGGAATTGTGTGAGGAATCAGTATGCTTAAACATTTTTCCTCTGTAAAAAATAAATTACAAGAAACTCTTACTTCCCAAAATAATCCTAATTTTGTATCTTCGGCATTTTCAGGCTATGTATGTAATTTCTTAGTCTGACAAAGCTCAAGTATTGCTGGATGCTAAGACATGTAGTGCATGGCTCTTTCTTTGCCCTCCTTGAATGTTTTCACCATGTGCCAAGATCTTTCTGCTCCGCAGTGATATGAGGAGTTTTGATTAGGGGTTGTTGACATCTGGAGAGAGGAGGAGGAGGGCAGCAGAGTTCTTCCTCCCTATAGCCCGCCAGACAAAGGTTGAATTGCTGAATCCCACACCTGCCCTTTCTGCCTGTCACACTATTCCTGTTAAGCCTGTATTTAAGTACAACTGTTTATAACACAAGAAAGGCTGTACAAAAAATTCCCTCCCCAAAGCTGGGATTGTTTGTTGCTTGATAAAAGTTACTGAGAAGGGCCAAAAAGCCCCAGAGCCTCTCCTACCTCGAGGTGCTTAATTTTTTCAGGGGATGGGAGGCAAAGTGGATCGTCTGAGATAACCAAGTATTGAAATGGGATTACTGTATCTGGAATGACTGTCTCAGTCCAGCCTCTCTGGTAGACCTGCCCTGGCTCAGTGATGGGGGTGTGTTTCACTTTGTTTATGTCAACATTGTCTCTAACTGCTTATTATGCTGGATTTCAGGGCACATATAGTGTGGGTAATTGCTTTTCAGGGCATATGTATTGTGGGTAATGGCTTTTGTTAGTTGGAAGTGTATTAGTAGAACTAGGTTTCAGAAAAAGTAATTCGTGGACAAGAATATAGATACCTTCAGTAGGAAGCGATATTACGTTGAGGGGTGCTGAATTCAAACCTAAGAAACAGCGAGTATAATTGTCCTCTAATTGAATAGAGAATAAAAAAAAAAAAGAAAAGAAACAGAAGAACCGCCCCCTTCTTCCCGCTCAAAAGCAGTCCCAAACCAAAAGTCAGCAAACGCCTTTTCCAAACACTGGGAAGAAATGACACTGCAGTTAATTTGCTACAGAGTAAGGGGAACCACTGCAATAAATGAAGATCCCAAGACACGCACAGGGGATGGGGTTGTTCAGAGTTAATCCAATGGCTGGGGGATCATTGCTCTGTTAAAAGGAAGTGACTTCCATGATGAAGCCAGACCCGTATAAGTTATCAAAAGGGCATTTTCTGTGCCTTTTCCACTCAAGATAGCAACCTGGTTGGGTTTAACACTATGTTGGAAACTTATGTGTGTTAGATATAGTGGATATCAACCTGCACCTAGTTAAAATGTAAAATTATTAATATTGATAAAGGATAGAGAAAGGAGAAAGTAGAGAGAGGGCACAATCGTATTGACTCCTGAGGAGGCTTCTGTATGCGCGCACACATGGTGTCGCCTCTGTTGGTTGCATAAGTGCTTTTAAAATAATGAAATTACTTCCATCAGAAGGAGGAGAGAGATGCTTGCATGATACGGGTTTTGGGGAGGAGGGAGGGGGAGAAGGAAGGTTTGCTTTTGTGATTTAAAAATATCTATGGCTGTATTTATACCAGCCAGGGAAGTTGTGTTGCCAAGTCTTTTAAAGCTTACAGAGGAAATGCAGCACAAAGCAAGAAAAATATCTGTGGAAGTGCTTTAGAATGAGCTCCAGAGGAAAAAAAAAAAATAATAAAATATTCCAAATGCTGCATACTGTGTGGTCTGTAGAGGACTGCTTTGAGGGAAGGAAGAATAAAGGCTGTATAAAATAAAAATGTACATACATACGCCTCCTGGTAAACTGGCCTGAAGGTTGTGACCAAAAGCAAGAGACTTTTGAACTTTTCATTTTATTTGTTTCTGGAAAAAAGGATGAGGCTCTGCTGCAATGACCCTCTTCCTATGTTTCTATTCTGAATAGTGTCAGGATTAAAAAGAGAGCATAGAGCAGGAGGAGATGTTTCATTTGGCAAAGAAAAGGGAGGAAGGGAGAACCCTCCTGTGAATAATTTCCAATTCAATTAGTGTTTGCTGAGTAAGGTACTAAGAAGCCTGGGGACAGGTGCAGTGTGTTTGGTGACAACTGGCTCAGCTAGAGCCCTCACACAAGCAGAGGTGACAGAAGCAGCCCAGACTTGGGCAAGGGAGGTTTACAAGTTAACTATAGACCAGGTGGCATCAGTAGTACTGAGGAGAGAAAGCAGTGGTGCACTTAATGGTAGTGTAGTTGTCTCCAGCTTCCAAGTATCAGTCTGGGAAATGGGGGCCACACAGCCAGGTAGAGACCCCTGTCGTCTGTGTGACTGGGACTGTGCACCATAATGGGGAACAGTCCCTCCAACAGCCCTTCTGCCTTTTCCTGTCTCCACTAAACCCTTTTGTGATTCATAACTACTTTCTTCTGCTGGTTTTGGTACCAAGCCAGGGAATGGTATGGCTATGGATGAGCAGTACTGTGTTTCTCTGGGTACTCCTGACAGTAGACACGTGCTTTTGAGAACAGTGACCATATTGACCAGTCAAGAACAACTGGGCAAGTGAAACATCTGTGCTAAAGATACTAAAACATTTTTTCTGCCACAATGGAATAAGGTACCATTTCTAATAACTAGATGTGGGCACAACGTATTTTTGTAGCCTCCTGAGAAGCTGTAGTGGAACAATTATTTTTTTAATGACATGTGCTTGTACATGAGTTTGCGCTGCAGAAAAGAATACCATGTGAGTTTTTCTTCAGCTTACAACCATTTATGGGTTAGCACCTCTTCTCTCATCCTCTGTGCAGCCAGCATCACCAATAGAGCCCGTCACAGCTGAAGGAGCTGCTGCGTAGCTCCAGTGCTTGCGGCTCATGTCCAGCACTTGTTATCCAGGATTCTGCCCTGCTGCCAGTCTGTTGGAGAGGTTCATGAGAGCCTCAAAAGCATGCCTGGCAAACCAGCCCTGCAGACCGACCACCTCAGTCCTACTGCTTCAGTGTTTGAATACAAAATTGAACATACAGCTGACAGATTTACTTCCGATCTGTTTTGTTCTGACAGAAGCTGTGGATTTAACATAGTACATGACCTTTTTCCTATATGAGGTGTCTAGGAAAATGTGTTTCCAGTGGTAAGATAGCCAATGTAATTGCACATGAGGCATAGGCAGATTCAGAAGAAATTCTAATTAAGAAAAAAGGATGTTATTCAAGTAACTACTGAACAGTACAAAAAATAAACTGACCTTCCTTTCTATTCAGGCTGCTTCTGACACTGTGACCATTATGTAAGGGACTCTTGAAACAGCAAAATCTGTGTTACATCAATATGTGGTAGTCTCCTTGCCCAAGGATCTGGAAATGACATATCTAACCTTACTCAGAGCTGGTGTAGACTCTCTTGTTAAAAATAAAGCTAAGACCTTCTCTCCTGAAGTCCTTCATTCTTCCTTAAGAGTCTTGTTTTCATTTCCCCCATTCTCCTGCGACTGCTAGGCAATCTCCCTGAAATCCTGGGGACTGTCAAGAGAAATGATGACATGTCTTCTCTTGCAAGTAGACCAGAAGTCTGCAGTGGCAGAGTCAGAGCTGATTGCCTATCTTATCTCAAGTCGCTAGTCTCTAATTCAGGCTTTTGCAAACAACTACCAGTCCTGTTTTTTTCTGGAGCTACAGGTTAGTGTTTAATGTACTACTTTTCTGGGACTTTGTCTATCAAGTCTGAGAAAAAGCCTTTTGCCTTTTTGATCCCACTGGGAAGGGTTTCAAATCAAAATTCAAGGTCCAGAGACCCAGGAAGGTGAGAAGGTGAAGGGCGGTGGGACATAGTCTGTCACTCAGGACCTCTTTTTCTTGTAACCACTCCTGAAGCACGACAGGCCGACTTATCAAACAGTAGATAAAGTTCAAATCAAACAGAATTACGTTAAATTAACTTGGGAGGTCCACTTTGTCCTTGACCAGTGAGCTGGTGGTGATTATTTTAAAATATGGGGGTGTTTTGACATACAAAGTTGAAGTGAGATCCATGCAAAAGAAAAAAGAACCATACTACTAAAGAAAGTGTTCCTTTGGCATTAACCAACTTTCCTCCATCATTGTGTTATGAAAGAGTTTCAGAGCAGTCCAGTGTCAAGACCTATGCACCCTTCATGACCCATAAGCCACCCCCAAGAATGACGGGCAAATAGCATCTGTCTGCATGACAGAGTACCATCATACAGATATTCAGGCAGTTTAGTTCAGCATTACATCTTTACAATGTCACAGGATGAACAAATTGCTCTAAAACTTGTAAGTGAGCTAAGTGTAGCTTGCATGGTCTCATTTTTAGAAATTCATGGTTATGGGTTTAGACTTCTTGGTGTGGTCACAGTCTGGCTCTTAGAGAAAATGGTGTGACAAGCTGCATTTCTCGATAGTGTCTACCTGAAACATAGAAGCTGGTATGAAACAACAGGCTGTATATTTACCTACAAACCCATTGTATGAACCTGTGGGCTCCAAGGTTAAATTTGGCCCAGTGCATCTTGGTATCTACTTGCTCAAAACGAACAGTCTCTCCTTAGAAAAAGACTGTGGGGGAAACTGCTGGTGGTAAGCGGAGTAATTTTTCTTACCAGGAGTTGATCACAGATACTTCCTGCTGCCGGTCCTAGATTATTTCCTTATGTGGTAGTTCAAAGATGCCATGAAAATGGTAGACAAGAATGAGCAATCTGGTTAGCACGATGAGCAAACTTCCCTGTGTATGTTGGTAGGAAGAATGCTTTAACCTCTCCGAGTGATGAGCCTTGGGCGTCTGCATCCATGCTGCTATAGTCATCACAGTGTTGCAGCAGCTTACTTTGTCCTGCCTTGCTCATGCACCAGTCCAGCTCCCATACATGCTAAAATCAAGTGATTCAGAGGGGTTTTTTCCTAAAGAGACATAATCGTAGAATCAGGTCTCTCCAGCTTGTTAGACTCAGGCATGATCATGAAGCATAGAATAGAATTTTCAGTTGGAAGGGACCTACAGTGATCATCTAGTCCAGCTTCCTGACCTCTTCAGGGCTGACTGAAAGTTAAAGCATGTGTCATGATGTCTAATATCAAGATAACCTTTTTTGGTAGTAGTTACTGCAAAATACTGCAGTCAATACAATCCCTAAAAGATGCTCCATTGCAGAATGAAAAACATCATGTTGCAAAGTTTGAATAGAAAATTTCTCCAATGCAGGTACGCTTTTAGATAAGCTAGGCTGCACCTAAGTTAGCGCATCAGTGTAGGGCAGGAGAGCTTTTGAAGTCCATCTCTCACACGTCCCCACTTAGCGTGCTTTGGTTTGTGTTGTGGGGCAGTCCTGGAGGTCGCAAACTGTGTTTCTTCTGGATGGATGGAAAGCAGATGATGAGTACCTGGTCAGCTTCAGCTAATGGGTGCTAGGTCTGGGGGAACAGGGTGAGAGCCAGGCTGAAACACCGCCTGAGCTGTGTGCAGGGTGGTAGTTGGGTTCTCACCACCACTTGCTTTGCTTTACAGATCCCTTGCTGCTGCAGCGTTACTGCTTGCTAATGCAGACCCAGACCTGGCCTTAATTTTCTCTAAGATTTTAACTTGTGGTACATGCTCTTTCCACTTGCTTCCATTTTATTGCTTCGGTAATTTCACAGATCATTGAAACCTGACTATGTCAATCCGTGGGTTGTTTTTGATTGGTTGGTTTAGGCTTTCAGTGGCTTCTGGGGTTTGGCTGTTTTTTCTTTACCATACTTTTACTAGAAACTGGACATCATCTACAGCTTGTTTTGGAAGCTTATCAATCTGCTGCTTCTACCACGCTCCAAACACTTTAATAGCTGCTTCTATATTGTAGTATATGTTAATGAGTCAAATCTGCTCTGCGTATCCAGCACAACATTTTTGTCTGCAGGCTTATCACGTGCCCGATTGTGCAGGAAACTTGCTCAAGGCAAAATCTCTGGTCAGGCAAAGCCACAAAGCAACTTAATGGTAGATTTATCTGCTGATTTTTTTTTAGTTCATATAGGAAAAAGCAAGGCCTGGTGGCTCTTACACACAGCCTGGTTTTGTAAGTCTAATACTATCACTTTGGTGGCTTCTGAGGAAAACCCTACTGTGATGTCAATTAAATACATTTTCTGCTTAATGCCAGACTTAAAACTCATAATGATGTGCAGCATAAGATTTATTGCTGTGTTTGCATCATTATTTGCTCACTAATTCAGTATTGGTGTATGCATAACGGGTGGGTTTTTCAGTAGGGACCGCTATTAGCCTAACCCTTTTTCTCTTGAAGCTTATGTAGGCTTCAGTCTGCTTTTAATAAAGTGGATGAGTCTCACTACTGCTGACGAGGAAGGAGCCTTACCAACAGTCATCAGTTCCTCAAAATCTTTCTCGTTATAAATATAGATTCATCCTGGTCTCAGCCCCAAATAAAGTGTGGTCAGCCTTCTATCCCTGTATGGACCTATTTCTTAGGTACTACCTGTGCGCGCTGCTGTGGTACAAATAATTAACACTTCACATCTGTGTAGTTCTAGCTGCTTTATTTCAAGTCTTTTGTCAGTGCTGGTGTGTGTGCAATATTTTACAAGCATGCTACTAATCAACTTGCCCTCTGATTTATGTTTTATTACTGAGAGAGCTGAAACTGTTTAGATAATTCATGAGCGAGATACTGATGCTTTCTGTTAGTGAAATAAAGAAAAGTAAGATCTATCAGCATGTAACATGACCGTAAAATTAAGCACAGCCACAGCATCCCAAACCAGACCAACTGAATCATTGCAAAAAATGCATTCAAAACCAGCCTTTCACTTCCAATTCCTGCGGTACATCAGGGAAACTTTCAGCCTCTCTCTGGTAACAATAGTGTCAGCTCCTGACAAACTGGTGGGGAGAAGGAGAGGAAGCCTTTGCATTTTCACAGTGTTGAGACAAAAGAAACATGACTTCTTGCAAGCAAAATTAGCTCTTGATCCCTGAGCTGTCCTAGGATGGATTTTGCCTGGGCTCTCTTGCCATCGTAGCACAACATCCTTACCAAACGCCACCGTGTGACTGCTGTGGAAGGCACTTTCCACCATAATACTGAATTTTGTGTTTTATTACAATACTTACTAAGCTCAGATAGGCACCAACTTGTGCTGGAAGCATGAGCGGCTAATTTCTTGGTCTCTGCAGTGAGCCAAAGCCAACTGGTGCCTCGATGAGCCATCCCCAGACCAGGATGACCAGCACTTGCAACTGCTCTGCCTGGCTGCTGATGACAGGTGCCTGTCACTCGGAGTGCAGATAACGTGGTGGGGATGACAGCTTGCTGTTCCCTCTCCGAGTCAGCAGCACGCTGGGGGCCAGGCATATGGTGTCTCTTGTCCCCGTCTCCTTTGGCATGGCCAGCCATGCTGGGAGGCTGTCAAGCCCGACTGTGGGATCAGATGTCTGGGGTGTTTCCAGGCGAAGGGAAAAATATTGCCGACTTGTTTGGGTAGTCCCACTTGGACTAAAAATGTTGCTCTTACTGGCAGGATCCCTCAAGCGACCTTGTTATCGTTATACTGACCTTATTAGTTGGACAACACATTGTGCTTGCCTAAGGACCTAAGCTAGTTCGTGTTTTGGTCAGCTGGAATACGGGTCTTGATTGAGTCCCTAACAGCAAAAGGATGTTTTCAGGCCAAGACCTTGAGATATCAGAGATTTTAATACCAGTGTGGCACAGGCTGTCCTGACTGCTCTTTCCCTCTTCAAAAAAAAAAAAACTCTGTAATTTTCTCAGTCTTGTTCTATTTACCCGAATATCTGAATGCTGCCTCATGCTCTCAATCGCCATCTTCCAAATGCTGATACAGTAGTTATTCAAAGAATTTCACTGTTTCATTTGTTAGCCTTCAAGATTTTTGCTGGAGTACAGAAGAGCCAAGGTTTGTATCTTGGATGCTGTGCATAGGTGATTCAAAATGGATCAGCTAATATTTTATTACGTTATATTAAACCTTTGAGACATCGTTAGATGAGCTTGGGTTGGAGAATACGGTACAAGGACCATGCATGGAGTGAAGACCCTTCTTTTTGCAGCATCATGTCAAGGTGTCTTTGCGCCATTACAGGTAATGTATTTAAAGTCCGGTGTCAATCTTCACAGCTGCTCTTCAGAGTAAAATTCCTGCAATTTAAATAATCAAGAATAACTCCAAATGCACACTGATCTGAAAAAAAATGATCCTTGAAATCACTGGGTGTGAGATAAATATCACAACATGTGATACAGTCAGGCACTGAAGAAAATCCAACAGCCACTATGTGCTTAAATAACTCAGAGGGTGACATGCAAATTCAAGCTAAATGAGTGAAGATGTGAAAAGATGTCATTAGGAGAATGGTAGCTTGGAAATTTGTAGGAAAGTGCAGGTTTGCACTTGCTCATGCTTTTGTTGCACGTTTCTGGTGGAAGGAGGTTCTTTAAGAAGCGATGAATTCAAACATAAAATCTGACAACTTGTTATTGAAAAACTCATCCACTCTTCCTTGTTTTCTTGCCTTTCCTGAGGGCTGGACAAACTCTACTACCAGATGCTAGCAAATCAGGAGAAATCACAGTGCCAGTCAACTCAAACTACAGGAAACGTTGGTTATAAGCACTCTGTTGATGCAAATATGCAGGTCAATGCATGGCTGAGAAACGCGTTTACCACACTGTTACAAAGATAGGAATTAAGCTGTAACAGTGATGATGACATTGGAGGGGTTCTACCCTCCTGAAATCCTGTGCTCTCGAGATGATGGTGCTGCTGTGCTGGGTCAGAGGTGTAAAGAAAACCCAACCTGCCTGGTGGGGTTTGGATGTGAGTTGCTGAGTGAAAGGTCCAGAGAGGTACTTGGTCTTGGACCTAAGTGTGTAGGAGCATATGGGATCTAGCTCTTTGCTTTCCAGCTTGGATGTAGGAGACAAAAGCACAGGTTTTGAAGGTGGGTGCAAGGGTAATAGTTCAAGACCCGCTTCTTCTGGTGTTAGAGTCAGTTACTGTGCTCTGGGTGATGTGATATAGTTTCCTCACTCAGTAAAAGAAAAGTTCAGGCTGCTATAGCAACACAGGTAGTCAGTTCCAGTTACCGCATATGAAGCTAGCGGAGGTCTGCAGCTTTCCAGCCCCAAAACACAGAGCTCCTTACACCGCTTGGCGCATTACGATCCTTCTGACCTTACCAGCCCCTGCAGTCCCTTTGGTGAGTATGTCTGTGTTTTTCATCCCTTTTCTTGCAGCTAAAAACAACTTGAAAATATTTTGGCACTTCCTCCTCCGCAGTGAGAATTTGGCCAGGGTCTCTCTGGGAATAACTATCAGCCACTTGCAAAAGAGCCCAACCTCTCCGAGCCTGCCTGCCAGCCAAAGCTTTTATCAGGGAAAGTTTAATTCTCTGTAGCTCTGCCGTGACTCCTTTTCCCTCTTGTTGCCTGTGCTGGGCTAGATGGTGTGATTTAGGACTGACACCTGGGAAGGTCGGGGTGAAGGCATCTTCCCTGAGGGAGGTGGGCAGGGGACAGCTTGGGTATGCTTTGAATTCACACTCTGAAAGGATGTGCTGGAGAAATACAGCCAGCAGCTTGGAAGAGGAGGGCTACCTTCACCTCTGGGCTCCCAGCTATGGAGGAGGACAACTGCCACCCTGCCAGGGCTGCGTGGGTCGCCTGCCCCTTCTTCCCCAGACTTTGGCTCTCCCCTCCCCAAAACTCGTCTTCAAAGTCCTTTGTCCAGTTGCGCAGAGAAAGCCGTAAATCTGTACCCTTGTTTAGTGTGGCATGTACTCTGCCTCTAATCCAATTTCCCTTCTGTTTGTTCTCTGTACAGCCTCATTCGGCCTGACAGCTATTTAATAAACCTATTTGCTTTTCTTTGACATGAGGCAGAAGTGGTGGGTGTTGAAGAGCCATAAGGCCCTAGTGGACAATGAAACCCTTTCCCACTCAACACTCTTCCAGCTCAGCACAGATAAATTGTGTAGAACTGGGAAATTAACCCATCCTATCTTTTAAAAAAAAAAAAAAAAAAAAAAGAAGGCGGCATTCACAGGCTGGTCCGCAATCGATTCAAGTGCGTTGCTTCCTCCTCCTAAATGAGAAATCCTCTCTCTGTCTGTTGGTGTGGATCAACAAGGTTGTAAGATGATTGAAAACGGTCATTTATGCACCTTTGGGGTCTGTCACCTACAAGAAAGCAAGCCATTCAGCAACGTTTGCATTTTAAAAAACATCCCACCTGAGATATGAAGGAACAAAATTACTCTGAGAAGTTTAGAGAAACCAACCTGTTAGTTTACCCACTAAGAAGTTATATTACAAAATGCCCAGTTTAGAAACCTTTTCAGTTGGTTTTCATTTATCATTTGTGTGCTCACCTTTCTCTGCACGCTCCTCCCTCAGAGTGATGTTGGCATGTGGAGCACCACAGCAGGTATCTTTCATGCAGACTCAATTTGCACCCACATCTTCCCCTTAGGGAACGGAGGAGAAAAGGTAGTTGGACTTTTTATGGCACAGCTGGAAGACACAGACTCTGCAGTGGTGAAGATGATAAAAGATTAGTATTTAGCTATATAGCTTAATTTGTGAATGATAAAGATTTTTCTTTTGATTAACTTAAAAAAAATTAAACATAGCAAAAGTTTCATATTAACTCATCTTTATCTCTTTTAATGATGTGGCATATATATATGTATGAAGTTCAAATGCTGACCACCTAAATTCCAGGGTAATGGAAAAAAACCAAATGTGGATTTTGAGGCTGCTTTTCTTTTGGATCTTGAATATTGTGTAGACTTAGTGATGACCAAATGACAGATTAAGCAAGTAGAATATTGCATGCTCATTATTCCAGCTATTTAAAACTGGGTAGCTTTTCTTAAGTGGACTTCTGTATTGTTGCCTGTAGACTTTCATTTTGGAGCAGGGCTTTACTAAGCGAGATGCTGTATAGAGACACAGTAAAAGAAGGAAAGAAGGTCTTTCCTAACAAAGCAATACAGAACGTCCACAAGGAGCCATTCATCTGGCAACCCAACCTGAAACCAGTATATATTGTAGTCACAAGGTTATTAGGACTTTGACTGGTGTATGGACTTGTATGGACTTAGTTATCATTCTGCCTTTTTGTCTTCTTGTGCATCATTTCTGGTAGGCAATGAGCAAATTAAATATCCCTTCCTTCTCTTTAAAATAACACAGCAGGTATTTTGATTCTTTTGACCTTTCCTTCAATGTCATGTTTTCTAGTCTCTGCTTGCTCCCTCTATGCCCTCTTCTAGACACCCTAGTCCAAATCTCTTCTTGCAGCAGACCCCTAGCCCCCATATAGGTTGCTGCTGGGGTAGCAGAGGAAACATGGTGGTCTAGAAAAAGGAAGGTGCCGTAGGAAAAGAGGATGCATGGAAGGGTTTAGAGGCAGAAGAGGGCTTTCAGAGAATGACTTTCAGACCCGCTTTCCCCATCCTGGGTCCCTTTTCTCCTTCCCTCAAGCTGTTTCGTAACTGTAAATGCATTTTGCCTGAAGTACTGCACCTAATGCAGTACTCCAGTGGGGCACTATCAGGGGTACAGAGGGCACAGTGATGTGACAAACAGCCTACAGAGGCACCGTTGCTGCTTTTTGAGTCATCATGGTGAGCTGTAAGTCCCAGTTCCTTTCCCATCAGGCTGCCCCAGCAGGTGTTTCCCAACCTGCATCTGCAGCTTCAGTTCTTCCTGAGTCCAATGTAAATTGCCCTACTGAGATGTCATAACGTTCCTACCAATTTCAAGAAAAATAATATTTTTAAGAGTTAAAATATTATAATTGTACTTAGCAAATGATACCAATAGATATGTGTTCAAAGCAGCAGCAATACTCATCAATGGCATTATCCCCAACACTTACTTTTTTTATAACTATTCTCAGTCCTAGGGAGGATTTGAAAAGACACCTGAGAAGTATTCACTTCCAAATCCACAACTGCAACTATTCCAGGACACCATCTTTTTTTTTTTTTTTAAGTTGCTGACTCGTTTCTTTTTCACTGTGAAGGAGGAAGGTCAGCATCAGTGGGAAGTGGTAGTACTGCTCCCTCATGTCATGTGGGAGCTGTATCAGCTGTGGCAGCACCTATCCACAGTGAAAGGCCAAGTGGCAAGCTGAAATATGTTAGAGAAAAGACTTGCTGGCAGATTGATGGAGAATGCTGACATATTTCTGTAAACCACAATACAAAGGGAGTTAATCAAGATCAGGAGGAGTGTCTGTCTTCTTGAGAAGTCATTTCCCACCTCAATTAGCTGGTAGTTTAGGCAAACGCACACAATGGTTAGCCCCCGTCAGTCTGAGTGATGCTTTCTTGAGAAACTCTTATGCTTCTGCCTTTGCTGAGTCTCTCCGTGATGGTGCTGCTGGCAACTGGTAGACTTTGTCAGCAAGCCAATAAGTCTTTATTGACAGGCTTAGCTTCATGTTTGGCTCAAATAACGTCCCCTTCTTAAGGCAGAGAGGAAGAGGAGGAAATATCCGGGCCCAGCACGCATGATGTCTATCAGAGGATTGGCAGGAATTTAATTTCTCTTTGTTATATTGATTGTCACATTTTACGAGGGAGCCTGTGCATGTCTCTGCTGCTGAATTGGTCTCATTTGGGATGTGTTTTTTTGTCCCCCTGTTTGTATACTCGTTTGGCATTTCCTCTCCTGGAGTGACCAACGTCTTAATTCTGCAATGAAGTCTATGTGAGCTCTTTGAAGAAAAGCAACATCTTGTACAAAACAATGACCAAAAGAATCTCCAAAACTAATGATCAAGGGGGAAAAATGAGCCTTCAGGCTTGTAAGCCTAAACAAAGGCAGGCAATAAACACGTGGTAGAAAGGGATGATTTCTTTTAACCTTTTTACTGTAGTCTCTGATATTATCCAGTATAGGTTACAGCCCTTTTGTTTTTCACTCTCTGGATTTGGCAGATCTCTGCTCCCAGGCTGCAGTAATGTGTTTTTTCCACTGTCTGTTCTCCAGTTTTTGGTGTCCCTCGGCATAATGAAACTGTGGATTTTCTTCCTGCCTGACAAATACCCTGTTATTGTTTTGGACCGCACTGGAGGCTCTTTACAGTGAAAGCTCTCAGTAGAAGCATGCAATACACTAACAAATTAAAGTAGCATGTCTCCAGGCCTAGTTTCTTTACCTTGCAAAGAGTAAACTGAACGTTGTTTTTTGTCTTCCTTTGGATCACCCTTTGATGTTCTAGAAATTAAACTAGAGCAAAATCATATTTTTCTTCCCTTATCCATCAATAATGGGAATTCATCTAGCTGTGCTAGGTGAATACTCTGGGTAAACGTCGCAGTTAGGCATGAAGTAAAGGCTGAACTGGTTGCCTTTACTCTATGGCAAGATCCACTGATCCACCCATGTAGAAGGGGTGGTCTGAATTGCTCGTATCACCCTAGGTGAACTGAGATGCTTTAATAGTCCCAAGTCTATCTCATGCAGCTATCACAAGCACCCTGCCCAAACAACTTACACAACTACTTTTTTTAATTGATACACAGTCATCAAATTAGGAACTGTAGAAAGTGGTATGAATTCAGTCAAAAGCTTACTCTTTCCTACACCCTATATTTTGGGCTATTTCATTATCAGGTGTAAAATAGGAATTAGTAAAATCTCCCTGGCGGAAAACTAGCTTGTAAGATAACATGGTATTGTGCTGGGGAAGGGGTTTGCAGGTCTGTTGTAGGAGAAGCTGGTGCCGATCTCTTATCTCTGTGTCACTGGGAAATGCTGCACAAGGACAACATCAAGGTATTGCAGGGAACAAGTGTTTTGCAAATGGTCTTGTAGAAAAACACTGCTGTGGCTGTGACGGTATGATGTCTGTACTTGTGACATGGGTGGCTCCACAAGTGATGTCCTTGTGCATCTGGGTGGCTCCATTGATATCTGGAGGAGCAAAGGGGCAAAAAGACTCTTCTATCTTACACATCTTTTTTTTTGGTTGCAGACCATAAAACAGGAATACCATCTTCTGGTGCTGAGCCCTTCTGAACGGGATTTACACCCCTGTGCTGAGCTTTCTTGGTAGCACCAAGAATGTTTTGGCCAGGTCAGTGCTCCTGTTGCTGCTGACAGACGCAGGGGTCATGGAGGTGGTCTTGCAGCGAGCAATTCAGCCGTAGCGGTGCCTCATTAATTGCCACTGCTAAATAGGATCGGGGGCCTGGGAGTCTGCAGGCTTGGCTCTTCCCTTCTTTGCACCACACGGGTCAGGAGCCAATTCACTGCAGTTACTGGTGACACCGACATAACAGTCACCCCGAGGGAAAATCGGGCCTCAAGTTTATATTTCCTTAATGAATTCTTGATTGCCGGGTCAGGGAATATTTTTCACCCCCAGCGCCGGGGTGGTGCGCGGCAGAGGGACTGTGCCCCTCTGTCTGCCCATCCACCCAAGGGAAGACACCGAAAACACCAAATTAATTCTGCCCGCCTGGAAGAGCAGCTCCCTGCCAATGAGATTAAAATATCACTGGCACTAGACGTTAGTCCCAAGCATATTTCTTTTCTGTCAGCCAAATATTCCCCTCTTGCCCTCTCTTATCTTCAGGCTTCTCCTCGTTCCAGCCCCAGCGCCTGGTTACCACTGGGAGTGTGGCGGCCCCAGCCGAGCCACCTCCGTGTCCCCCCAACCTGCCTCTGCCCCCCTTTCTGGGGGGCCTTGGTGCTAATTAAAAGCGTTATCACTTTGTGAAGGAGTGGTGTGGGGCTGCGAAGCCTCTGGCACACCACGGGTTGAAGCTGCCAGGGCTGCAGAGGATGCTGGCAGCACCCCACCGTGCTTGCGCGGGTGGGAGAAACCTGGTCTGGGACTGCAAGGCTCTGTGGAAACCATGTGAAAATTGAAATAAGCTCCTTTTCCACTGCCTCCATGGCCTAGAGGTGGGAGAGCTGTTTTCTGGTACCCATTGAGGCTATCTCGATGCCTGGTACTGCATGAGCCCAATGCGAACCCGTTTTGGGGACAATCTCCATGCATCAGCAGGTCAAAATTGTCCCAGGAGCTTGCAGGAAAAGGAGCTCGGCTGAGAGACATTTGATTTGTGTTGGCAAGACGTGGAAGATATCAGGCTTTCACGAAACAGAAAGGGATGGCAGCACGTGGGCAGCTTGAAAACTCAGGCCTCAGACTCCAGAGATAGTTTGAACTGGGAATTAAACTTTTGAAATCCTTTTTTCCCCTTCAGCCATTTCCTTGTTAACACGTTGACCCCAAAATACTGGCAGTACTCGAAAGGGTTGGCACAGCAGTGCTCAAACACAGGACTCTATTATTCTGAATTTTTGCCTTAGAGCAGTAAAGATTCAGCTAAGCCTTTGAAGCATCACGTAGCCTTTTTCTCAAATCTCTTTCTTCTATGGGGAGGCTCTTTGGTGGAAGGCAGTAATGAGGGTGGGTTACTTAGATGCCGAGAACGGCTGATGCAAAGTTGCGGTTGGCCGAGTTTCTCGTTTCTCTCTGCTGTAAAAGGAAAACTGCCCTCTCGATGCAATACCACCACGGTCCTACAGGACATCAGATTTATAGTGCTTGTGTTTTGTTATGGGCTAGCAGCATTATGCCAAGGGGAGCGTTAAAGAAAAATATATGCAAGTAACTTTAGATGACTCTTGTCATCATCAGAAGTTGAGGGTAAAATGTTTTAACCTGCAAGTGTAAGTTTGCAACCCTGGAAAGCAGTGACCAGGGTAACGCTCTGGTACACTTCTAGCAATTGCAAGGGGGTCAAACATTCAGAGCAAGATTCACAGATGAAGATACAACAACCTCAGACACCAGCTTAAGCCCCCCCATGGAGTTTCCTAATGTTATCTCCCCTGAATGCTAACCTCAGCCACCCCATATTTGCATTTCCCACGGTATGTGGAGAAGCAGCCCAGGGAGCGAGGGATGAGGCTGCTCTGTCCCGGAGCTGGACATTGCGTGCCGCTTCCTTGTGAAGCGGCGACGCCGTCCGGCTCTACATCACCCTCGCCTCGGTGCCCGACCCAAAAAGAGTCACTTGCAGTTTGGCAAAAGCTGAACTTTTTGCAAGAACCCCCTTCCTCTGAGGGGATTGGAAAAGTTTTGCAGGTTGGTTTAGCTGAGGCTTTTGCTATCAACTGGCAGAACTTGCAGCCTTTTCCTGCCTGGCAGTTGCAGACAGGGAATTGCTGATAGCCAGTCTGAAATCTGTCTCTCGCTCTGAGTCGACTCCATAGCTACCTTGTCTGGCGCAGTTATGAGCTCCAGGAGATTTATATATTTAAAAAGGATGGGGGTGGGGGGAGAAAAAAAGTCTGGCCTAACCTCAGAGTCCTATGGGACTGTGAGAGGAAGCAAACTGGAACCCATTTTCCTATTTCTTTCCTGACCTTATCCGAGAGCAGCCAGCCTATCTGTAAGTGGCAACTGTGGAAAATGTGCTCTGGCCACTTGGTGTGAAAGATAGGCAAGACTCCTAAAAAATCTTCTCCGCAGCTTATCACCTTTCTGCTGGCTCCACAGCAAACTAGTGCCCCAGTGCAGAAGGAAACTGGCTGTCTGTAAGGCTGGACAGGGCCTCATCAACAACTGATAAGCTCCCCTGTGAACATTTAGGCTCTTCAGGGTTTACTGTCCTTTCAAATACCACAGAAGCTCTAGCTGGGCAGATTCGT
The DNA here is from genome assembly GCA_013398915.1 of Dromas ardeola. Lineage (NCBI taxonomy): Eukaryota > Metazoa > Chordata > Aves > Charadriiformes > Dromadidae > Dromas > Dromas ardeola. The sequence continues at coordinate 520,701 of VYZM01016206.1, read as the reverse complement.
ACACACGCTCACATATATATACATCAGTGCAGTCCCTATTTAATGCCATGCATCTGATTCTCCCTCGCTCTCTCTGCTATTTCAGGGATGCTGTTCCTGCTTGCTGTGGGTGTAAATGCAATAGGTCTGTGTAGCATGTTTTATAAAGTCGGATGGAGGCATTTAAAGAGAATTCTCCTTCTAGTTCCCTGGTCCTAGTACAAAACTGCAAAAATTCACCTTGCCACTAAAATAGTAGGAGGAATCGAAGAATTGCACGAGTGCACGTTGTGGGGAAGCAAAGATACCTGCAACAAACTGATGCCTGGAAGCTGTTCAAAAGGTCTAGCTTATTTTAAACTGGGACAGAAAGTGTGATAGGCCGTTGCCCAAGTTTCTTTTTCTGCTATAATTTCTGTAAAAGCAGAAAAGTAGCACTACAAAGAGTTGCCTGCCCAGTCTGGGGAAAGTAGTTGTATGGCAAGTGGGCAAAAAGCAGATTAAAATATGCTGTTATGTGAAAGGAGCAGAGGGGCGCAAGGAGATAGTAAATCCCTGAAATTCTGATTTATGTTTTGAAGGCAGTGCTGTAAGAGAAGGCTGAATTTGGTCACACTGAAACTTTAAGTGAGCAAAAAAAAAGCATCCCTGTTGCTTTGTCAACATTTTATGTGCCCAGTTTTCGGAGTGACCACTTTCAAACGAAGGTTCTTTTCATGCAAAGGGCTTGCACAGGCACACTTAGTGGAAAACTTTAAGTTATCATAGATACATGCGACCACCACTCCCATAGAAAACTGCAGCAGACTGGAGCACGGTGAGCGAGAGGGCTGGATGTCTTTGGGGGAGTCTGCTGAATGCACTTTGATCAAATGCTTTAAAACATAGTTAATACACAACTGATTTAATCTCACCAAAGCCCAGAGCCTCGAGGGTGTCTCTCTGCCTTTTGGCTAGGGAATTATTTAGATCAGTGTAACTTATAAATCTGAATAGCTAACAGTTAAACCAATTCTGTTCAATAAACAAGTAAACAAAGCCACAGTAAAAGACATTAAGTTCCCCACAGGGCATTTTCAATGCTAGATTGCCATTGCAACCGCAAAGCATCAGACCTCAGAAGTTTATGCATTCAGATCCGGAAAATACTAGCTGGAACAACCAGGTACACAACTTTGTGCCAAAATATGAGTATTTCTGTGCTTGAGAGACTGCAGATCCTGGGTGTGATTAGTTGTTAACGAAGAGAACAAAAAAAAAGGAAAAAGGGTAGAGAAGATCATTATGTGAGATGGAAATCCTGTTGGGCAAAGTTTAGTTTCAAAGCCAACAATCCTTGTGCACCAAGAATAACATTGTAAAGAAAAAGGTCACAGAATTGCTGGTTATTGCTGGTATTGCAATGCTAGCAATTTTTGTGTGGCACAGGTAAGTAAAGTATGTGCTGATCCTTTTCTGGCATGAGGTTTTTTTTTTAAAACCACCAGCAAAAGGGATTCAAATGGAAATGGCAATGTATTTATCCAATGGGACACGTAGTAAAAAAGTTGGAGGAAACACAATGTAATCACTGGATAAAATGGACAGTTTGGGGTACTTCAAGGTGTTTTTGCAAAACTGCTCTTATTATCCCCCAGAAACCCTTGCTGTTATGAAGATAGTGAAATTTTTGTAAAAAGTATTTATGCTCCTACTGTACAGAAGCTAACACAGGTGTGTACATATATATTTAAATGTAATGCAATCATGAGACTTAAGATGGAGATTGAAGAGGGAAATGGAAGGTTAAGCTGAAGTGAACAAATGTGTACTTACGTATTACGCACAACAGGGATATAATGTGTTTATATTACAAGTTAGGGTGGTCACTTTCCAAGAGGTGATCTTTTTATTGTCATGTTGGCTTTTTTATATGTGAATTTTTTTTTTAAATAGCTCAATAGCTCTCTAACTCTCAGGGTATATAGCTGCTCCTGTATTGCATTAATGTGAAATAATGTCACACTGAGTATCTTTTTTCTATGTGGAGTTTTGTTGATTTAGCTCAGAATAAGTCTTGGAATCCTGGCACGCATTCATTCCTTCAGATGACAAAATTACTCATACAGTGATATCTCAGTGATGGCCAAAACATAAGGTAAATGAGGATAAGACAAGGAATCTCTTTAAATACCATAAATTTTCTAGCTGCCAAAGGATCAAAAGTTGGTCCTTGTCTCCACCAATGGCGCATTTGTTCTCCTTGATCTCCATAAAAACTACCTGAGAGCATCTATTACCTGCTGGAATTATATGGTGATGGGAGTTTGGGTTCAGCCCCTTCACCATTATGTTTATCAGGTTGGAGTCTCACCAGAAACCTCTGGGCAAACACTGGGAGAAAGACCCAGTTTGTGCTTGGGGGCTGTAAAGTTGGCTTGCTTCTGGAGTGCTCGGTAACCCAAAGTCTTGGTGGATGCCCACTGGCAAGCACCATTTCCTAAAAATGCGTGGTCCCTCCACCCTTTTGGGACTGGGGAAACTCTCGACAAACCCCACATGCTCTCGGCCCCTCCTGAGCGAGGGAGCTGCTCACCCAGCAATGCACCACCATACATACCCCATGGGCACGTGGTCCTGCTGCGGGGCGATGCGGACAGCCAAAGTGGTTTGGATCCTGACTGCCATAGATGTGTGTCCCTCCCTCCAGGACTTGCTGTGCTAATTAGGGTCACGAGCAATTCTCCAGCAAATGTTTTGCTGCCTTTAATGCTAGAGGAAGTGTCTGGTGGTGTTTTCAGGTCGTCTTTCCCTGGTTCTCCCTGTCTTGAAAAGCTCCGTCTGCATCTCCGCTCATTTTTCTCCTACGCACCCCTCACCTGGCCGCAGCTGGCATCTCTGTGGTCTACTTTATGCATGTAAAACAAAAAAGTAGGGAAAGCAATATGGGCTGCCAGGCAGCTTTGAGGTTACTTGTTAATGCACCTATTTAGAGCTGTACTTCTAGCAGATGTAGGGAGGCATATTGCCATTCAATATAGAATCCCACTCACTCTCAGAGACTACCCCATCGAATCAATTCCCATTAAGCACTTGCCTGTCCTCGTGGTGACAAAATACAAATAAAACATAATTAAAAAGCAGATTAGGCCAAAAAAACTTATAATACAGGTTGCAGCTTGCCAAGCAGGGGCCCTGGCAGATTTTTAGGGGCAGTGAATCTTAAAGGCCAAGGGCCTTGTCTGAGGATGTTTTGCCATGAGCCTGGAAAGCAAGCTGAACTGATGCATGCGGTCCAGCTGATGGGAGGAAAACCATCCCTCCAGTGATCCACTGCCCCACAGCGAGAGCGGTGCTCTCAAAAGGAAAACAAGAAAAAGAGTTGTTGTTCATCACTGCAAATTTCCCCCTCCCCTTTCATTTTTCCCCCAGTTGGGCAACAGCATATGGGGAAGCTGTGAATTTGTCCTCTGGCTACTAAACTACTCCACTTCTCCCTTTGGACCAGTTACAACATTTATGACGGCTGAAGTTTTATAGAAGAAAATTGTCCTGCTTCCTTAATGAGGGTGATCAGGGTGTCTGCTGCTTTTTAAGAAGACAATAACTTATTATGTTAAGTCTGTGGGATGGGTTTTTGGCTAGGGAGAGACGTTGTTCACTGCAGACATCTGATTGTTTGCTATGGTGTCCTGCCTGGTGTCAGGAATGATGGGGATCTGCTGTTTCGGGGAGAAAAGCACTGCTGAAGCCGGGCTGATCTGTCAACATAGAAACCCTGTAAAGCGGGGCTTTATCCAGAGTCCACTGAATAGTCCCACTGGTTTTAATCATACTCAGAGGACTGTATCAAGCATCCTTTGAAGTAGATGGCTCTTCCTACTTAAATTAATGTATGCTTTTTTGTATTTGTATGAGACTAATATGTGCCTACATGATATAAAGGGAAGACAAAGGACCCACACATCTCCATAACCCCTCAAAAGCAGGTGTAGTAATAGCAATAAGTAACTTTAATGTCTAAACTGTACTTAGTTCGTAAAATGGACGGAGTAGGGACTAGTCCTTTCCTCTGTGTCCGCATAGCCCCTTGCGTGATGGGTGCCAGCCCCAACAGGCAGGAATACGTGATACTGCTCTGCCAGGGATGGAAGGGATGTGCTGGTCGGGGCTGTAGGAAACAAGAAAACCTAGGGTCTGTATTCTACTCTTCTTTCATCGCCTGTTTGTTTTCCCACCAGCCAAGTTAGGAGAAAGTCAAGGGCTTTGATTGCTGGGTATATTCCATTTTCATTGTTATGGGAGCGCGTTTACATATGGGAGTGTTTAAGGTTGTTTGTTCTCTCTGGTTCTTTTCTCCAGATGAAATGTGGAGCCTTTGAAAGAACAGGATGAGGTTTTGGGGGGATTCAGAGAAGCCAGGTGAGGCTCAGCTTGCTGCCTTTTTGTAGACCCTTTTCCTGGGGTGCAACAGGGTGATATTTCACTGCTGCTCAGCTCTGCTTTAGCATACTGCTACCTCTGTATGTTTTTCTTTTGTAGAATAATGCCAGTGAAAGACAATGGTCCATTTTTTAGTGTGTTACAATAAGCAGAGGGCAGCTAAAAACAGTCTGGTAATGGGTAGAGTGAAAGTAGTTTGTCGGGGTGAGTGGTGAAACCAATTTTTTGGCATCGTTGCTTTCAAGGAGAACATAGGGCTGGAGGCACGATCTTAGGAGTAGTGCACCCTAGTCCTAGCTGAGCATGGGTAGGTGACCTCCTCTGCTTGCCCCTGGCCCACTGAGGTGAAGGTATGTATTCATCAAAGATGGGTTTGGGTAATGGTACCTAGTTGCACTGTAGTCACCTACAGTGACTTGCATAGAATCATAGAATGGTTCGGGTTGGAAAGGACCTTAAAGATCATCTAGTTCTAACCCCCCTGCTGTGCGCAGGGACAACCTCCCACTAGACCAGGCTTCTCAAAGCCCCATCCAGCCTGGTCTTGAACACTTGCAGGGATGGAGCATCCACAGCTTCCCTGGGCAACCTGTGCCAGTGTCTCACCACCCTCAGAGTGAAAAATTTCTTCGTGATACCTAATCTAAATCTCCCCTTTTTCAGTTTAAAGCCATTACCCCTTGTCCTATTGCTACACTCCCTGATAAAGAGTCCCTCCCCATCCTTCCTGTAGGCCCCCTTTAGGTACTGGAAGGCTCCTATAAGGTCTCCCTGGAGCTTTCTCTTCTCCAGGCTGAACAACCCCAACTCTCTCAGCCTGTCCTCTTAGCAGAGGTGTTCCAGTACTTGCTTAAGTACTTACGGCTCCTGGAAAGTAAATGCAGAGTAGGAGCAGGACATCTGTGGAGATGCAGAATGAGTCAGTGACCAAATGCAGAGGGTGCTGTGCAGACATCTAGGGAATTCCAACATTTTATTCCAGCTGCTGCTGCTCTCTGCCGTGGTCCTGTGAGAAGCTCAGCTGTTTCCCCTCTCTCTACTCTCACCCTTCCTCACTTTTTTGCCCATTCAGAGCAAGAGGCAGGGACCAGAATAAGCAAGTCTTGACCTTGCCAGTGCTAATAATAATAGCAGCGATGATAGTTCAGCCCAGCTGACGCCCCCTGTGATTTAAGGTAAGTGTGAAATCTTTGTACGTAGGAGTTGGACTGGGCAAGGCATCCTCCCCAAGGAGGTCTTTTTGAAATACCTGGTACTGGAAGGAATCTGCTGTGCTCTGAAGGCAACATGCTTTGGCTGCTCCGAAGCATTTTTACGAGGCCTGGGATAAATCAGCTCTGGAAAGTATGAGTTAGCAGTAATCAGAGGAGGGGAGGGAGTTTTATCCAGGATGTGGGAACCGCTGCAGACTGCAGCTTGCTAGTGTGGTAATAACACGCCAAAAGAGATTTCTGTGGATCCCACAGCAGCGGTCCTTCTCTCCCTCTGCAGAGAAAAGGGAGCACATGGCCCTGGCACCATGGGGAGCTGATGGAGGGTCCAGAGCTGCCCACGCTTGACAACCGACCTATTGAGGAGAAGGGCTTCTCTGGCTTTGGTTGGAGTCTGTGGGGCTGATGCACTGGGTGCCCAGGGCTCATCACTGAAAGGGCCAATGGGGGCAAAAGCAAAGATCAAACAGGAGTGAGGGGAAGGAGGGACAGCTGAAGGAAAGGAGTGGTGGTAAGTGTCCAAATTCCAACTATAAAATCAGCTGCATTCACACAAACCCCCAGACTGACACGTTCCTAGCATATCAGGCAAATGTTCAAAATATAATGGTGCTGTCTAGGCTCTGCTGGACTATTGAGTGTCAGGGATGAAAAGTTGGGGATCTACCTTGGTTTATGTTTTTGAAGGCATATGGATACTGCCCAGCTAAGCAAAACACATGCCCTGTTTTGGGCACCTAGTCTGTCTTGTGTCATGAAATACACTGTGCTCACGCTGTAAGGAGAGCACAGCTGATGATGAGGATGCTCACTGCAGAGGGGAGAGACCTATCTGGTGGTGTCCACACTAGTGTCTGTTATATACGATGTGCTGGGCGGTATGAAGGGAGCAAGAGCCCCCTTTCTAGAGTAGCCCAGGGCTTGATGCCAGGGATTGCAGTCTAGCTCACCCAACCCCAGTGCCCGTGGAGGGGTCCAGCAAGGACTGCTAGTCCTTGGGCTTCCAATCCCCTGGGCCTCTCCCTCCTCCAAACCTCTTGCAGACAGGGAAAGTGCCAGTTCCTGGTGCTTGAAGTCTGAGCACTCCAGGTCATTCTGTCCTACAAAGCCCCAAAAGTTTGTGGATCCAGAAATGTATGTGCCTAGGAAATGTAAAAAAACCTCCAACTGGAGCCCTGATGTTGAAGTGGTGGCCCTGGTGTGCATTCAGCCACGCTGAACTGTAGCCCAGGCCTCTGGGAAACAGAGTGATCACGTACCAGGGGAGCTATCAGGGAAAGCAAGCTGTGACAATGATGTTTGGACAACCACTCCGGGATGAAAGACATGCTGCAGATTAGGTATCTAATCAATCTACGTTTCCACACCGAGGCCATCATCTCAGGCCGCAGTTTCTGCACAAGTTAAAAGATCAACACGTGCTTCAGGTAAATCCCCAGATGCTTTGCTGTAGCCCTGCAGACTTTATTTTTATTTCAGTTAGTGGCAAGCAAAGCCACGTTAATTCTATGTACATGATGCTGAACCAGATTCTCAGTGAAATAAACTTCTGTGGCTTTCCTGAGGCAGGCCAGCTGAGGATTTGGTCTGCTGTTTAGCAAGTTTTTATGTGAAAATATAATTTGGAAGCGCCCTTTGATATTTCCCCTGGTACTGAGCGTATTATTCCGTAGCAGGAGTTATCTGAAGATTAGAGTTGAAGTCAGGATTTTTGTGCAGCTCTTACAGCTGTGTTTTCTCTTGCACAATAAAAAACGCATCTGCATCATTTTAATTTTGGAGCAAACGTAGACTTTATCGGACAACGTTGTCCATGCTGGAGGGGAAGCCATCGGGGACAAGGAGATTTCTGCTTGTGTAATGATTTTGACATGTCAAAATTGCAACTCTATCAGTTTTGGCGAGTGTGACTTAGACCCGCGGTGACTGGAAGTGGAACGTGATAATTTTAAGGAAAAGGCCTGGAACCCAACAAGATACTGCGGGGCGACAGGCAGCTGTATGGGATGGGGACGTGGACACGCTCCCTGCTGGCATGTGGGATTCAAGTGGGAGAAGAGCTGATAAGTCCGCTGCGGTTCCACAACTCGGGGCTGCCAGTGTCAGAACAAATGGCAAAATAAACATTTCAGCACGTGCATGTGTCTTCCTGGACTGGAGATACCCTGCGGTTGATTTAATTCATTTGGGGTAGAGTTATTAGGGTTTCTCTAGACCTACAGACTCCTGTGCACAGATAGCATCTTCAGGCAGCCGTGTTTACTCAGTAGCTGTTTCTCGTGTAAAATGACTGAAGGATGTAAGTGTTCTCAAGTGAGGATAATCTACACTCGTACTAATCAGGCAGCATCACCTTACTCCTTTCAGAGTCCTCTGGTTTTGGTTCCTGTGGCTTTAACAGAGTGTGTTTCAAGACCTTCCTTGCTTTAAGACCCATAAATTACTTAAGTAAGGCCACGTGAATGTGGTTCTTTGCATGCTAAAGCGGTTGCAAAATAGGCATCTTCAGACCATAAATATGTGAGCTTAGGCTCATCTTCTCTGAATTTTGGACCACAGACGACCTGGGACACTCTGTAAAACTACCAATATTTATGTATTAAATAGACAGTCAGTAGCCACAAAGAATAAGTGGGATAACTTAAACCAGTTAACCAAACATCAGGCTCAGTCAAAATAACGAATGAGTTTCTACAAGGCTCTGTTAATGAAGTATTCAAGGACAGGAACAGAATTAATATCAGTTCTTAGATTAAAGCTGATGTTCTCTGCTGGAATTACAAAGTTTACTGTTAGAAGTAGTAATGCAATTTTGTAAGGTATCTATCACACTACCTTCTGCACACCATTTATCAGAAATAAATTAGCATTACACATTGTTCATAAGGTATATATTAGATGGACTAAACCTTGAAGGAGTTGCAAGTAAATAAGGAATTTTAATTGAATGTGAATTTTTCTGGTTTGGTTCAGTGGCAATTCGTATTTGACCTGGTAGTTCAACCTCTATACCTGTGAGTTGAAGTAAAATCATAATCTGGAGGTAAAGCAAAGACTGTCTGAATGGTAAAAGTCAGGAAGACTAAGCAGTGATATAAACTGGTCTGAACGACTTGGTGAGCATAGCCCAGTGAAATATGGTACAATTAAAATACCAGTTTGTATATCTTAGAATAAAAAATGCAGACCTCATCTACAAGAAAGGGGGCTGTACTCCTGAAAACAAAAGGCTTTACTGGTTATTTAAATTGGAACCAGGAGAAAAGCAGGGGACTGCAGCGTGATACTCCAGTAACTTTTGCATGAATAAAGATGTTCCTGAGCTCTGAGCTCATCTGTGGTTGGGACTGGTGAGAACGACACTGAAATACTGCAGGTTCAGCAAGTTCTGCTTGTAAGGTGTATACCCAGAGAGCACAGAAACAGCTGTAAAACAAAATCAAGGGTTGGAGAGGAATGACTTAGATGGAGGTTCTTATGCATGTTTATCCTCCATAAAGGTCCTCCAGAGAGGTGTCTTTGTGGGAAGAGAAGGCTGAACACCAAAGGGCTTTACAGTCCAGTGAAGCGAAGCATAACCTGAATCTGTGGCTGGAAGATGAAGCTGGACAAATTAAGCTGAAAATAACACGTGTTTTTATTAGAGTGAGCCTAATCACTGGAACACACTAGGGACGGGGCGGAGGTGGGGGGGTGGATTCTCTGGCTCCTAAAGTCTTTACATCCAGACAGATGCTTTCTGGAGATAGTCTTTAGCAAAACATGATTTATTGGATTCGATGCAAAGGTAACTTGGTGAAATGTAATGACCTGTGATATATAACAGGTCAGACTGGATGACAGCGTGGCCACTCCTAGCTTGGAGCATTACAAATCTATGAACACTTAAACTTCAGGAAATTATGACAGCAAGCTGTAATATTTTTCTCTGCTGAGATTTCTCCAAAGCTCCAAAATAAATCAACTTATACTTAGCTTGCTAACCAGCATGATACGTGAACAGATTTATTATTTTTTGTTAAGATATGTTGGGGATTTTTTAATCATCTTTTTTTGAGAGAATGGTTTATAAGATTTGGGTTTTTTTTTTCTTTTTAAGCACAGTTAAGAGGGTCTAATGCTAAGGCTTTCCAAAAGCAGGGAGAAGCCTCACCAGGCTATGTCACTTTAGTGGTTTTGGCTTTTCAAAACACTTCCCGTAGCAGTTTGCATTTTCCATGTGCCCTTATGTTTGCTCTAACTTCAACTGTACCATGCTGTAGGCTGCCCATGCTCTACCACAAATTTTATATAAAATATAAGATTTTGACAAAGCAGGCTGATACAAGAACCGTATTTTGATAAGAGGGAGTTGTTAATCTACACACTTCTCACAACGGCTGCCGGGGTCAGGAATCATCTATCGCATGCTTTCCCTCTTGGTTTGAAATGATTGATTTTGCATTATCAGTAGAGCTGCACTTCTGAGGCTCCATGGCAGCCTCTCCTTGGAATATTGTGTGGGGAAGAAAGGACACTAGATATAACTAGAAAAGAAGGTATTTGAGTCCCTCATTGAGGAAGCGGGTTCTTAACTTTAAACAGGTGCTGAAGTCCATCAATGCAGCATAAATAAATAATCTGCAGAAACATTGCAGCATATACTTAAACATACCCCTGTGCTGCCAGTCCTAATGAGTTACAGCTTCGATCTACTGAAGCACTTAAGGAGCTGTGTAATTTGAAGTGCAGGAGAAGTCCCATGACTTTAAAGTCCCCTGACTTTAATGGGGTTGTTTGTGTGCTCACAAACATCCACCTGCTTAAGTGCAGAACCAGAATAAAGTGCTCTGAAAAGCAAAAGGAAGCAAACTGTGAGAGCACAGTGAGCACACACCACTTATTTTGCTGTCCTCTATTTGCTAGTGACAGCAAATAGGTCCACAGGTCTTGGGGTGGATGGAGGGACGCAAGGTCTTGATATGTGCTCTTCTCTCAGGAAGCAGGGTGGGGGGGCTGTTGAAGGAGGAAAAAAACCTCAAATTTAAACACTTTACAGCAATTTCAGGAGTAAATAAAAACCTAAATCTTAGCCTGGTCGAAACAAGCAGGAGTTTGCCTGCGATAGTCAATGATTTAGTTGTAAGCAGGGAATGAACTGTCTCCTTACTCCTTAGGCTACAGGTCGATAGTTGGTTGGTTTGTTGCTAAAGAGGCAACAGTTGTCGATTCACTTCTTGTAATTCTTCACCTTCCTTCTCCTCTCTCCACCCTATAGTTAATGTAATTATTTATTTAAAAAAAAAAAAAAGTTAAAGAAAGTTTAGCTTTTTTTTTTTCCAGAGATCATTACTCCTAACACTGCATTAACATAATCTCACAGCTGACTGAACACTACCCTCTGACCTTTCTTTCCTTGGGGACAAACTCAGGTTTAATTGACGTTTGTGTCTGTGAGCTCTGCTGAGGAGAGATTAGCAGTGGCTTAGCTAATTAGTATTTAAATGCTCACTAATGTTCCAATGGATTTGTCAATTACAATCTTATTAAAAATTGATTCAAAGATTTCACTTTTCGGAAAAAATGTAGGGATGTCGGAGCTGATTCAATTTCTCGAAAGGATTAAAGAAAAAATCAAATCTGCTATTATGATCTTTTCGGTCATAGTAGAAGGCGAGGAAAATATTTTGAATTGTAAATGGCCCGTATGTTTCTTGAGGTGCAAATATGTTTACTTCTCGCTGATGGGTTGAAAAATTGGGTAACACAGAAGATCTTATTAGGACTATTTGAAAATATTCACGCTGTTAATTAGTTACGTTGATGTTCTACTCTTCCAACAAAATTTTTATGGTTTGAAATACTAGAAGAATCTTCCTGATAAATTTAACATGTGACATTAAAATAATGATATTAGTAATACAAGATATCAGTCTTTTTAGTGTTGCACACGTTGTACGTGGTAACACCTTCCACCCAGTGCTCTGAGTGCTATCTGTAACAGTTTTTAGCCAAGGAGTTTCAATTTCAAACTCAATCCAGGGTTTATACAGTAAATGATGAAGGCAGATTCTGGCTCTGGAAAGTCTTTGGCTGATCAAAACAGGTGCAGCTTGTTATACGCTGAAACTCTCATTCTGACTTGGTAGATGGGGGGAGGTCACATAGTAAGACAGCTTGCATTGGGCCAACCTTCTTCCAACCCCTTTCTACCAATGTATTTCAGCGCACAGAGCAAGTAAGCAAATACACTAAAGTTGGATTAAAGTTTGAAATTTGGTGCCCTAAATGCAGTCTTTAAAGCCATCTTGGAAGCCATCCATGTACCCTAAATACAGTTGATTTGACTTTTTTTTTCAATGATGTATTGAAAACGGTATTACAATAACCCAGTAGGTTCAGTGGAAGTTTCAGCCACTTAAGGGATACACGCGCCCTCTGCAAATGAGGCTAGTTTATTTGGAAATATAACTGTGAATTTGGGAACTCAGGAACTGTAAGGAAATATTGTCATGTGCATTAAATGTTCAAGAATACTGGCATGATGGGGAAGCCCAAGTTCATCAACCTTCCATGACAGCTCTAAGTTGAGCATCTAAGCGGAGCACCAAGAACGTGTGATTATTTGTTTTTTTTTTTTGTGCTCATGACTTATAAAGGAGTTAATCTGTACCAGCACAAAATTACTTTTTTTACTGTCTAATGAACAACTAAGAAAAGATGTGCTGGATTGAAGTAGCGCTGAGTGTGTTTTTAGGTTAACCTGAAAGAAACTGACCTTTCATTTTCAGATGTTTTGTTTAAACTTAAGCAAAGAAAAGGTAGCTTGAAGTGTCAGAGCAAAACACATACTTTTAGCATTCTTTTTTCTAAAGCACTTGGAAACTAATACCAATTTCAGAATTGTTGTAGTTTACCCAGGTATTTTTCTTCTTTTGTTTTTTTTTTTTTTTCTTGCTGAGCAATGTTTCCAAGAACCTGTGTCGCATTTGGAAAGGGAATGTAAATTCAGGTGCCTCCGTGGTTTCCACTCATCCCTGCCACCCCCAAATCTGATGCCACGGTGCAGACACACCAACTCATTTGGGTCCTAAGGATCAGTAGGTACTTTTACGATGAACATCTTGGGACCTCTCATTACAATAGAGGGGTTTTCACTGAATTTATTAGAAGAAATTCTCGGACTACGAAAGAAGAAGGAATCACAAAAGCTCCTCTTCTCACACCTGAGCAGTGGTGCTATCTCCTTCCTTCTCTTCTCCCACCCACCACCTTTTGGATGTCCTCTTTGCCCACTCCTCTTCACCCCCATCTCATGGTCACCTTCAGAAAGGGCAGTATGGTTAGGCTCGTGGGACGCATCAGCACAGGTGTAAGCAGCACATGGAGGGGCACAGACCTGGGGAGACCCAACCCTGGATCACTAAAACTCTCTCCAGTCCCTGACCTGGTGAGATACTATGCTCTGTCCTTTCCAAAACATCCCCCTGGATCCCAAAAGCCATTAGTTACAGTTATCAGGGAAAGAGTTTGGTGCTGAGTTTGAGATATCAAACCGGAGACAGGGGAGGAGCAAATTCAGAGAGAAAATCACCTCTGCATCCTATGGGGCTGTCTGGCACTGGAAGGCCCCAGCCCTTGTGCTGGAAAATGGATGTCTGAGGTAGTCCCAGGACATCGCCCTGCCTCCCCCAAACCCTGATACCGCAGGTGTTAGAAAAAAGCTTTGATAGGGGGAAATGTAAACGGAGAAAGACGTCTGGCGACTGTAGCCAACAACTGTGTTTCGGCACTGCGAGCCAAGCCACAGCCTTGGCGCTGCAAGGAAGATATTTGCTGGGGTCACTGCTCGCCGGGGGGAACCAAATGGGGGCCAGTATCTCCCATCTCCACTGGCTGCTAGGGAGTGGGAGTGGGGGCGAGGGGTGGTGGCATCGCTTAGCAGCCCAACCAGGTTCTAGGGAGGGAGAGGACACCGACACCAGGCTGTGGCTCCGATTGGAGTCATTAATGGGATGCGAGCCATCTCCAAACTCACGTGCCACCTCCTGATGCTGGGAGTGCCTGGGCAGAGAGCCCAAACTGCTGCTACCGCATCCCTGCAGGAGCCGTGGGGCTGGTGGGATGTCACATTGCACCCAAGTGTCTTGCCCAGAGCCCGCTGCCAGCAGAGGGGTGATGGCAGGATGGAGCAGGGCATCCTGACCCCCTGCCCATCCCCAGCTCAGCTTATCAGTGCGCCATTATGGGGTGGGCAAATGTCGTGTCAGCAGATGGGGAGCAACTCTGTGTGGCCTAAATGGAAATAAATGGAAATGGAGCAACTTTCTGTAGCAAACTGATGTCCCTTGAGAACAGGTAGAAAAGAAGGAACTAGCATGATTTTGGTTTGTTATTGCTTTTATAAAAAGCATTTGCTGGCAGTAGCAGGGCATGCAATGTCTGTCTCTACTGGATTCTCATATCTGTTATGCTTGTTTCCTTACAAAATGCTACATACTCGCAATAATTCCTTTTATCTTTACTTCTTTTTTTAATTGAGAGGCCAACGTGGCCTTGCTGAAAAGACAGGAGATGGCCTTTTTTGTTCAAAGTGTATGTTGAGGGAAATGAATAATGAAAGTGGTGTCGCAGTTGTTAAAAGCTAGATAGTTTTTAGACTGTTTTGTCACCTTTGTTCCCCAAAATATTTGTAGTATAGGAAGAGCCATCCCACATCCTGGCTTCTTGGATGATGTAATGTATTACCGTTAATGCTTTGTCGCTAGGAGTCGATTGGCCAGAATTCAGAACAGTCCTCAAGAAATGGGTCCCTCTGTCCTGAGACTGGGTGGGAGCAGGAGGACAGCTTGTGAGGCAGCTCATCTGCACTACCAGAGGAAATTTGTAAGGCTGTATAGCCAAATTTATTCCTAAGGAATAAAAACAGTAGGCACCCATGTAGTCTAAATCTGAGCTAGTAAAACACAGGATTCTGAAAAGGAAATACAGTAAGAATGTATTGAATTACATGCCAAATTGTGTGTAGTATCGATTAGCTAATTTAACTGACACATCTTCAAGCATACTGCCCAATACTTTTTTACAGCTGAAAGCTTTCCTTTTTGATTCCACCAGGCCATGGCATGGAGCCCCACTGCCCAGGCCAATCTTTGCTTCTGGCAGCTATCAGGCAAGACATGCAATCAAAAAACAATCATTGCCCAGTCCATGGAATTAAAGGGAAAAGGTGGAAAGACAAAATATCCATTCCTGCATTTCAGTGAAGCTGGGTATATTTTTAATCAACTTCTTTTAGATAGAAAAGGAAGCACATTTCATTTTGTGAAGGGAGAAAACAGGAAGGCTAGTGAAAGGATAACTGACAGATAAGGATCACCATCCTCTTAATTTTTGAATGAATAAGAATTGTAAATGACATTGAAGTAAACCCGAAGTCACTTTTATTCACTGAAAGCCCAGCCTAAAGAACACTGAAGTTATAAACTCCCATTCAATTAAATTAGCTCTCAATTGAAGCATGCTTCCTACGTGACTTTAAATGAAACTTAAAAAAATCATCCTGAACTAGAAATTTGACCTGGAATATTTCAGTCCATTGAAATTTGTGAGTGCCAGACCAGTGGCCTCCTGCACATGGAAGGTGGGCAGCCCCATCTCCGACATACTGCTGCCTATGCATGTGTGCAGGGTGTTGCATGGAAATAGCCTTGGGAGCCATATGGCGCGGGGATGAAAACTCGTACAGGATGCCATTATTTTAGGTAATTTCACAGAGATTTTCTGCTTGGCTGAAGGCACAAGGAAACTCTCTTGCTCAGTGTTTTGCACAGCCAAGTGTTAAATCACTTCATATCAGAGCTGAACCTCAACCTCATCACTGTTAATCTTCTTGATTGGTTAAGTCTTTGCTTTCTGTCGGAAGATCTAAAATCTGAGTGTCAACGATCAGCACATGAAGATTTTCTGGCAGAGAAGAGTGCCCCCTTTTCCACCCCCTTTCCTCTGCTGCTGAAGGGAGGGAACATCCTCTCTGTTATTTGCACTCCACTGTTTGCTGACTGTAGAACCAGCCTGAGCTGCAGGTACATCCTTCTAACACTCACCTCCCAGCTCAATAAGGCTTTTTACTCATGTATGCTTTGTTATTTACCTATATTAAGTAGTACTGGCCAGGAAAACTACAGACTTCCTTGGGTGTGTGAAAGTATTAGCCTTGAGGATCTACATCCTGGTTAAGTGAAAATGCTGCTATGAGGAGAAAACAGTCTTTAATCCCAAAAGCCAAAGGCAATTCCAGCTCTTATTTGTGTGTCATTGGCAGAATTGACTTTCCCATTTCACCAAGGGCTAAATCCTGGTCTTTAATGAACAGGACCCGGTCTTGGCTCCTTGGTGACTGGCCACTCTTCTAGTTAAGAGGTCTCCTCCCTAGACTGTGCAGCCACTGCTGCAAGCGTCCTAGGAGCCGCACCACGGATTTGCAAGGTGAAAGACTCCTTCCTGCCAACCCTGTGCTGGCTACTCCTTCACCCACCCTCAATGTAATCCATACAGGGCACCCAGATCTCCTCAGAGAGAACCATAGCAGACACTTGCCCATGTTGTGGGTCTTGCTTCCCAACAGCAGAGGAAGTGATAGTCAATGAAGCACAAAGAGGTTTTCTTCTTTCATCAGACTTTGTGCCTTCTTGTCCATCAAATCTCTTAGCCAGACACTTTGAGACTTAAGCATGCTGTCTGACTCGCCCCTTAGTCACAGGGTATTATTTCAGTTTTCTAATTGAATGACTGAAAGATTTATAAAATTAATTGGGAATAACAAAAAAGGTATGGTGACGCATGAATAGGCAAATGAATATGGGCATTAGAATGATTAATAGACATATCTCAAATACTCATATCAACAAAACTTTGGTGGTGTAAATAGACCATTAACAAATAAAAACAGTATGCTACAAAGGTTGAAGAGGACAGACGCTCAGGAATCAAGTGAATGTTTGAAAGCAAGGTTTTGCAACCTGGTCAAACAGACTGTGGAAAAGAAAGTTCAACTTCCAACGCGCAGCAAGGCCCTCTGCGATCCATCTTCTGACGTGCAGCCGAGCGAGTCACTGAATGCAGGAGTTCACCTCTGTGATTACTGTGCCTAGCGATGATCCTGCTTTCAACCACAGTCACTCCATTGGATGCCTCAGTGAATAAGGCTGCCAGAAAACTTGCTTACACACGTACGTAGAGCACCGTTTCCCTCTGTGGGCTCTTTCTTGCAGCTTATCCCCATGGATCTGACAGAACCACAGCAGAGCTTTTGCAGGGCGGCTTCAGCCAAATTTCGAAGGCATGCTTCTGGTTAGAGCTGGGATATTTCACGCAGAGGATAATGTTTGCACTGAATGTCAATGTGTATTTTGGTTTGGTCAGGATAATGCCTAGCCAGTGACCTTATTCAGCCCCAATTAGCAGATAACTGCCAGGGAGTCGCATTCCTCATTGTTAGGAGTGAACAAGGCAATCATGGGAGAAAGGTAGCAATAATAGGAATAGCTAATTAGACTGTGAGTGGTGCACAAGGCAGAGAAAGGAGAAAGAGAAATGTGAGTTTCTAGAGGGTCTGGCTGCCAGCTGAAGTTGAAGTAAGGATCTGGAGCCCAGGACACAAGCGTAGGGCTCAAGTCAAGGTTCAATTTCCTCCGCTTCTACAGCCACCTCTTCAAAGCCCCGTCGGGCACATTTACACTTCACAACACAGCATCCTCGCAGCGATGCTCAGATAGGCACAGTGCCTGTGGCACACCATGGCGTGATGCAGAGGTGACAGCTCTGGCCCTGAAATGACGGTGGCTGGGTGTCTGCAGTGCACTGCCTGACCTCGCCGCTCCACTCCTGGTGAAGCAGTGGTCCTGCTCTGCCAGCAGCAGACCGATGCTCTCCCACAAAAACCAGTAGTGCCCTTTTCCTTGTGCACTGGTGGCACATGAGGATCAGTACTGCAGGGAAAGATGGACCTCGAGCATTTTGGGGAGGCATTAGGAAAATGGCATGTTTTGTGGGAGCCCATTCAAGCACCTTCCAGAGATGTGGAGTTCCCCCGGGGACTTTGTGTCCTGCAGCATATTAGTGTCAGCAGTGCTTATATTTCCTCAGATTGGAAAAACACTCTTTCTGAAATACACTTTTGCAGGTATTTTTCTCTGTTAAATATATAGATCTGTAGAGCAAAACGTCATTTGGAGAACCTGAGGGAACTGTTCATACTGCCAAGATTTCTGGATGAGGGGAAATATTTTGGTCTAATCCTATTGCCACAGCCATGCCTTATACTTCCTGCGCGGTCACTCCAATTCCAGTTTGTTGTATGTCATGCAGGAGAAAAATGTATACTTATTCCAGCTTAATCGTGTTTAGAGAAATACACAATTGCAGTAGTACAATTCTACTGAAATTATGAGGTTACCAACATGCTCTTCTACAATTCCGTTACCTGACGTCTTTTTTGTATGCTTGCAGAAAAGTCACTAACGTGACATTTTTTAAAAGTATTTGCTGTGAGCTATACCCTGCTCTCACTAATCCTCCTAAAAATTCAGTAATTTCCATTAACATTGCTAGAGCTGACCTGGACTTGCGTCTAGGCTGGATAATGGAATTTGACCCACTGCATCTATAGGAAATGTGGTTTTCCATGTAGCGCTTCAGGGGAACCGTATTTCTTGAATGGGATGGTGGGGGTTCCAAGTGAAAATTACTGATTTCTTCCTGCTTGGTGCCCTGCATGCCCTGCTTCCTGGGCTAGTCTCTGTGCATCACGAGAGACTGGGGATCCAGCCTGGAAAGCCCAGATGGTTTAAATTGCAAGCTCTGTGAGGCAAGGATGACTTTTCACTGCTAAGCCTGCACAGGCTGTAATTGGAGGGGATCCCTGATTTTAGCAGAGAACTCGGGGCATTACCGTGAGACAGATACAATAAAGTGTAAGTCGTTAGGCAGAGAAGATAAAGCGCCACTTAAGGGAGCCACTGACAGATGGGAGCGTGGCTCTGCAGCTCCGAGCAGGGAGAGGGTTGGGTGCTTGCCCCTTCTGCCGCTGAACCTCCTCACAATGCCTGGAGAATAAAAGCCTCATGGCATAATGGTGGTGGTGATGACAAGGGTAATAAGGCTCATGATAATAAGGACAAGCAGGGTTTCCATTTCCATTACCAGAGCAATCGATTGGGGTTTAAGTTTTTTCTTTTTTTTTTTTTTTTTTGGTCTGTGTCATATAGAGTAAGTTCTGTAAGGGCCATGAGATAAAACCCTGAAAAAGGCCTTTAAAAAGGTCTTTGGAAGTGGCATGGAATTTTAAAATCTAATCTGTAATTTAAAGAATGAAAACTAATACAATCGGTGCACAGTCCATTTCCATTAGAAGGAGGATACTGCCCAGTTGTTTCTTCTCAGCGCAGGCTAGATTAAACATACAGGTGAATTATTTTCCTTTTTTTTTTGTAGTTTCCCTCTCTAGGGAATCCACGTTTGCAGAGTAACACATGCAGTTTATGGCCTGTTACACACACACATATATTTTGCTCTCCAAGACGGAGAGGAAAAAGTTGCTCGTTCAACGGGGACAGTTTTAAAGCTCCTACAATCTTGAAGCTGCCTACATGTTTGAGAAGCTGTGGCACTTCAGTGCTCCCAAAAGATGTGGGCTGGAGCACTGGGTGGCCCTCCCAGGGCACAGCAGGCTGGCCCGGCAGAAGATTAATTAATAGCAGACCCCTGTGCTGCCACCACCAGCCTGGCCTGGCTTCAGCTCAAGGTTTCTATAGCAAGGGGAGGGTAGGGACTGCGAGAGGAGAGGTGTGCGATGCCTGGGGCCGTGAAAGCAGCCAGGGGTTGTCCTGGAGGGGCTGCTGGCTGAGATGGAGGTAAGGTGGGGGGGATAACCTGGCTGCTGCTCAAGGTAAAATCACGTTTTTCCTCTCCAGGAGCTTGGAGCCAAGGCTGAAACTGAAGTGCTACAGAAATAATCCTTGCCCAGAGCAGCTGGCTTTGTTTCAGGGTTGAAACTGTGAGTCAAAGATGCTTTTATGTCAAGACTTTCTTGAAATCACTCACTGTGGTCCGTTTATTTTAGCCTGTGGCTGGAAGGAGGGCGGTTCAGATGGGTACTGATATTTGGGAGCTTGAGGATGAACTTCGCCTCCAGATCAAAACGTCTTCTCTGTGCTCTGCCACCCGTTGCTCGTGGCTATGAGAAGTCTCAGATGATGGGTGTGCACGTTGCAGTGCTCTGACTGCAGGTCACACACAAAGCAGTCGTAAGCTGTACCTTGTAAGAGTTTGTTAATGATGCAGTTTGCTATGTTCTCTCAAAAATGAGATATACGTGCCCGTCAGCCAGGTGTTCGTGCAGACAGCATTGCATCTGGAGGAGAGAACTAGCAACCGTTACTTATTTTTCCTCCCTCCACGCTATCGACTGGCCAGATTGTGTCTGGAAGAGCAAGACTCAAGCAGATGAAATGCAGGAGAGGGAGAGTATTATTTGCGAAGTAGGCATCACATTAAAATAACTATCTTTTCTCATTACAGTAAACAAATGACAACCTTTGTTAAGGTTCAAGCAGGACTGGGCAGGCGTAACAAACATTTAGTAGCATGGGATTTTTCCACGGCACAGAGAAAAGAGGGTGCTTATCAGCTGAGGGCAAAGAAGGGTACAGTGGGGATCTTGCGTAGACAAATAGAAATTTCATCCCTAAAAAAGATCTTGCATGGAAAAACGTGCTGAAAGAAGCTTTAACACTAAAGCATTTGGTGTAAAACTTGAGGCACTTGGGCGGAAAGGCTTAAAAATGAGAGGCGTTTGTTTGGGAAGGGCTGTGTACTGTACCTATAGACACAAACCCACATTACACACACATCCCACCTCATAACCCCCTCACGCACATAAAGGATTGCCATGCGGTCTTCCAGAAGGTTGGGGGAAAAATCTACAGCAGTTTAAATGGAAAGCTTAGAGGCTGGGATTTCAATAGACCCTAGGGAAAGTGGAAGCCTTGCTTCCATTAAATTCCAATAGTGCGTCCATCAGTTGGATGCCCCTGGAAATCTCAAGCCGCAGCGTTTTATTGAAACCTCTTACACAAATCAACAATATGTTCTTGCAGTGCTCGTTAAGCCCATGCTTTTGCAACAGGTTATTTTTCCCCCTCTATGAAACCGTGAGTTAATGCATAGTAATGGCACGTCAAAGGCAGCGTTACAGCCCCGGTCTTGAATCCAATGCTCAGTCTCCTGTCATGTGTGGAATGTAATTACCATTAAGGTTGAAAAATGAGGGAGATGAACAGTAGTGGCAGTTTTTCTCAAGTTTACATAAACACTGGCTGCAAGAAGAGGGCAGGAACATTAAAATCAAAGAGTTCCTGTCACATCAGCGCTTTAAATCTCTAAGCGGCTCCTTGAAAATCATCTGGCCTCGGTGAACACAAACAACCGATAAAAGCTTCAGTTAAGGTCTGCTCTTATCTGCTAATTTCAGGGCAGTCTTGCCCTTTACCCACTGTCCCTAGGAAAGTAGCGATTTTGGCACTTTCTCTTGGCTCGCTAAACTTTCCACCATCAGAATAATAATAACTAGCTGGGAAAGAGGCAGAAATGGGGTTGAAGGTGTTTTGAAGAAGAAATCCCTGTATTACTCGCTGAGCAGCTGCGGGGAAACGCTGCCTGTGCTCTGCCTGTGTGTACTGATAGTTAAAAGACCGGGTGACAGAGGGTACCGCTCCTTTCATTTCTGGTGCTGGGTGCCATCTCTTGGGCACAGAGCACCAAAGCCTGACCCAAAAAGCTCTCAGAAATGTGGGCAGCATCCCTCTCCCACCAGCTCCCAATGAATCTGCAGGGTTCGTCTCCTGGTGGAAGTGCCAGCAAATAGGAAAGCCTTGGTAAAGAAGAAGCGGCAGAGATGTTTTAAGGTGGGGTTTTTTTTTCCCCAAGTTGTGGGGGTAGTTTTTTCCCTTACTTGTGCCGAGTTAACAGCCAAAAACGCAAGCCCGCGGGTTTCAAGTTTCATTAGGGATGTGAAGCTCTCAGCAGGTTTGCCAGAGGATGTTTCAAAGGTAACTTTTCTGCATGAAACCGGGATGATTTATTGTCCCTGTGGTTTTATTGAGCGTTTTTGGCTTCTGTTTTCTCTGGGTTTTTTTTTCATGTGAAACCTGATGGCTTAAGCTGGGATTTGTTTTGTGGCTTTGATGAATTGAAGTCTCCTCATCCTGCTGCTCTTAATGGAGCAGTGCTGTAAAGCACTTCGGGTTCAAAACCCTGCAAAATCTGGTGCCCGTAGAAAACGTGGGTCGCTCGTGTCTGTGTCTTTTGGATTTTCTGCATTGCTCTCCCTCTCCTTTCTCCGAGATTAGCTCTGGGCATCAGGCTGGAGCTATCAGCAGGCAGCGACCCGAGCTAACTCAGCCTGTGTCTTAGCATGGCCCTTTCACTCCCCTGATCCCCTTTGGCTGCTTCCCGTACCCAGCAAGGATGGGAGCTGTGCCATGGAGATACCCCTCTCAGAACCTTTTTGTGCTGTGATGGGAGAGGAAGAGAGAAGGAAGAGGGCAGGGAAAAAGAAGGGACACCCCACTGGCAATCTGCTCTCCAAAACCTTACAAGGTCTTCATGGAAAGAGGTCAAATGGTAGTCTTCTCTCCAACAGCCATTTCCCACTGCCATTGCAGTCACCGGTTTCAGCGCTTGCCCGAGCTTTTATGAAAACGGTCCTCTTGGGTCTAAATGGGCTCTTCTCATCTTCAAACTGACTGAGGTTAGTTTAGTCTGTGTGGAAATTGTAACCAGCTGCAAATGGTTTATCTACCAGTGACAGAAGAAATGACAGGAAATACAAAGAATAGGAAAGTTTAATGCAATCTCACTTGCAGGTTTTGAAACCAGTGCTCATTTGCCACTAAATAATCTTGTGTTTTTATAAATGTATTCTTTTTCATGAAAACATTGACTTCCGTGGCATTTTTCTTCACAAAAATTTCTCCCCAACAGTGTCTTGCTTAGCATTTTTTTCTGAGATGATAGAAACTTGTAAGCCCCAAATATTTTGGGGAGGAAAGAGGATTTTTTTGCCCTCAAGTCTTTCAGCTGAAGGTTCTAGATGAAGCCAAGCTGAAGATTTCTTATAACATAGCTAAATCTTGAAGTATTTCCATGCTCTTTGCTTATCAGAATTTGGATCTCCAAATGGGCTACAGATTCATGCCTGCAGAAATCCTCTCCACAAAGCACAGGATGAGTGCCATGGCTCTTTTCTTATTCTAAAAATGACTCTAAGTCCTCAATTAATAAACCATTTGGGGTCTGTCCCATAGTATCCAAGCACAGCAAGCAGAGCAAGTCTGGAGGTGGTCAATTAGGCTGAGCTGAGAGCCCAGGTCACTAGATGAGTCCACAGTGATAAGGCAGGTCCACAGCTGAGCCAGGACTTCTAGTCCAATCGCCAGGGACGGGGATATACAAGACCGAGCATGGACGTACCAGCAATGAAGCTCAGGCAGAAACCAGGAACAGGAACCTGAGCTTCAGTGCAGCTCAGGAGGGAAGGGGCGACCTGGGAAGGCTTCTCAGGGCCAGACCGCCAGGATGGACCAATCCACCCAGGGCCCTAGGGTGGATACGCTCACCCTTTAAAGTTGCGGACAGGTGTTTGCAGTCCTAAACCCTGTAGCGTACTCTCAGTACTATAAATCATTCAGGTATTCGTGTTCCTGAGTGATAGCAATCAATATGAACAACTTCAACGTTCATTGCTGGTGCTCGGGCTGGAATTCGTCTAACCTTAACCCCAGGCAGGTGGGGGAAAATGCCATCCATTAAATATTGACTTAATGACATAGTTGGAATAAACGTATAAATGTAAAAACCGCAGCACTCAAGTGGAGTAGAAAACACCCCAAGGGGCAAGTATTCTTCAGTACAAGTGAGACAAAAATTGGATACTTCAGAAATGGTGAGAATGTTCTTGAGTGTACAATCCTTTTTGCAGTGTCACACAACTAAGCCAGACTTTTATCAAACCACTCTGGTGATAAAAGCCTGGAATTGAGAAAATCAAACGGAAAAACTAGAAATGGGAGGAGGGTGTTAATGAAGTCTAATGTGTAATGTGCTGTGTATTAGTTTTTAATCAGGTTCCATATGCAGCCACAGTAAAGAAATACGACAAGTTTCCTCTGCTAATACTTGACATTCTTATTGGTGGTCTTATTTATTCACGCTATGTTTTTCTGAATAAAAGCACTGGGGGTGGGCGAGAAGAGGTGGGAAAAGCAGAGAGGAAAAAGCAGAGACCACGCTGGAAAACCAAAAACTCCTCTGAGTATTAATCCTTTACGAAGCTCATTCTGCATTTCACTTCCATGTGTGAAAACAAAATGCAGTTCTGTTCCCCAAAGTATCAGTGGGCAAAATGGGTTTGACTCCTTTAAATATAATGGAATGAGATCATTCAGGTTTTTTTATCTTTTACTGAATTTTTCACTTGTATCTGGGTTAACTTATGCCTCTGTTTTATTTGTAGACAATTTGGCCATTAAGTTTTGTTGAAGTTTAAACCTTTCAGCCTTGAATCTGTTTTGATATGTTTAAAGGGATATGGTCTAGCAGCTAGAGAAGGTGTTATTTTAATTAACAGCTATATAAAAAGTTCTGAACTATC
The DNA here is from genome assembly GCA_013398915.1 of Dromas ardeola. NCBI lineage: Eukaryota > Metazoa > Chordata > Aves > Charadriiformes > Dromadidae > Dromas > Dromas ardeola. The sequence continues at coordinate 496,398 of VYZM01016206.1, read as the reverse complement.
CTAGCACAAGAGGTGCAGGGTTTGGACCGCTGCTTCACAGCTAACTCCACCAGCTGAAGTGCAGCACACACAGAAGGATGCATTTCACTAGCTAGCTCAAGCAGAAAGGGATAAGCTCCAAACCAAGAGGAAATCATCATGCTAGGGATGATTTTTGCAGTCTTACGGATAGCAGATGAGACAAGCTGCATGTGGTATCTCAGCAATTAGGCTCTGCAGCGTTGTTCAGATACAGACAGTGGGTGCAAAAAGAGAGATTTGACGCTTTGGTGTATTTCTTTGAGTGAATGTTAGGCGCTTTCTGGATAGCTTCTTGCAAAGGTTTGAGTGATGGAGTTTTACTGGTATGTATATTCAAAGGAGGCAATTTAGGAATGACTTTGACATGACTAAAGCTAAAAGCCCTTTATGAAATGCTAGACATGCTTGCGCGTTCATTGTTATAAATAAGCAGAGGTGGTACCGTGTGGCTTGTCTGAACAAATTGACCCAAAAGCTTGTAATTTCTTCCATTTGTTGGTCTGATAAAGGGTAATATCTCCTTCTACAAAGACTGCCAAATTAGTAGAGTTCAGACACTGAATATCAACCACTGGCAAAGGACTTTGTGTTAAATGAGATAACTTTCTGGAAATAAAGGCAGCAACACAAAAGATTGTTAGGGTTTGTTTTTTTAAAGAATAGGTATTTTGAAGGAAATTATAAATTACCAGCAAAGCTAAAGTGTTTTGTTTTTTTTTTTTTATTTGTTTCATTTGGATTTATTTCTCTGTTAATCTGTATGACGTTTCAGAGAAAGGACATCAAAGAATACAGTGGTCTGTAATACCACCTATAGATAAAATGTCAGAACAGCCCTTTTGCTGCTCCGTGCCCCTGCTTCAGCCCAGACTGCTTCAGTCCAGCATGTTAAATGCCATGTCACATACATGAGATCATTTGTGGCACAGGGCACTCAGCTGCAGGATTTTTTTTTCACATACCCTATCTATAATTATCTTTTTTGCATTTGTGTATGACATTACACAGGTAAGGTACTTCATCACTCACAAACAGCCAAAAGGTATTATTAAAAGGTCCAAGTATACATTGTTTGTTATTTTATCTAGGGTGAGTGAAACATAAATTATACAGAAACTTAGAGAAGATTCCCTCTCTCCCTAAAAGCAGTTTGCACAAACGTCTCTCTCCTCAGTTTCCTGGGAGGTCATCCCTATCTCACCGTTTGGAGAGGTGAAATAAGTGCAGCTCTTTTAGAAGGAAGAAATAAAGTCAGATCTTTTGGTTCCACAGACAAGTGTCCTCAATTAACACTGACAGCTATTTAATTTAATTTAAAGTAGGTTGGTTTAAAATATGATTCTTATCTCTCCACCGCAGGATGGACTAAGTCTCTCTTTTAGAGTCACCCAGCAATGGGTATTAGGGGAACTCGGTTACATTTCTTTCTATGGAAACCTGAGCTCCATTAGCAAAATATAGATTTGAGCAGATACGGACCCAGCATCTGGCCTTTTAGAAATAAGATAAAACTGTGAGGAGGGAATTAGAGAAGATCCAAAGCCGTTTAAATCAATAGGGAGGCTCCATAACCTTCAGCAGGTTTTGGATCCTGCTCTGAGAGAATAGAAGAACTAGTTTATCATAAAGGAAGACTTCATTGTGGGTTCATTAAGGCCTTGATTTTGTTTTTTTCTAAAATCACTTATTTCTTTCTCTAACAGTGACTGGCTGTCTTAAAGAGAATGGTCAGCAAGTGATGCCGGGGTAGAGAAGAGTGAATATTGTCCCCACTGAGAGGGACGTGTCCAATCTTCTAACATACTGGTCCCACCCCAAATGCTGCTTAAATTTTAATTAAACAATGTGCTGCTCTGTATGCTAATCTAGAGTTGGTAGCATAACAAAATCTACTTGGAAAAAGAGTATCTGTTTTGAATATGTCTTTTCAAAGTAATGGATGCTGATGTGCAGTGGTTTTGGTTAGTTCAGTTTTGTGGGCTTCTCATTTCTCAAACAGATTTTTTAATTTTTTTTTTTTTTTCATTTCAGAAATTAACTGATGTTATTGGGGGGGACTTTATTTTAAAACAAAAAAAAAAAAAAAAAACCACACCAAAAAAAAAGCATAGAGTAGAAAGAATGAGAAATACCTTTTTCCAGCCAGCTCTAGACAGGCCTTTAAAAAGCTTTAATTTAATGAAGTGAGAACAGCTGATGCTGAACTGGTTGCTAAGAAGGTGTCATGTAGCATATTGGCTTATATAAACTCGTTGTTTGTGGCATTACAAAATAGCTTCTTATCTCTGGGGACGTTTAACTCCTGAAACGTAAAGCTTGAGGGCACAGCTACTAAATTAATGTTTATTGAAGTCTCCTGGGCAGTTTTACTGAACTTTGCTCAGCCAAAAGAATTATACAGGTCCTAGGCCACTGGTTATTATATGTGGTGGCTTCACAGCAGCCCCCGGCGACACCAGGAAAACTATTAGAAACACAATCTCTGTTTCTACCAAGATGTGGGCACCACCATTGAGGGTTCCAGCATGAAAATCCACTGGGTAGTCTCAATCTAGACCACAGTTTGCCATTTGAGTAGTCTAGTCGTAGGTGGCAAAGAGGTTTTTTTCTCTGTCACCGGTGAAGATACGGAACAATTGCAGTACTGCTTCGGCTTTTCTAGATAAGTGAGCGTGGTGAAGCTGTCTGCCACCATTCATGAACAGCACCTACTCAGAGCCTAAAACTGGCACCTAGCACCCCTATACCAGGTGTGGATCTACCACACCTGTATATAAAGGTATGCCTCTCTGCCTAGGAGAGCATATCTGGGGTGAGAAACCTACTCAGGGCTCTCAGGTGCTCCTGGTTTCCTTCTAGATACTCTTGGACAGGTGCTGACCTTGCTAAAACCAACCGTGAAGAGTAAACTAGTTGAGTGATGTGACTATTTCCTGGTTAGTGAGTAGACTGTTTTGCTCCTGTTCATCTGGAGGTCCTCATGCTGAGAAACATCTGTGTTGTCTGTGGGATTAGTGGTACAAAAGAGGGAAGGGCTACAGAAAACCACCACTTGCTTGTTGGAGCTTGCACTGGTGGATGGAGAAGTGAGCAGGCCCCTGGAATAATAGGGAAGGGGGGAGTGTAGCACTAATAACTCAGTGAAATATCTAATTTTTCTGCAAGCAGTCATCTGCTTCTACGTTCATGCTCCTTATATGCAACAGGCACCAGCATACAGATACTGCCACAAGGCAGGTGTACACACAGAGCATCTCCAAGGACAGTTAAAGGCAGGTAACCCTTCTTGGCTACGCTGTTCTTTCAAGTTGTTGCTACCTCGGTTCTCCCTTTTTGAAAACTGTTCTTTTATCACAGGAGGTGCTTGCCAGCAGTGATGTTATGGTTTCTACAGCTGTGGTTAACGGGCTGTCTGGTGCTCCTGAGAAATGTTGGTTAAAACTGAAGTTGATGCTGTACGTTTTATTGTAGACTCCCATTAATTTAATGGAATTGAGTGTAGTCCTGAGGTTTAGGGAAGAATTGTTAAGTGGAAGAGTAGCAGATTTTCTGGACCTTGGACTTAGCACTTTAATTGTATTACAATGATAAAATAATGCACCGTTTAAGGTGTCTCTGCTTTCTAATCGGTGTTGGTGTCATCCAGCCTACTCATCTCCTGCATTCCTTCTTTGTATATTTTTTAGGATATGGTTTTGGGTGAAAGAAGTGCTGCTGAAGATGGTCTTAAAAAGAAATCACTCTTGGGTTTTGGTCTGATTTTTTTAGTTGCTAAGTCTTAATTTAAAAAAAATAAAACCTAGAGTATTAAAAGATACAGTGACAACACAGACACTGAAGGACTGCAGCTGAATTGATATGAATCACCCGATATGCCTAGTTATTTAATATGCACTGATGGGTTTATGCTCTATGGATTTGCCTAATTCTTCTCTGGACCTTTTTTCATGCTTCTGGTCTTCACAGCCTTCTGTAGCAATAAGTCCCCGGACTTTAACTATTTGTGTGGAAAAGTACTTCCCTTCCTGGACTTCTAAGGCTGCTGCTGAATAATTTCATCAGGTGCCTCTTCGGTTGTTTGGTGAGAAGCAAGTAATATCACCCACTTGTTTTTGCTGTGTCACTTTCACCATTTTTAGGCATGGTTACTCTTGAATATTATTTAAAATTCACCCTTTATTGAAGAAAACTTTGTCTGTTGCATCTCCGATGAGTAATTTTATAGCACTTAGTTTTACTTCTCTTTATACGTGCTTAAAGTCAAATTGCAGCCACACAGGTTTTCAAGTAAATTCTGTCTGGTTTGTCCCCAATAACATTGCTATTATCTTACTCAGTTTTCTGTTTATGCTGTGCTTTTCTACCTTACACCATTTTTGAAACTTATTTTTGTATTAATGTTTCATATTTGTGAAAAATAGGACATTTTTGTGATGGAGATGGTGTCATTTGCCTTAGGACACTACTTTATAACCCTGAGAAGTCTGACTCAATAAGGCTGAAGGTAAAACTTCTGTCGGTCCTAGTAGCAAATAAGCTATCTCACAGCACATTATCTTTGGAGGGGGGAGACTAAGAAAACTAATGAAATTTAGGTTTTGCACTTACAAAGATGAAATATCTTAGCTGCCTCTATGTAAATTATTCCACTTGTACCCTACTTGGGCCCCGCCATAAATGATATTTAACAAATGCACATTCTCAGCCTGTTATTTTTGTGGGGCACCAATGCATTCAGGGGGTATGTGGAGAGTTGTACCTCAAGTGAGGTTTTTTTGAGAGCTTGTTTGGTCCAGTTATCGTGTCATACAGAGACTCACGTAATACTGTGGTGCTGGGTTTAAAGGTGAACAGTGAAGATACCTCTGCCTCTGTGAGACTTCTTTGTGAGCTCTGCACTGCACCAGGTGTCCCTCCACTTGCCCCAGCACCATCTCCAAAGTCAGTCATGGCTTGGGTTGAGTTAACCCACAGCCGTTACTTAGTGCAGGCTGCAGCTCCCCAATCCCATTTTCTTGGTGCGTTGCAATGTGTGTGTACCAGGGAGCCCCAGGATGGGCCTGGGGGGTGGGATGGCTCCTTGAGACCACAAGGGATGGGACTGGGTGAAAGTGAGTGTTCATCAGCACTTTTCTTATCCTCAGTGCTTGAAAACCCTTTTCTGCACTTATTTAAAAAATGGTTCCTTGCATTTACTTTGCGCTATTCTTTACAATATAAGGATGGCAGAAACGAACGTTTACAAATAAATGACTTTGTACTTTGACGAACTGCTTTACTTTTTTCCTGTGTGGAGATGTAGAATCTATGATTCTGTGTTCAGAAGGTCTTAAGGGCCTTGAGCATATTGAAGTGGGAAATGGTGATTGGCGTTTCCAGTGTCACAGTAATTGTTTGTGCTAGTGAAGGGTGGGGGACCAACAGAAGCAAACAAACAGAAAGCTAAACAAATCACCAAAAAGAAATTATTTTAATGATAGCCAGCACTGTTTTCAGGATTAATGCATTTCTTAATACGAAATAGTCAAAGAAGCTCTTTGACAAGACGGAGAGCACGATGTGCTTAGGAAATTCTGACAGGTCTATCCTATGGCCAAGAGAGGTTGGAAAGGTTAGGATATTTCCAGCTTGTTAGAGAGGGAGAGTGTCCCAGTAGTCCAGTGCAAGAAAAAATTAGATGGAGTTCTGTGTGTCCTGGACTCCTAATGAGGGTCTCCTTATCACTAGCTAAAGATAATCCCATCTCCTCCTGATTTAGCATGAGGGACTGGATGATGAGAACTCATAATCTTTTACTTCTCAACCCTCCTGTCCTAGAGTTCAAGTACCCCCAGTGCTTCTAAGTTCTCGGACACTTTTCCAGCACATCGCTCCCATTCTTCAAGCTCCTTCCCCATTCCCAAACTGTTCCTACCAGGAGTTTTCTGTTCCTTCCCTCAGAACTATGACCTTTCATCACCATCTACCCCAAAGTACCCTCAATCTTCCCAACTCCCTTTCCTCACCATGCCCATTTTGTACTGCAGCAACCTTTGAATAAAATTGTCTGTAGCATAATGTGTTTGGTGAGCTCTCCTGGTCTCTTCCCCTCCTTCCCACAGTGATTGTATCTGATGACTAGGTTTTCAAGTATTCACTCCCAGCTGTCTACAATGGGAGCTGTTATATATTGAAATGTTCCCATAAACCTAGTCCAAATGGGACCCTATTCTAATGAACAAAGGAAAATGGTATCAATTCCCTCTTAATAGACAAGAGATGGTGAGTGTACTTGTGAACATCTGGTAAAATGTGATTTGGTGATGAAAACTTCCTTCAGATGCTAAAGTCCCAACAATATCACCCACTGTTCAGTCTAAACTTTTATTTCACCAAGTGCTACGCTTTTGCTTTCGGTGACCTTGTACGTCAGTCAGAGGGCATGCCACACACTGCTGTTTCCAGTCTGAACAGGCAGCCTGAAGTTGAAAATTGCAGGTTGGAGACTCTACCGCCCCGATGCTCTGTCCCCATTGTTGTGGCTAAGCTTGTTATTGTGGAATAATTATTGTTATGTCGACAAACCAAGCACTGGGCCAATGACCTCTGCAATATCAAGAGCGCTGTTTTCATGAGACTCATTTCAATAGACATTTGCAAGTGGCCTCGAACTGCAGCAAAGCTCTCCTGCTGTTCTTTTGTGTTTTAGATGGTCTACATCTCACGTGCGTGATGCTGAAATAGATTCCTTCCACAATGATCTCTGGGAAACCTTGATTATTGCGTGTGTTCTAATGTGGCCCTCATGATGGGACCTAAACTGTTGCTCTCAAAGCTGTGGCAGAATTGTCCTTTATTTCCCCTTGCCTTGTTTTGTTTCATGTACATGAAAGAGAAGAAGATGGGGGGGGAAAATACCCTGCCATCTCTACTCTGGTGTTTTTGTTATAACTGTTATCTTGAGCTCTGGTACATGGAGAGTTGTTATTACAGATGTAGGAACTCTAGGACAGGAGGATACCAGCATCCAGTGGTCTGTCTTTTTGCATGTGCACTTGTGTGTTTCTGATCACTTGATGCAACAGGAGCTTTTACAACCACACAATTGTGGTTGCACTCAAGTTAGCTGTACCACTCAATACGTGCTGCTGGAACATTATCCCGACACATAAGAATAGGATGGAAGCAACTGTTCCTTCACAGATGGGTAGGATATTACCGGTGTCTCTTAAAACTGCTTCACAAAACTTAAAAAAAAAACCAACAAACCACATTATTTTGTGTTTAAAAGGAAAAGTTGAAGGGCCAAGACATAGCACCTGATTCAAGGCTCCATAAGGGCTCACTCTGACAGGCTTTGGAATAAGGTACTTGCTCTGAATGCAGACTTGACATTGGACAGTCCCTTCTGGCATTCTGCAGGTCTCCTCTTCTCTTAGCAAGCCCTTCTTGAGGACGTGTAGGGACAGATGTCATGGCTGAACAGGGGAGCCTGCTGCTTTGGTTTTGAAAGATTGCATGCTTGGAGGGAAAGGGTACACCAGGCATGACGCTTGGTGACCTCTCTCTTACATGCCTATTAGTTTTTTTTTCAAATAATTTTCTGAAATACATTGCTAATGCAATAAAGATAAAGTTCTGCAGGAAAGTCTCTTGCCAGTCTGTGTTGATGTGAATGTGGAGGAAGGTGTCAATGAGATAATATTCCCCTATTTAGACAAAGTCTAGACCACGGAATGTTGAGAACCCATCATTTAAATTAAAATAAGGCCTACTGCAGATGCAGTCAGTGCAAATGAAGCTGTTTTGCTGATAATGTGCTAAAATAGAAACCCTGTGCTGTGAAAGCATGAAAGCGAGGATGTTTTGTTACTTCTAGTGTTATGCACGAAAGGTGTCTGAAGTGAATTTTCATTTGCGCTATTCCTTTTGTTCCAGACCAGACAATTGTCCACAGCAGCACTAGAGATAGTAGGAGGAGAAGGATTACATGATCTGCCATATGGCAGCTTTTAATATATATGCCCTTAGAAAGTTTGAAAGAATCTGCTGTTACCTTGAATCCCCAAAGGTTGAAAGACTGAGATTACATTTTTCTCATGCAGTATCACTAGAAAGCAGTACCGGAGTACATAGTTACCTTCTGCCGTGCTGGTAGGCTATTAAAACAGCAATGCACAACTCTTTTGAACTGCTGTAGAGAAGTATATAAGAAAAAGTTGTGGTTTTTTAATACACACTAGCCTCTACCTATGTCATAGTCTTTTAAATTGGGTTGGACCTGTGACAGTGCTTTGCCTGTCTGGACTCTCTCTCCTTGCTCTGGTTTCTCCCACTTGTTTGTGGAGTGCACTTTCTCTCTTCCTTACTTGGACAGTCTTACTGAAAAATAAAGCATATCTTAAGCAGAAAATTTTTTAAATGTCATATCTTGAAAGAAAATTTGAAAACCATATTATGAGTTCTGTGTAAAGCCCCAGTCCCCTTGTAATTTAGTAGTGACTTTTATCAGAAAGCTGACGTTTAGCACACTGGACTGATTAGTACATGTTCTCTACATATTTCAAAGACATTTCAAAGGCTGGAATTTCATAGATCTTCAATAATTGCTTAGTTCTTGTCCAGCCAGTTGAACTTCTGCAGAATTAATTTCTTCGGAGGTTGTAATGTTCTATCCGTATCCCTCCCACTTGCTTATATTTCCATGCCATAAGTTAGAGAGAAATATTATCTGTGCTGTGTCCAGAAATAAGCTTCCCAGTTGTCCAAATTCTACTGAGCAGCAAGTTAAGAACTGGAAGATATATAGGTGTGTGCATATGTACCTATGTAGAACATTTAATTGAAGGACGTTGGACAAAAGGAGCCGAGCAGATGTTAATCACTACTAAATGTTTCCCGTGGAGATCATTGCTTGCGTTTATTTTCTTCTTGCTGTTAACATCACAGTGTCAGGTCTCGCTCATTCTTTACCTCCAAGATGCGTTGGATAGTTGAAGCCCTCCTGAGACCATCGTGTCTGAAATCAGACCAAGAGAGTCCTCACTTGGCTGAGAACTCCCCTGTTTCCCTCAGCTGTCTATGCATAGTGCGGAGGAAAGTCTGTCAGTTAAAGCTGCACAACGCCAGCTTTTTCTGAGGATGCTCATATACACACAGTGATTTCCAGGCTGTCTTCCCCTGAAATCAGAAAGCTATGGCTTTGCACTCCTGAACTCTTTTACTAAAATTAAAAGCATCAGAAAGAAGAGAGGGGAAAAGCCCAACCAAAAAAATCAAAATCTTTCTTCCCTCTTTTGCGGAGTTGTCATGCCTCGATTGTAAATTAGAATTTTAGGACTTTAGAGGAGGAATGGAGCATTTGGCTGCCTCATTGCATGCTGAATCAGAAATAGCCTGAGAGCGCATTTATTTTGCAAGGAACGGAATGGGGACTACTGCCCAGAAAACTGCCAGTTTTCTCCTGCCTTCACAGCCAAGCCCTTGGGCCCCTTTCATCTCAGTCCCTGCTATAATTATAACACCTGCTCTGGAGCTGCACTGAGAGCTGAGCCGATAAAGGTAGCGGTTTGCAGCCCTGAGCAGGCTGGAGCGCCTTAGCCTTTTTGGAAGGCCCTGCTTTCTCTGGCCCAGATCCAATACACCACTTAGACATCTGCTTAACTTTAAGCATGTGAGTATCCCCTTTGAAGTCCCATGTATATTGTTTTGCTGGGCTGAGGTCAATGAGCTCAGTACCTTGCAGGATTGAGCTCCTGAATGTCAGATTTGATTAAATGCTCTCCCTTTCTTCCCCCTCCTCCTCCTCTCCTACCATGAAAGCCTGACCAGAGCTGAAACAGCCACAGAAAAAGGGAAAAAAAAAAAAAAAAGGCAGCTGGTGGGAAGCGAGCCTGGCTCAGCTGTGGTAGCTTGGTCTCACAGATCTAACCAGAAGAAAAGCAGAGCAAAAAAATCTGGTTGGAGATCTAGCTAAAAAATTAAACCATCTACGCTTTCCTAAAGGAGCTGCAGAATCTCAGCTAGAAGTGACTGCTTATCCATCATGCTGCCTCTTCCCCCTCAACCTCAACCGGGACGACCACCCGTTTTATCCAAGTGGTAACTGCTCCCTGTTTAATTGTGCTCCTGCTTCTTTCTTCCCGCGACTCCAAAATGTGCTCTCCGCCAGCGGAATGAACCCCACTCTCTCTCCCCGTCTGTTCCTTGTCAATTCGCATCAGTTTAAGGTCAGGAAAGCTAACGGGGAACAAGGCGCTGCAGCATTTGAACTCAACCTTGCCTTCCCGAGGAACAAACTGACAATTAGTACAGGGATCAGCATCAAAAAAGAGCAACCCAGCGTGAAGCCTGTCTAATTAGTCATATGAACGGAGGGCTTCCCCTCCACTTCCTCGGGAACACATGCCTGTCAGATCTGATACAAAGAGACTTCTCTCCCAAACATAATACTGAAATTAGGTTGAGAACAGGTAGCCCTGGCCGGGTCGCTTGTTTAAGCAACAGGAGGCTTAGCTGCAACATCTAGTTGCGTGCCCCTCTCCACAGTTGCAGCGTGCTTATGGCCATGTGTTTTGCAAGCGATTGCAGGATGTTTCTTTCCTTCCAAAACACAGAAGAAAAGAAA
>VYZM01016206.1:472940-485744 GCA_013398915.1 Dromas ardeola | reverse complement strand
AAAAAAAAAAAAAAGAGCGTTGATCTTGTTGCTAATCTTCTCGATTTAATAACACTTCTTGTTTAGCTGGAAAAATGAGCAAAGGGAAAAATTAAAGATGAAAGCTGAATGACAGTCTCCTAATCTCAGAGAATTGTGCTGGTCGAGAGACTCCATGTGTCTGACACTCTTTTTTTTTTCTCTCTTTTTTTTTTTTCTTTATGAACCAAAACATGCATTTATGTCCTATGATCTGCAAGGCAAAATAAGTAGCAGTAAAATTTTGCGATTACTGTTGATTTTGCCATAGTATCTTAATAGTGGCTAACAGCTTGAGCTGAAATTAATATCCTGTTGTGTTTGCTCTGTGAATGCAAAAGACAACCAAAGCTCATGCAGTCTAACAGCTTGCCTATACAAGGACACACAGGAAAAACAAACCAAATGAACTAAAAGTGTATATTTTAGGATTAGTTAAACTCTGTTTAAATTCCTGAGTCAAACTCCTAATTCAGAGTTTAAAAGTCCTTAATGTGATTTTGTCGAATTTACTTTGGAAATGGAGCAAAGGAGATGAAATAAAAGCTACTTTAAACGTGTCCTGGAAGTTTTCTGATGTGGGCTGCAAAATATATGTGGCATGCTAGCAATTCTGAATTTTCATTTTGTTCTTGAACATAAGGTATGTTTTTTACTGGTATGGCTTATTTCTGAAAGGAAAACGGAATAAACTATTCAGACAGAATGGGCTTTTGCACGGAGGTAGAGAAACATCTGCATAGGGGCTGCATGCGAATAATAGATAACGAAAAAAATACCCCCAACCACTGCCACAGTTTTATCAGTGCATCTGCTGGGTCTTCATGATGGTGACGTGTTGCAACAAGTCCCTCGGCATTGGTTTCTGTACAGATCATAACCTAGATTGGGATTTTTTCCTTTTCTTTCTGTAGCCAAAGTGCTGTATGCCTTGGTTTCACTGACACGACTGTCCGGTCAGACAGAAACTCTGTTCCTTTTGTAGGGGCTGCCAAACAGCCATCAAAGAAGCTTTGCTCCTGCAAGGTACCCCAGGCTGTTTGTTTCTGACAGGAGACTGACAGCTGCATCTCCAGATGTGGATTCCTGGCATGGCGGGAGATGCCAGGACCAGTGTAAGCATCTGTATTCAGGTGGCTCCTTTGTTTATATACCAAAACAGGAGCATAGACGTTTGCTGCTATTTGATATAGCACTGGGCTGAGTCTCGGGAGAGATGCATGCTCTTCCTACCTTCTGGTAGGCATTTACCTTCTGGTGCTTCAGAGGACAAAGATAAAAACAATTTGTGTAGGTCTTCCTTTCCTAGCTATCGGATAACACCCTTATTTGCGAAGCACTGGAGTTGTACCACTGAGAAGTGTGATAAAAGGCCTCTTCATCATTATTTATTGTTATTGCTATTAATGCAGAAGCACTGGCAACTCCAGCTTGAGTTACGCACGTGCTCAGGAGGAGCAGCACTGCGCCTAAGCAGAAATGCCCAGGAACTGAGACTGTGCAACTGAGCTCTTTGTTTCCTCACATACCAGAGAGAAGAAAAAATAGAAGAATGATTTTTGTGCTATGTTCTGAGTGATACAGAAGCAATGCCACGTGCTTTCCAATGAAGCTGCATCTCTCTAGTTTTTGGATGAGTACACTCTGCTTCCTTCATGCAGATTCTCTGTGTATTAATTAACTGGAATCAGATGCTTGGCGCTTTTAGCAGCTTGTGTTTGAATAGACACTTGGTGGCACACTTTCTCTGAAGAGTGCTGTGGGATAATGTAGCTGTTTTTCTAGAGTCCCTTTTTGTTATCTTCCCTTGTCCTTGGCGTGGTGTGCTCTTAACGGCTGCCAGCCTTGTCCTCTGGCTCTTGCAGCTTACCTGGAGAGCAAGGGCAGATGTTTTTGAGAAACAAACAAACAAAATGCTTCCCCGCAGATCTCTCTTCAGCTCCCGAGAAGAGAATCAACAGCTACAGTATTCTGCAGGTTTCAGTGACCATCCGAGTGGTCCAAGCTCAGCTGAATTTCACTGTATTTTGGGGGTGCTGGAAACACAAAGTCTTTCTCATGGATTTCTTGGGCATCCCTTCCTGCTCCTGCATGGCTGCTTTCTAGACAACACAATACTACTCAGTATTTACATATACTCAACAAAACACCATCATATTTCGCATTAGCTAGTCCTGGTGGTATATATTTCTGTTACACTCACATGAGGAAGAATCTCACTGTATTAAAAAAAAAAAAAAAAAAAGTATTTGTACACGTAGTAAGAAGATTATGTAAGACCAGGGGCTGGATGGGGCTTTGAGCAACCTGGTCTAGTGGGAGGTGTCCCTGCCCATGGCAGGGGGGTTGGAACTAGGTGGTCTTTAAGGTCCCTTCTAACACGAACCATTCTATGATTTTTTTCCTCAGGCTAATATTCGTGGCTTATGAATGGTATTTACCCTGCTACCGTTATTATATGAATACTTGCCTAATACTATTGCTCAACTACAAAGCTTACATTTGCTTCCAGCAGAGTTTAGTGGCATGAGCTGGCTAATACCAGCATCATCTCTCTGTGAATCTCCATTAATGGGTCATTAAAAGAAGAATTGCGTATACATTGCCCCAAAATTTTGCAATTTTACAAGGTTGCCTTCCTGTGATGGTTGAAGATGTTGGCTGAAATGTGGAAAAAGTGTGTGCAGTACCAAATGTCTGTTCAACTTGTAGCTCTGATCATCTTTTTTTCATGCTGCTTCTACTAGCTGGCACTTTGACAATGCAATGGACTGCACAGGATTGGGCACAGGGCCCACTAATGACACCAGCACTAATGAACGCTGCCAGAATCTACTGCCACTAGAGCACAAATGTAGAGAAATGGCCATGGTGTCAAGTCTTTCATGTACTTAGCCATGGACAAGAGCTGAGGGGGAAAAAGAACAGTGGGACAGTAGTATGTTATGTGTCAAAGATGCCTGTCATGTGATGACTGGTGACTGATTCCCTGGTGCTTTTTCTGCAGTTCCCCCAGCCCTGCAAGCAGTACTTTGATGAACAGGCTAGTTGTACAAAGCCATCTTTACTGTTCTGCTCACTTGCCCTACTCAGTGTATTACAGCATTTGCTGCCTGACGAAGCTCTAAGGACTTCTGTGAGGAGGAAAAGAAACAGCAGATTCGGTTCCCAAATGCTCTAAAGCGCCATTTGAAATCAGAAAGCGAGTGGAGACTTCCCATCATTTGCATGGGAAGGTTTCAGATGGTATAATAGTGTCTTTTTCATCCTTTACAGCTCTGGTTCAGGTCTGTTAGCCATTTCAGCAGTGTCCCTCTGAGGGAACACTAGCGATGCTGCTGACTCACAAAAGGCTCCACTTCCTTGACACATCGCAGTGACTGCAAAGAAAGCCTTTCTCCATGTGAGCCATGCTGCAGCTCAGCCTGGTTCTCATTATGTTCCTCTCTGTACCATTATACTTCTGCATAGACGCAGTACCCACCCAACTGGGGTCACGTCTGCTGCTAACAATCTGCTGACATATAAGATAAGTTATATGGGTTTCTTCACTGCTGCCAAGGGCAAAATATTCCCACTTCTACAGTATTTCATTATCCTTTTTTTTTTTTTTTTTTTTTTAACCAGATGCTGGTCAAGCTGCAAAAAGCAGTGAAAGTTCCTGAAGTGCTGTGATTTACCTTACTAATGCTGCCTGTTTTCCTCCCCAGAAGTGTAGGATATGAAACAACGAGGAAGTAGCAGCCAGGATTTCTCCACAGCCTGCCCGAGGGGTCTTTGGCTTTTTGCTTCTTTCTCCCCTCACCTGATGTGGACACTATGCAATTTGCTTTCAATATCCCTTTTAATTAAGGGAGGTCTAATGTAATGAGTCACCTGCAGGACCTTCATCTTCAACACTGAACACATGGGCAGTTTGCACGACATCTTAATGTCTCTTCCAGAGTTTTTTGACCCCAAAGCACTGCCTTTGTTTATATAACACAAAACAGATACGCTTCATTGTTGTGATATTACCATGAGGGAAACTATGCTCGTTGCCTGTTTCTTAAAACTGGCTTCCTTAAGGAAGCAAGGCTGAAATGGTGCTGGCTGGCTGTCCATCCCACCCCACCTCCAACAAAACTTCCGAACTACTTGGCCAATTTCAATTTCACTTAAAAATGAAGGCAGGATGCCAATGATATTAAATGTATACTTGTTTTGTGAATACAGACACACTAATATAGGAGGCAGAGATTTTCTTTGGATGGAAAAATTACGCCGTGACTTGGCTCTCTCTCGTAGTAGATAATTATTGACATAGCAAAGCTTATCACAAGACATAAATTCATGGGTGACCAGCCTTAGTAGATTCTGCTACTTTATGCAAAGTATTTCTTTTTTTATGTCCCCTTCAATACAAGCTCTTGAGAAGGTGTACCTAAATTTGCACATGCTGCCCACTCCATTGCATCGTGGAGGAAGAGCCTGGTCCTCAGTAAACCCAGTATGGGGTAAATGCATTAGTAGGCTTGTTCCTCAAGCCTACAAAGTGAGATCTGACATGTTATTTATGCGATTGTTTCATTTGTCATAAACTCATGTAAAATAATAATAGTAATTGGTAAATTCAAATTATGCCAGAGGGGTGAAATTAACTGTAGCTGTGTTGCATGTACTATTATCTCATATATAATAATTTAAACCTCTTCCAGTCCCTGGCGCTTGGATAGCTAAACAAGCTTGTTAGGAGCTTCACCATAAGCCTTCAAAGAGGACCACACCTAGACCCGTCTAAAGCTATTTGGTATCAGTGTGGCACAAAATTATAAAGTCTGCTGAACAGATAGTAAATCTGGTTTCTGTCTCTCTTCTGAAGAAGGGAACCCAGCTTTTGTAAAATCTGGGTTCCATATGCAGAGCCAGCTATGAAGTCTTTCCTTTCACAGGAAAAGCCTGCACCAGTGTCCTCAAGTTTCATCAGCTCCGTTATGTCTCTCACGTCCCTTCCTCCCCCCTGCCTTCAGGAGATTCAAAGTACCAGTGCTTTGGTCAGGCCTGCCTCTTCTTTACTAGAAACAGATCGTGATAAGTAGGTTTTGTGTCCCCATTACCTGCTAATAAACAGAGGCTCGGGGAGAAAAGGGATGGGCACGTTGCAAGGACCTCGGTAAAGAGCCTAGTGAGGAACCACAGCTTCTGGTGTCAGCGGTATGAGTCAACGAATGAAGAAAATGTGTCTGGGTTGCGGACAGCCTGTTAGTATAATTCACTCTTAGTTTGGCGGCAAAAGAGTTTGCTGCAATCCTTCCCCCTTTGATTTATGGCTCTGAGGAGAGGTTATTTTAAGATACCAAGAACTCAGTTCAGGAATATGGTTAACTGCTGAAATGACCCCATCTATGCTAGTCCGTGTATGGCATGTTTCCTGCGGATAGCTGAGCTAAGTTCACCAGTAACTCTGGGTGTTAGCAAAGCTCCAGCTAAACAGTGGAATATTCTTTATATTTAAGAATATAAAATGGTGAGACACCGCAGAATGATCACTGTTAATTAGCTCCTCTGGATCTGGGCCTGAATGAGACGGTGTTTCAGCTTTACCTCAAAGCTTGCTTGCTCCGAGAGGGAGCTGGCATTTCAAAGCAGAAATTGCTTTTCTTTAAAAAAATGTAAAAGTAAGATGAGAACCAAAGTGAGTTACAGATGTCAAGGACTGTAGGCTGACAGTGATGGCTATGAGATGGCATGCAGATGACCTAGGCAGTGCTTGAATAAACTGAAAATTCTTTTTTTTTTTAAAAAAAAAAAACAAAACAGGAAAGCGAAAAGATGTCTTTCAAAAGAACTAACCCTTCCTTTCTTTCTGTGCCTGTTCGACCTCCCTTCTCTACCCTTGTAGCCCATGCAGTTCTCGTTTATGTGCTTCAGATGCACTTAAAAGTTGGTTCTTTTTGGTTCTCGATGTTCCGTGAAAACCCTCTCGTTCCCATGACAGTTGGTTCTCCAGCGTGGTGCAGCTTTAAGAACACACACTTCTGTCAACAGAAAAAAAACAACACAGGGTAAGCAACAGGGATACTTTAGAAATCCCACTCTCTGTGCAGGGTCTGCTTCTCCAGCCCCCATCGCTGCCATCTATACCGCCGTCGGTGGGACGAATGCATGCTGCTCCTGCTATTCCACCATCACTGCCACTGAAAGCACCAACCCGAAACAGACACAGGTTTTCAGGTAAGAGAGCACTGCCTAGAGACAGACAAGAAATACCAAGGTTAGCATGTTATTCAAAAACTGTATATACTCAGGTTTTAGCGGAGAAGATCAGCAAAATAATGGTGACCATTGTGTTGTGCTTGCGGCTGTAGTCTGTACCCATTCAGTCTTCCAGCGTTCAGGTCACACATTAGAGAGGGATCAGTCACTGTGGATTAGCACATGTCATCCATTTTAGTGACAGCAGAACTAAGTAATACTCCCTTTCCTGCAGCAGTCGGTGGCTTCTCTAAAGACGTTTCCAAATTCAATTGCTGTTGGGTTAATTCCTCTTCTCTTCTATCATGCTGCAAACTGGACAGCTGCCTCAGCTGGTGTCTGAATCTTCAATAGAGAAGAGGTCAGCGAAACTATTTTTCAACATTTAGCAGAAATCTACTGAAACTGTCAATTTTAGAAAGCTGATGGCAAGTTGTTTGACAGATGCCAAGTGGTAAGAGCCCAAATATACTATTGGGAATGTTTATTTGTGGGCATAATCTCCCCTGTCAAACTGAAGAAAAGGATGCCACGCAGGTTACAAATATTAAGCGACAGATTCCATACAGCCTTTCTTTTGCTGAAAACCTGAGGGCATGTTAAATATAGAAGCGCTCTTCCCAGTTCCTAGGAACACATCAGTGCGAAAGGCTCGCAACCCTTTGCAAACCAGACTTAGGAGAGAAAGAGTTCAAATATTGGTTGCTTTGATAACGAAAATATTTAAAAAGCTCTCTGAAATTTGACCTAATCGAATACAACAGTGTCATCGGCTCTTAGTGAGTAGCAACACCAGCTTTAAGAAGAGACTCTATCTTCTTCTTTGTGAAAGCTCAGAGTCTACAAATCAAGCTGTGTTCCAAATGCCCTGTTTTACAAGCAGTACTAATACCAGCTCTCTGTATAGCGCTTTTACTCAGCGGAATCTAAAGCCTCTTATATAGCAGGTTGGTATCATTGCACTCGTTTTTGAGCAAAGCAAAGCACAGGAACGTAGAGCAGTTGCACTTCTGGGCCCGAGTCTAAGACCAGTAAATCCCAGTTTCACGTTGCAGTTACCATCTCAGACTGATGGAGAGCAAACGCGGCACCGCCAAGGGAGGGTGGAGGCGTCACCTGAGGTACGAAACTGTCATTACGGCTGTAAAAGTTTAGCCGTGCTTAAGCCGCTCTCTTTTTTCCCAGCAAGTATTTCCATCCCTGAGACTTAGCACCAAATCTTCTCTCTTTCAACCTTTTGGTCTTAATTTTCTTTCCAAGTGTCAGATATGCCTGTTCATTTTGCCAGTATTAACCTTGATTTTCCCTTTTTCATATAAAATACCTGTTTCAAAGTACTCACTAAATTATGTCCAGGCATTCCCCCCCTCACCTCTGCTACAGCCCACTGTACACCATTATCTTTACAGTGCCAGCCTCGGTTTTACTATCCGCTTAGTAAATCCATACAACTTAGTCTAGTAGACTAAAGGGAATTTCCTTTTTGATTCTCATTTATTCTAGGCCTTTTTAGGATGTCCACGCTAATCACAGTGAACAGTTTTAGTACTTTGTGCACTATATAAAAGTAAATATCACTTTCTACAGGAAGACTTACATCCAAGTGTTTCAAACCTGAGAGATAAGGTTTGTCTGAGCATCAGCACTCACAGCGTTGCTGGTGCCAGAAAGAAAAATTTATTAAAACGTTATTTCTTGTACTGTACTTTGGAAGCTGTCTTTGAAATTGAAAGATGCAGGACAAGGTTCTGTACTCCATACTTGCTCAAGAGTTTCTGTAAAATAAAGAGGAATATAGACTTACTTATATAAAGAGGGGCTATGCCATGAAGTTTTTAAGAGAACCCACTCATTTCCACTTCTGTGAAACCTAAGCTCTTGGTCAAATCCTTAACTTGGTGAAAAGTGACAACGTAAAATATGTTTTTAACCTGAAATACATTATTCTAACATTTTAAATAATAATTTCCATTAATGGAAAAATGTTTCTATTAATGAAAAAGATTTATTATTTGACAACTATTTTTTTACTGTAACTCCCTGTACAGAGGGAATTACAACCTATGGCTTCGGGCTGGTTTTCATCAATCCCTTCATGAAAGAAAGATCTCTTAAAGAGAAAAAGAGAAAGTGCTAAACCCTAAATTTAAAGAGGCTACTGTGGAGGCAGAGTCAGTCACTGGTTTAACTGGGCTAGGCTTAGCCCAGACCTTAGCAGTGGGTAGGGGTGAAGATGAGGAAGCCGATAAACTTAGGGTAACTCAGGGCTGCCCTTGCTACTAACCATCAACTACGTTGTGGTGGGATTTGACGGTGATGGGTAATTACAGACATACAGAAAGGCCAATTCTAGCTCCGAAGACCTTGCAGCCCCTCAGAGGCAGGGGAGGGCCAGCGGCAGAGGGTCGGGTTCGATGTCTTCCTCCTCTGGTGGTGACCTTGCACAGGAGGAATCCCTCCTGCCCAGCAGTCTTTCAGAAGCTCCCCATTTACCTTCCTCATGCTGGGCCAAAAGAGCACACCGGACTGCAAATGTAGTTCAGTCCTTATGTAACCAAGAATCATCAAAATAAAAGCCTAGGTACGGTGATTCCTCTGCCGTGGAAAAAAAATAAGATGAATGATTGGTAGTGAGCGTTGTCTCTTTTTTGGTGGAAAGGAGCTGTTTTTACACCTTTATACTTCCTGTTGTTTTTAGCCCTAAAATATCTGATTTACATTTGCATTTATAAACTATATCTATGATTATATGTACTGCTTATTTACTCATCATGTACAGCAAGATGTTATTCTATTGGTTGAGTTACATTTTCTTCATCCGTGTTTCACAGTAACAGGAGTTACAATTGCGTAAAATTTTGTAAACCTTTCCAGTATCTCAAAAAACACAGCCCAACTTTATATCCTGTAAAAAGGCTTGAGGCTAACACACTATTTGCTCTCATTGAGCCATATTTTAAATTAACAGATTCGGGCACTACAAGATTATAAATTTTCTTCATTAAGAAAATCTATACGTTCATTTGTATTAAACAGTTATAACCCCATGTCTGTCATAGGGAAATGTTCATTTCTATGCCACCCGGAAGCCTAATTGATTTGTAGTTTCATTACCACAGTCATTATTACGGAAACCTTTAAGGTGGACCATGAATACTGTACTACAGTCAACAAGTTAAAGCTCTAAAACCAGCCTCAAAATCCCTGAGAGGCTCGGTAAGGTCGAGCCGAAATATTGGTTCAAGTCCTTCTCTGATCCGCGCTAAATGAACTGTTAACTTTAGAGGGGCCAGATTTTCACCTCTGATCGCCTGAAAGCTGATGGCAACCTACCTGGCTTTTAGCCACGTTTTATGGTGCAAGTTCCAGGTGGGTTGGTTTCCTCGCTTTGATATAACTAATGGAAGCAAGGTGGCGGCCGCTGCAAAGCGGCGTGGGCAGGGCGGGAAGCGCTCAGCTCCTACGGTCGCCTTCACGCCGCTGAAATGAAAACCCTTTCGGTGCCAGCCTTCCAGCAAAGCGTACGCCGAGCATTACACAAACTTGTGAATTGCTTTCCCCGCAGTGTTATTTACGACCGCGTTATTTCAAATAAGCTTAGTTTCCCTCTGCAAGCTTGGCCGTTGCCAGATAAATCAGCAGTATGTTATGGGTACTGAAATATGTTTTCCGAGCCCTAATCCTGAATACTTTTGAAATTGCAGGCTTTAAAAAAAAAAAAATAAAAAAAAATTCCTTTTCAAGCCAGAACGCCCCCAATCCTGTTCCCCATACTGTTAAAATAAGCAAAAGCAATGCCTTTCACCGCGCCACGGTGTGGGAATGCTGCTCCCTCCATCCTTACAGTGTGGAAATAAGCCAGGAATATCTGGCAGCCCCGTCTGCGGTGCCGGATGGGTCCGGCAGCGCGGCCCTATCTGCGGGCGCTAGTTTTCTGCCCTCATGACTGTAAGGCTTCAGACAGCAAAAGGCTGCTAGAGGAGTTCCGTGGTGACAGCAGCGCTGCTCTCAGCCCGTATAACACCCTTTACTACAAGCTGCTCTGTATGATCTGGCAGAGTTGTAAATCACGACACTTCTTCTCACTTTCTGAGCACACTAGGCCAGAAATTAAACCTTCTTTCTTCCACGTTCACCTTACAACTCCTCGTCTTCTCACTTCTTTCTTTTCATTATTTTTTAAACTACCACTTTTCTTTACATCTGCCAGAGGAGACGTGGGACACAAAACGCAGATGCATCACTGAGCAAAAATGGAAAAGCATCCGCTACTGAAGTTTTTGGAAAATGGCTGATAGTCTTTTTTAATTCTTTCTACCGCCGGCCCGTAAAGCAAAACTCGTTGTCTTTGGGCGTATTCCTACTGCTGTATGTTCGCAGAGGGAAAATATGCAGAGGTCAGCAGTTTCAAAGGCAGTCTCTAATTTTAGGTTCTTAGCTTTGGATATTTTGGGATAAAACTTTGGACACAACAAAAGAAGTGTCAAGGAACTATAAATCTAGATGAAGTAAGTAACACCCAAGACATCTTGAACCGGAGACCCAAAACCAGAGACTCTTCTATTTAAAAAAAAGAAAAAAAGAAGTTTTCGCATTTGCCAGAAAATGTTTTTTCTTAGTTCTTGAGGTTTCTATCCTTCCCCACGCTTCCCGCCATTCCTATTTTCATATTGCCATTACAGGCAATTCTGAAATTCTCCTACCAATCCAAGGCCTGCAAAAATCGAGAGAAAAAAATATCCCTTTTTTTTCATGCTCATGTGATTATCTTAAGATTGAGTGCTGCATAAAGTCTGATTATTTCTTTTACCTAAAAAATGCTCCTTGAGAGTTTTTTATTTAGCTCAATTTGTTCTAAATACTTTTAATTGGCGATGTATTGTTTATGTATGTCTTTTAAGTACACAATGTTAAAAAAGTTTAAATGGCAAACAAAAGACACGATTAAATTCCAATTATGTAATAAAGCTCAAAAGTGCTGATTTATTAAATAATTATTTGAAAATCAAATATGAAACTGGAAAACAAGTCAAGAAGGCTTGAAATAAAATCAAAATTAAAAGAGTTTCACATAAAATACCTGTCACCGATACCAAAAAAAAGACATTAATATTGTTCCAAGAGCCCAAATACATTTTCCAGGCAGCCCCACTGCACAATCACATCACTCAGTAGCCAGAGATTCGCTTCAACTAACAAACAGGGACAGCTTTCCTGGAAACTGCAAACCCAAAATTTCTGAAGGACTGCAGTATCTGGTCAAAGGAGAGGGAGCCATCCCGATCTTTCAGTCTGCCAGGAACTGCTGTCCCATCTTCAGGTTGAAAGTCACAAACGAGCTCAGTCCTATCTCTAGGACAGACAGACAGACAGATGCCTGTCAGGGTGCGATAACTTCAGTGAGACTTCAGAAGTCGTGACCTAGAAGTGATGCTGCAGCAAACAGCTTCCACATCACTGACATATATTTTTACATCTTTCAAATGCGCACTGAAATACAGAAGTCTTGTTTTCCACTGCAAGTTTGGTCCAAAGCAGTGGTTTCAGCTTACAGGAAATCTTGTGCCATGGCAGACTGCGGATTGCTTGTATCGATTCATGGAAGGCAGCTAAGAAAAGCACCACTGGGCAAGTTTAAATGTATGGTGTTGCAGATGTATGTGGGTAGATACGAATATATCTATACACACGTATTTTTCATGTTGAATAATATTCCCATGTGCTAAGTAAGCAAGTCACGTTGTACGATTTATAAAATTTTGAAGAGCAATCTGTGAAACGTTCTGTGTGTAAAGGAGGTGAAAATGATTTCTGGGTAAAGAAACCAGGCAAAGAGGTCCTTTTGCCAGCCATTGAAACGCCATCCCCTCCGACGAAGCAGCTGGACCGTAAATAGAAATTTTTGTATTCTCTGATTATTTTTTTCTAAGACCTGTGAAGGAGCTTTTCTGAACCTATCCATCCCTCCAACAGCCTTTCTGCTTCATTCTGACAGTTAATTCAATGCATATTTCCTCTAACTCTGCAAAACAGGTGGAAGGGCTCTTAAGGACCTCGGTTCGAAATTGAGCGTGGAATGGATGTATGAAAACAGAGCATGAAAGATCATGCGGCTTTTTTGTAATACCGCTGACTATTGCTTCAAACCCCCAAATCCGAAGCGGGTGCTTGGGCACTGCGGCCGCGTGGTGTGTCGCACAGGTCTCGGCTGTTCTGGGTGCTGGTGGGGATGACTCGCTTTGCTTTGGTTTTTCAATAAAATGGTGTTGGGAAGAGCTGAACAAGACAAACTTGTCTGTTAATTAATTTTTTTTTTTTTTTAAAAAGTTTAAAAAGAAAAGGCTCATGACTTCTGGTACATGTGGTAGGGGCCAGAGGTCCCTCACTGCATGGGGAGCCAGGAAGGCCCTGCTGTCTTTCCCTACCCCATCCTGCCATGGGGAGCCCAACCTTGCCCCCCTGCTCCGGTCCAGGGTCCCCTTCCCGGGGATGGAAGCCCCTGCCCCTGCCGGGGGGGAGAGAGGCTCCCCCCCCGCCCCGGGGACAGGGGGA
>VYZM01016206.1:411659-459174 GCA_013398915.1 Dromas ardeola | reverse complement strand
TTTTTTTTTTTTTTTACAGCAAGGCAAAGTTAACTTTCATTAGAGGTAAAATTCTTTTGATGTAACAGGATTCCAGGTCTTGGGTTTTCAGATACATGGATATTTTTCATGAGCCTTGCAGTGCAATCAGCAGTCGACAGCAGTGAGGATGCCTGTATGCTAGGAATATTTTATTGCGACAGGAACCCTGGCTCAGCATCCCTCCCGCGGACATAGCCATACCAGCCAAGCTGTGCTTCAGATCAGTGTAAGGAACATTTTCTGCACATCTGAAGCGAGCTGTGCCAGTAAAACTTTAGTTTTGCTGTGTCTTGGGGATTCTGCTGGCAAAAAACGGAGAGTGCAGGATCAAATCTCCTTCCTTTTTGAGCAAGAGGGCTGTGCTCCCTGGAGTCTTTAGTATGGGCATTCCTTGACTAGGAACCAGCGTAGTCTATCAGAGAGTTACGCCCCATTGCTTAGTAGTTTTTCCATTCTCCTCTTGCCTCAGCAAAATCATAGCTCAACAACAACAAATGTTGATCTTTCTAACCTGGCATCTCAGCACTGCCACACCTGCCTAATGGGAGAAATCCATCCGTGCGGCCAAAGACATCACCCAAAATGAGTGACAGGCCCTCCGCAGCGATAACGACCACAAACAGAAGCAGAACAGGTCCAGTTTGTGCTAGTTGAAGGTCCAGTTCAACTCTTAATTCACTATCAGAAAAGAACATTTGGGTTAAATAATTTTCAGCAATACGTTGTTCCTATAAAATAATTGTTTTTAAATAGCCTGGCACTTGCAATTAGTCTAGTCGTAATGCCTATATCATTGTATCTACATGTCTTCTATGCTTCCTTTTCTTCTGCTTAATTTCCCAAGTGGTGGATTGTTAATTACAGAGCTGCAATTAATTTTTTCATGTCAGACCACTGGGCTGGACTGCAGCCTTCACCCTCTTATAAACAGACGTCACCACAGCTAACATGTGATCGAGTGCAGGTTAAAATCATTATCACGGCTTAATGTTACATATAAAGAAAAATGCATTTTTATCTGCATTCCCCCATTATCTCTCTAATGACACCATGTTTTTTCTCTCGGAGCTGTAGTCATTGTTATTTTAAGTGCTTGTTAGTACAGCTGTGGGGAAAGACACGATCAATTTTTCATTTGGGAAAAGACACAACAGCCAATGTTAATGTCTCCATTTTAGATAACTAGATAAAATAATAGGTATGGTTAGAGAGCAATCTCGCACTTGGACATGGGATTCTTCATTACGCTCCAGTGAATTAAACAACTCGAGTCATCTGCTTTACTGTCTTTCATTAATGGTTGTATTTCAGGCGTTCATTAATTTGGGGGAGACTGTGTGTGTCTTGTTCGAGTAGCAGCTCTGTATTACCCTAAGCTCTCCGGAAATCCATGTCTGTGAAACCACTGCATATCCCGAAAGCAAGATATTATGGGCTTTTTCATTTCATACGGAGGTGGTGCCCACGCACAAGCCAAGAGGTGAGATTTTTATGAGCAGGCCTTTTTCCTGTGTTTTTTAGGTTGTACGTGCACCCTGACTCCCCCTTCACGGGAGAGCAACTGCTGAAGCAGATGGTGTCCTTCGAAAAAGTCAAACTCACCAACAACGAACTGGATCAGCACGGCCACGTGAGTAGACCTCCTGGTGGGAAAGGGTAAAGGAACCACAATGGGGGAACTGCTCTCCTGTAGCACAGGGCTAAGCTTGTGGGGAGACACTGCAATGGGGGAAGGCTGCCATAGCCCCCACGTTGCACCTTTCTTGGCCAGCCCTTCCTACCATGGTGGAGGAGAACGCTGTGTGAAGCTTAAACATGTTGGGTTTTAATCTCTGTTGTAGAGGAACAGGTAACTTCAGAAATCAGGTTTTTTTAACTTTCATAAGGTAGCGCCCAGGTCAACACAATTGTTCAAATCATGCTCCTACTGCTGTCAGAGGCAGAACATCCATCGGGGACAAGTTCATGGTGGAGTTGAGCACGAAAGCGAGGGAGAGAAAGGAGGCAGGTGAGCTTTTTGTTGTGCTTCTGCCTGCATTTTGCTGTGACTTGGCAGTATGCTCTGCCACGTGCACTGGCTAGCGAGCTCATACGCTTTTCCATATGTGCTTGGGAGCTCCCTCTTGTTACAGGCAACCTGTTAGGGTTGAGTCCATCAATAAGAGCTCTTGTACTTCCAGACTCAATGCAGCATGGCACAGAGTCATCAGCAAATAGTGATGTGACACCAAAGCAAGGACTATTGAATTATAAAAATAAGTGCGCCTCAGTTGCCCTTGAAATAACTGTAGGCTACGTGCAAGTCAAAGTGCCACAGGGTGGACTTGGGCCTCTAAAGGAGGCAGGTCCCAGCTCTGATCTCTACCAGTTTGTTGTCACAAGCCCTGAGGTTGTAAGCTGGTAAATAGGATGCAGAACTGGTAGCCATGAGGTCCTGCTGTGCTCCATCAGTGGGGACAACTCCTTTAGCTACCTGACTGTCTAATGATAGGTGGTAAGAATAAATGTTGCCTGTCCTGTCCCCTCCCCAGAAGTGCCTGGAAAGCGCAGGAATGGCTTGGTAGCACCTCCAAATTGTAAAGGAAGAGCTCAGTGGTTCCCCAGGGGAAGGCTGAAGGAGCAGTGGGACGGATTTGAAAGGGTTGTTGGCTGAGAACGGGGCAGTTAAGAATGCACAACAAGGCAGTGTTAGTAAACGAAGTGTCAGGAAGAGAGGAATGATTTTGAACTCTGAAGCATGTGTAGGGGTAATTAACCTGTAAAGTTGAATAATCGTGGCATACACGGTATCAGAAATCCCTCCCCTAGTGTGGTATTTATTGCCTTTTCGGACTGCGTGAGACAGTGGCTGTTCGTCTAAGCTGCGTTCTGTGCCAGTGCTTCTCATCTGAAAGAAAATTTCTACTCATTTCAAGACCTAAAAATTGAACCGCAGCCATGATCATTTAAAATACATCCTGGAAACAGCGACAACAAAAGTAGTTTTTTTTTTTTTAAAAAAAGGCAAGCCCAGATAGATGCCTGTGTGTTCTTCTTTTGTTAAGTTCTGTGGGTACATTTTTCTTGAATCCGGTTCCCACTGTTGCTCCCTTCGTGACTAGCAGAGAATGTCTTCTTTTTTTCCTCTCTTTTATTTCATAATCTGTAGAAGGGCAAAGCTGAAGATTTGTGGGCTCTATCACCGAGTGATGATAGAGCAGTATACGTGCGCATTTAAAAAGAAGCATTTTTCATCATAACAGGGGCCATGTGTGCCTCTAATAAAGCGCTCGCAGCAGTATATTGCAAACTAGTTAGGAGCCGTGCAGTTCCCAGAAGCCCAGATGAGTATAAAAAAGAAGTCGGTCTGAGAAGCTGTCGGGAACAGAGACATGTGACAGAGCAAGAAGACGTCATCGTCTCAAATACAGGCAGTGGGAGAAAATGACTTGTAGCGTTTGAGATGCGGCCTCCCGATTCACTTTCCAAGAAGCGGCAGAGGTGGAACCCATTCTTTATGCGAAGGCTTTGGAGAGCCGAAGTCGATGGAAAGTTTTGCGTGTTCAGTTAAGAATAAGGCCCGAAGGCATGATCCCGTGTTGAGATTTGCGTGACAGGTGTTAACGCCTTCGCAGAGCACTCCCTTTTTAAAATTTTGTGGGTTTTTTATGTTCCAAACTAGGGTGTCGGGTTTTATGTGCTGCCTTACTGAAGCTGTGTCAATACCATCATTAGGTGCTCAGTAGAATTAAGGAAGAAATTCATTCTTTAAGGAGAGCTCACCGTGCTATGGCCAATGGCATTTCTGAGCTCTGAGGAGGAGAGAATTGAAATGCCTCCTAAAACCTCTCCGTTCAGTTTGAAAGAGCCCTTCTTCACGGACACGATCTTTTTAATCGACCTGCTAAAATTGTGATTACGTTTGATAAGGGGTGTTGGTTCCTGAGGAAGTTTTAATGACCTAGAAAATACCTTTAAATACTAGTTATAGGTAGAGAAGCTGGATCCAACCTGATTCCAGTTTGTTCTAGTTGCTTGCTTTCTCCATCTTCCAGAAGACAGTTTTGGTTGTTAAGGTAATTGTGGTGTTTTATTTGTAGGGTGGTTCATTTCCTGAAAAGGAATCTGAAGAGAAAAGAGGCATTTGTTTGTCCCAGCATTTGTTTGTTTTCTCCTATTCCGAGACTTTTGGAGTTGGCAAGCATCTCTGCTTGTGTATCTCCGGCAGCGTGCATAACCCCACAGCTATGTACATATTCTCCCCAAGCATCAGGCAGAAGTCTTATCTCTGTGTGCATGACATACAGCTTGCTCCATGGAAACACTTTCAGATATCCTTACCAGAGGGAGGAAATGGTTCCTGTCTCTGGATTTTTATAGCCAAGAGAGTAATTCCCATTTTTCTGGTTGTGGAACATTTATGAACGTGATTTTTTTTTTTTCCAGATTTCTAGTGATGTTTTTCACAGAGGCTGCTGCTTCTAGGACTTTTGGTCACACTTAGGTGGGGTGGCATCACTTCTGGTTTATGGTGAGGTGAACCATGAGTGTATACATTATTGTAATTGCTTTTCTGGCATTTATGATAGCAAAACACAAACACATGAATGTTTGTGAAAACAAACACAAAGGTGTGAAAGTGGCCAACAAGTAACTGTGAAAGTGGGGGTTTCAGAGTACCCACAAGGAGTTACACCTATGGTTGTTTTTTTTAAAGTCAACCTGGCAGAAGTTAGGAACCTCCATGCTTTTAGAAAGCAAACTTTGCCTGGTAACACTCTTTGGTGAATGTGGAAGCTGCGTTCACAGCATAGTTCCTGAATTCAAAGTCACCTTGAGGATTTCGCAGCTGGCATCCAGATTGCCTCTGGTGACCGGTCTGCAGTCAGTGGGATCCAGATGCCTACAAACCTGTCTGACCTTACATCAAGCAGGATCCTGTAAGGACGGATCCTGGTCATCTCCCCTGCCGGAGGCTGTCAGCACGAGGGCAGATGGGGGCCTGTCACCACACCGTACTGCCAGAAAGTGTGTGCCGGGGGGCTGCCATAAGGATATGCGCACTTGATGGTTCTCTCTGGGCACACCAGCATGAGCGTGCAGGGGTTTTCTGATAACTACGCCATGCAGGAAGGGGACTGCTTGAACTTTGAGACTACCATTGGATGTACCCTTGGAATCTAACTCCCTTAAGCTGTTTTGATGGTCCTAAGATAAGAAGATGCATGAATATTAAGGAGTATCTTTTCGCGGTACCTTTCTGACTTTAATATCAGTGAGTGCTGCAACATCGGCAGACTGTGCAGGGACGCAGATAGAGCACTACATGCACAGACCCTCAGGAAAAGGAAATAGTGACCTTAACCTTGGCCACGGGTCTTTTGTGACCTTCTGGCTGCATTCGGTACTTGTTTTGTACCTGAATGGCTTGACTTGTCTCTGGTGGGAACGTGTATGTAGAGCGTCGAGGCCAGGGACGTCATCCATGTGCATGTTTGGTTTCGGAAAACTTCCATAAAGGATTATGTGGTCTTGCTTGAGAAATTGAGTTTCTTTATCACAATCTGCATTCACAGAGGAGTGAAGGGAAAGGGCATGTGTGGGAGCTGGCCTGTCACAGCCTTTTCCTCCTTCCGCTCGGCTGCTGCTCAGATGTAATGCCTTGGTGTGGATAACGTGGCCATGAAAGGCAATGGGAAGCGCCGAGCTTGGTGGGCCAGCCCCTCCGTAAGCTCACCACCGTCCATGCACCAACCTTTTAAATGTCTTTTCCAGTTGCTTAGAGCAGCCCAAGTGACTAGGCTGGTAAGACAACATTTTACAAAGAGAAGGAAACGTGCTGAAGATATTAACAGCAAAGTCAATGGCTGGAAGGTGTGTGCATATATAAAATGGTGAAGTGATTTGAGAAAGGACTTGAGTTAGTAAAACTGGACACGCAGAGCTTTCGGGACAATGGTTCCCCACCACTGTAATGATTTTCCTCTCGCTGCGTGCCCTTCCCCCAAGTCACAGTGCAAGTCATACAATATTTGGCCCCAAAGGAGCAGCAAAGAAAACGCTGGGGGAAATTTTAGCCATGACGCAGCTGTCTCTAAGCTCCCCCCCCCAATGCAACATGCAACCTTTCCCATTGACTGAGTTAGCATGAAATACTGCACCACTTCTGCTGTGTTTCAGCTGAAGTTAACGCTTCCCGAGGAATGCACATTAGCTATTCCAGATGTACAGAGCTGGCTGTAACGTCGTTATGGCCCCTGCAAAATAGAACCACCCACACCATTGCCAATTTCGTCTTGTGACTGTGATTATATCCAAAACAAGGACTGGTGCGAGCTGAGCTCTGTATTTAATTCTTCTTATATTGTAATACTGTGGTTAGAGGCAGCCAAACAGGCCTCCAGCCAGTGGTAACTGAAGTGAGTGGGACTCTCGCTTTGGCTCCAGTGAACGTTGAAATTGGTTAGTTGGTACATAAGGCTTAGAATTATTTTGGAAGCTCGTAAACAATTACTAATGAGGATAAAATGGCAAAACCTAGTCATTTTGGGGTTCGGTACTGGTTTTCCTCCTTGCTCTCATTTTTGGTAGTCTGCGGTGAAGAGCATCTACGAAGTAGTTTGCTTTAAAGGTTTGTCACGGTAAAAGGATCCTGGGGAGTTTTATTTTTGGTCAGCTGGTTTGTGCTGGTGGTGGTGGTTTTTTTTGGTTGGGTTTTATTTTTTTCTGTTTGGGTTGTTGGTTTTTTTTTTGAGGGGTTCCTGGCTGTTTTCATTCTGCACCTGCACATTTTTGCAAGCGTGGATTCATGGTCGTGATCTTTCCAGAGTTACATATTTACACTTGCAGCTGACACCTGCAAACTGGGGCACACGCTGGCAATAACAAGTCCTGTATGTAAAACACCTCACCTGTAGGAACAGGTATTTATGCTTCAAGAAACGTGTGCTCACCAGTGGCGTAGGCGCGAAAGGGAAACCAGCTCCTGGGCTGCTGGCTTTTCCAGCTTCATTTTCTGAGGCTGCCCAAAGGAGCTGGAGACTTTGCTCTGAAAAACAGCCCCTGGCTAGTTAGATTTCAGGTGTCTCCCCTGCAGTGTTAACTGGGTCTTTTTTCTCCCCTACGGTTCTATGGCCTGGGAGGGTCCTGTTAACCTTCCTCTCAGGACAGCACCTTCTCACTCTTTGTTGCAGATCATTTTGAACTCCATGCACAAGTACCAGCCAAGGGTCCACATTATTAAGAAGAAGGATCACACGGCTTCTTTGCTAAATCTGAAATCGGAAGAGTTCAGGACGTTTATCTTTCCAGAGACAGTTTTTACAGCTGTTACCGCCTACCAGAATCAATTGGTGAGTACGGCTGCTAATTTCCCCAGATTTAACTAAATCCTACCCTGCTGAAAACTCCCTTTCCCTCAGTCTAAACTAGGAAACTTTCTGATATAACCTACCTTTCCATGCCAATGTCTGGAGTGACCTTGCCCAACCTAATTCATATTCAGGAGTAATTCTTACGTATACGGGTAGTACTAGTAACTTCAAAGGCCCGTAAGGGTTATTCATGGAAGTAAAGATGACATGAAAGAGGCTTTCATTTGTCTTCCCCTCTGTCTATACAAAGCTGTTTGCGTATTATCATTTAGTCCTTTCTAATTATAGCTCATTAAGGAACTGTTCTCATTTGCAGTGATCTTTCACACCACGAGCTATTAGCTGAGAGAGATTCTGGTTTGCACATGATGACTTCATGGGCTTAAAAAGTTGACTAATTAAGCTGTAAGGCTGAAACGTAAGGGAAATCACTCAGAGATATGCTTTTCAGAGGCTGCCCAGATTACATCCAGATGTCTGAATTTCAATTTGCATGCCAGTGAATAATATATACAAAATGGAGGGGATCATAACAATGGGTTGCTAATGAGTAATTTTAGGAAGTATATAAACAATCGGAGAGCAGAGGCTCTGCTTGACAGTGGACAAGGCTTTAATATTTAAGTCAGTGGAAATATGTTGTTGGCTTCAGTGCAATTCAGAGTGTGTTTCAAGGGGTTAATGACCATAGCACTTCAAAAAAATACCTCTTTCCCTCTCTAATTCCCCCAAGTTAAGACAAATATAAGTACTGTCCAAACATGTGGGCAGGCAGCATCCCAGAGTCAATGTACCTGCTGGTTTATTTAAAGAAGTCTGCATTTCTTATTAAGAAGCCAAAGTAAGTAATTTTTAAGTGCTATGAATAAAATGAAACGACTGCATAGGGGGCCAAAGAAGCTATGAAGGTAATAGTAGTAGTATTCATTCGGTCCTTATGACAGACCCCAAATCCCGCTTTAAGGCTTTAGTATCAGAATGTATTGATTTTAAGCTCAGGTTTGTACCCGCATGCTGTAGAAAATGCATTCAGCACCTGGCAATCTCAAGAATATAGTGTTTGGACAAGCGGTTAGATTTTTCCATGTAACTTTCTGTAGAAACCAGCAAAATAGTAACAGGCACAAAACCAGCGAAACCTGGAATTTATTTCAGTAGGGTGGATTTGTGTTTACCGATGATATTTACACCAGAGATGTTTCTAAACTAACCTTCCCAAAGCACATACATTGAGTCCTGGAAAATTTCTCAATGGAACATCTCCGGAACCCCTAGAGGTTGATGCTGTCATTTTATTTATGACTAATGAAAATGGAGCCTTTTTTCATTTTTGCCATTTCTTTCAGAACTGTTTTAAGGAGGGGTTGATTACATTTCTGGAGGTTATTAGATAAAAGCTAAATACATTACACTTTCAACAAACTATCTCATAATTTAAGATTTAAAGGGCATGCATTTATTTAAACAGTCAAACCACTGCCACAGAGTTGAATTGTAGGTCAGATTTCATTTTAAAATGCTTTCTAGCAGATGTTCTCTGATTGTTTGTGAGACAGTCTCTCAGGAAAAATATGGCCATAAATGATCGTGAGTCTCATCTGGCTTTGGTGGATACAAAAAGTTTCTCTTGTGATGTCATACCGAATCTTTAATATTAGGAAAATGGAAGTTTGATTGGTGAAAATACGCACAAGAGATGAATAGATGTCCTTATTATTCTGCAGTGCAGTTGGCTCAGTGTGTTGGTGATCTAAGTCAGTGGAACTAGTTAGAACTTGTCTTTGTTCGAGGTAGTTTTCGAAATGCTGCCATAAAAATGTTTGCTGCACGTGAGGCATTAACCCACCGCTCTTTGCAACATCAATATGAGTCAAGGGCTTAGGGATACCTTGGGAGTAGGATGAGACAAGGTCCTGTAGCAAGGCTAGTGTTCAAGGTTGTTTCCATCATTTGTACCTGCATGATTAGACAGCCTCCAACCCGCAGCCAGCATTGAGGTCCTGCGCTGCTTGACCAGCCCATAGGAACAACTGGTGATCCCTGGTGCCTCTTGTGTAGCCCCTCAAAGCAAAGACCTTCCCCAGAGAGCCCCTCGCTCCTAGATGGACCTGACACGCTGGGCAGGGAAGGCAGCAGCCCAGTGGCGCAGAGAGTTCCCCAGGGCCGCAGAGCAGGTTGCTGGCAGCCGCTCAGCACATCATTCATATACTGCAGAGCAGTAATTAAATACTCAGATTTTGCCTTTGTAAGCCTGTCTCTCCCTGTCCGCATTTCCGTCCCAGAAGACCTCTTTCTCAGAATGAAAAGTTGGGTTCAGTTGTCCTCTCTTTCAAAAAAAAAAAAAATTTTGGAGGAGAAGCCACCCTGTTTTGAAATACCTTTGTTTGACGAGAGCATTTGATTGTTTGAGGATTTGGAAAAGCTCCCTTTTCTTTCTGAGTCTCGGGGGCCAGCTATTAAAAATGAGGTTGTGGCCTCTGCAATACAGGCTTTTTTTGAGGAAAGCCAGGCTGACATAGCCGCTCCGTGTGAAATGCTGAGAGCTGTTGATTTTCATGGGCTTCAGCTAGAGTTGGTGGCATTCACTGCGTTGCAGGAGAAGTCCTGTGTTGTCCCTCATCAAGCTCTAAGTCCCACTTAACAGTCTTATTTTTATTTCTTGGAAGAAGTATGGCTGGAAAATCTGAATATTATGATGATGTCTCAGGTTTTATTCACCAAGTCTCATTTGGTTGGACAGCTAGAAAATTTCTCAAGGGCAATGGTGTATTTTTTTTCCTGCTCCCAAAAAGCACAGTGGAAACCACCACCTATGCCTGAAAAGTTTCACTGCAAAATTAAGGGGACTCCTGATGTTTTGGGACAGAGGGAGTCATGATCAGTGTGTTACTCTGGCAGAATGGAAAGGCTGAGAGGATGCATTGGGCAGGTTTGTAACAGGAAGAGGATTTTGGTTGTAAGAGCTGTTTTTCCAGGACTGTGATGGCTTTAATGACATTAGTCCTTTAGCACACGCTCCGTCACTTTAAATCTGGGTTCTCCCCACGTTTTTCCTTCCTCCTTCCTTTCCTCAGCCTCTTCCCAGGCAAAACCAGTTAAATTGCCCCTGTGTGATGGCTGGTAGGTCTGGCTGAGAATATTTGGATCCCAGTAAAAAAAAAAAAAGGTGGGGTTGAACTGAAGCAACGTCTTCAGGTCTGCAGGCAGTGGCTCCTAGTTTGGGCTCATACTAGATGATGTGCAGCTCCACCAACAAGGCTTAGATGTTAGCAGGGTGCTGTGCACTGCTGGTGGAAAAGACAACCTGAGTCATGCTGTTGAAGTATTTGGAAGCAGTAATGCTGTACGTGGGTGGGTTCCTCCTGCTCTGGGTAACATGAAGGCTGAGCCCACTGTGCCTTCGGTCTTTCCATTGCTATATGTATAATACAGCCTGGTTTGCCTCCCCAGCTTTGCAGCATATCAAGAGTAGCATGCACACACACACACACACGAGCATGGATAAAATTAGCAGTGAAGTCAGGAGGATGGATTGGTTAACACTTTGTACGCTGCAATACCTTAACACTATATTTATGTTGCATTGCTCTTTTCTGTGTTTCCAGATAACCAAGTTGAAAATTGACAGCAACCCTTTTGCTAAAGGATTCCGGGACTCTTCCAGACTCACTGATATCGAGAGGTAATGGGGACTTTCTGTTTACTTTCCATGTAGATAAGATAAAGAGAAGAGAGAGTTTGTAGGAAAAGCATCCTTTCAACTCCTGAGAAGCTGTGCATTTTAATGTTATCTTGTTGCATATAGTAAGCCTCCTCCACCTTCTTTAAAAATACTTATAAACTTTATGAAGAAAGAGCTGTTTTGAGTTTTGACATCTGTTCCAGTTGGGGCCAATATATTCATCGTCTTGAGGGGGTTTCTTGAAGCGGGGAGAGGGTCAGTTTTACAACTTGAGAATGAAAAGCTTTTTTCTTATCATGCCATTTAATCCTGTTGAGGGCTGTGAATTGGGTCACTGGGAAGCAAGGGCAGTGGTCCTGTGAAAAACATCTTTATAGCTCCCCACTGCTCCACACAGTGGAAAAGAAAGAGGGGAGCTTCCCAAAATACGCTTCAGCAGTCCCAGACACTGAAGTCAGCAATTATTGCCATCAGGACAAATCCCGTAACTCCCACTCTGACGACAAAGATGCCATTTTTGTTTCACCAAAATTGTACTGCAGGCTGCATCAGGGGAAATCTTTATCTGGAAACTGTTGAGTTCTGTGTGTGTACAGCTCATTATAAGCAACTGCTGCCATAGGGACAGAAGCATTAACCCACAGTTGAGTAGGAAATAAACTTCAATCTCTTGGTAGCTCTCCAGCACGTCACATTTTTATGATATCGTGTCAAATAGTTTGGCAAACGAAGCGAATTAAGCTGCCTCCCTCCTTTAGGCTGGAAGAGAACTCGATGGAGATGGATATAGCACATCCAAATTTTCCTATGAGCACACAGTCATGAAAGAAAGTTTGGAGAGGCCAAAACCCTCTAGGCTCCTATGTGGGGTTATCCAGATGTATCTGTGCATCAGCTTTCATGGGTGCATATAGGGGACAAACTGCTCAATGAAGTCATATTAATACAGCTAGAGAAGGTTTTTACAGCATTTCAAAAGCATATCAATATAAGCAGGTCCATGGCTGGGAAATAGCAGTATATTTTATACCTTACTAGTGAATGGATCGTTAGTGATCCGTTCATTAATTGGGTGAAAGAACAGTAATTTGGGAAGCAAGCTTGTAGACTGCAGTGCACACTTGCAAAGTTGTTACAAGTTGCTTCCGAGGTGAAAGCCTTAGTTGAAAATGGGGAAAAAAAACCAGCAAAGGAGATTTAATTAAAATAGCGCAGCCTGCTGTATTGACAAAGCATTAAGGTAAACAACATGTAAAGCTCAGGTTTATATGCAATAAATAGTCAATAAATGATCTATAGAAAGAGAAGAGACTTTGATTTTTCACGTTTTGATTTCCTGGCTTTACAGACAGGCGTATCTAATGACACAGCTTTGCCAGGGCTGAGAGAGTCTGAATAGATAAACTGGGAGAAAAACTTTGTTACCTCTGTGCAGATGAACAAGCTATCGTGGGGCTGGATACGAAGGGAATTTTTCCAGAGGACATCTTATTATAACACCACATGGCAGGGAGTCAGAAATGCTGAGCATAAACTGCAGTGCCCTTTTGTTTATTGATAAGTGTAAGAATAGAGACTGAGACAGGCAGCTTAGCCCAGGCACGAACGCTGCCATGAAAGATAAGGTAGCCAAAGGTGAAACCTACAATAAATACAAGAAACAGAACGTGGCAAGTAAAAAAATGACATTAAAATTCTGGATTTGAGAGTCCAAGTTTGGGTAGGGTCTTATTTTGACTTAAATGGAAAACTTAGCCCCAATCAGGGAACAACAATATTTAAAAAAAATAAAACCTGCTGCACAACACATCAGGTAATGAGATAGTAAAAGTGTAACACGCAAGAGGGCTAGTAAAAGAGTGAGAATTTCCTAAGTTATCTGATACGGTCCAGAAATACCAAGGGTTTTATTCAGTTCCAGCATTAACATACTCAGGCAGATGAGAATGTCATTCTCTAAATGCCCACTGGTTCTATAGATGTCATCTTAGCACCAGCAAAATTGCTTACAGAAATCTGCTACAAAGCAAAAG
The DNA here is from genome assembly GCA_013398915.1 of Dromas ardeola. Taxonomy (NCBI): domain Eukaryota; kingdom Metazoa; phylum Chordata; class Aves; order Charadriiformes; family Dromadidae; genus Dromas; species Dromas ardeola. The sequence goes on along the minus strand of VYZM01016206.1, from coordinate 446,086 downwards.
AAATAGCAGAGAGAGATATGACAACAGGAAGAATTTCTTGCTTGATGTCCATTGTGACATGGATTACAAGATATAGGTGATATATCGAATAGTACAGGATGACTCTTTCTTGGTCTAGTTGGACCTAGTTGGAAACTTAGTCCTTTCTGGAAGATCAGTATCTGAGAAAAATATTTACCTGCCAGGGAAAAGACCATGCAGGCCAAATGTGCATTTGCAGAGCTCGTGAAAATTGAATAGTTATCTAGAAGCTGTGAAAATACCTTCCATGCACTGCTTCCTAAGCAGGCCTGTGTAGACCGCGTGCATGCATAATCTGCGGTGCTGTGCCGTGATCCTAATGGTCTTCTGTAAAGCATCCTGTGATATTAAGGCCAAGAGAGCACTCATTTATCACGAGTTCCAGCTTTTCCGAATGACCTAAGTAGTGTGAAAGTGTACAGAGCTTTGTATTTCATTTCCAGGTATTTAAGCCTGCTTTTTCCTAAACAGCCTTTGGGGAGGGAAACAAATCAGATCAATTGATCTTTAGAGACCTAAAGAAATTAAATTAGTCTGGAGTCAGTTACCGCACTAAACCATCCAGTAATTGGATTGCTCCTTGTAACTGATTGAAAACAGCCTCTATCTGTAACAATATAGGGAGCTTTCCTTTATAGTAGATCTGAGAGAAAAACACATCTTTTTATGACATGATGACAGAAATTGCACTTTTTTAACCTAATTGAATATGATTTTATAAATATGTGACTTTAACGATTTCAGGCTTCCCATTCTAGATTTACGATCCCTGTGTAGGAAATTCAAGCTGCAAATGCCTTTAGGATTAAATCTGTTTGCATTACATGTGTTGGAGTTAAAATAATATGTGTAAAGGTAGTGTAATTTGCAAAATGGTAGAGGTGGTGGGCAACAGCAAGGCTATTAAAGTGCCTGTATTTTCTTTTGTTCCTGCCTAAATACCTTATAACAGTTTCCTTGTATATGCAAGGCTTTTACCTGCTGAAAAAATTTTTGGTGAGTTTGGTACATACCAAATTTTCAGTGGGATGTGAGATTCCCTCCACAACCAATTCTTTCCATACATTACTTGTGGTAACATATTTATGGTAATGGGGCAGACTTTATCTGGGGCTACTGTGATTTAGATAAGTTGCCGATTCACCTTTTGATCTTTTTATGTGGTATTTACATTTCCTCTATTATAAAAAGGCTCCCACAGTGGTTGTGATTGAAAAACTGAACACTTAGCAGCAATTGTCAGAATGTGGAGCTTAACGTACTGTGGTGATGACTATGGGATGCCAAATGCAGTAATGTGGATGAGCGCGATCTTTTTTAAGGGTAACCTTTGTGAGAGAGACTAATGCAGGTTTTACAAACAATTCACTCTGGAGATAGGCTTTAAGGGAATATCTTTATGCTTCTGCTTAAGAAAGAACTGCCAAAGGAATGAAGGATGCAAAATCAGAACCCAACACCTTAATTTTTTTTTTACCTTGAGCCTGAATTTATCTTTTGAGTTGTTGTGAAGAATTAGCCTTTTAAAAAAATACAGGGACAGAAAAATAAAACCATCGCAATTAAATAGCATGCAAACAATCCATTGAAAAAGGTGATCGTTTCAAGAACGTGAATCAACAGAACTACTGAATCATAAAATAATGATCAAACAAGAACTGACAGATCATAATCATGATCTGAACTTTGCTTGTCTGTTTGATCCAGCATGTGATAGGCAAGTTGAGGGTGTGGACTTGTAACTATTAGAGCAGAGGGAGTATACCCACCTGCACAAGTCCAATAATGCTTCTGGGAGGTAGACACATACTTCAAGAGGCAATATCTTGGGTAACGGAAAAGTATGGCTGCACACCCAAGGAATTCTGAGAGAAAGGAAGGATTGGGGGATGGGGCAAGTAAGGAGGAGAGTTGCATGCCAGCATCCCACCTGGATTTGCATAGTAATCAGAGTTCTGAATTTTCCCCTGAGAAACTTCATGTCTGAGATGTGGAAATACATTGTATGAGCTTACAACGCTGTAAGTGAAATGGATGCTAATACCCGGATGTGGGCACTGCGCCACTGAAGTAGCAGTCAAAGCCATGTGCTTAATGATGTGCTGTCCACAGCAGTCCTCTCTTCCATCCCTTCCCTGCTCACCCCACAGAGCTGCTTTCCTCCCCATTGCCATTTCTTACGGCTGGTCTAGCAGAACTTCACTGACTCTTGAAAGCACCCCATCGACATCCAGAAACATATTGTCTCTGTGACCTACTCCCATGTCCATGGTTAAGCAGAGCTTTGTCATAGTTCTCCTCCAACAAGTCAAACTCGCCAGCTGATCTTTTATCCTTGGTTAGTTCTCAGTCCTTGAATGTTGGCGACCAGCCATGGGAGATCATCTCCGATGTTTAGGTTGGGAGAAGAAGTGAAGTCTTGAGTTTAGGGAGAAATACCAGGGACTCCGATGCCTAAACACTTGGTATCTGGTGCCATTCCAGATGTGCTCAGGTTACTCCAGCCTCCAGCTGCTGCTTCAGAGGGGTAGATGGGTTGTCTATATTTTCTGTATCATCCCTTCTGTTACAGATGGCTTGGATGTCTGAAGACATCTAGAAAGCACTACCTGCCTACATTTAGACACCTGAAGCGTTCCCTTCAAATCTGATTCCTCCAACTCTGCTTACTGTTAGCCAGGCAACTGTTCCTTTTCCCCAGTTGCAGTTCCCCTGGTTGCAGTCACTGGGTGAAGTGGAGCTCTGTGGGATCGACTCTGTTAGAGTAGTGTGTCACTATATTTGGAGAAAAAAAGATACAGAGAAAGAGCTTTGACATACATTTGCAAGTGTGTGCTTTTTTCCAAACCAGAGAAGAGAAATGTAATTTTTGCTTTTTTTTTTTTTTTTTCATTCCCTGTAAAAAGATGTTTTTCTCATTTTCATTTGCGGTTGAGAGAAGTGGGGTGGGTATATTTAATAATCTCATGCTCCTTCTCCTTAAGTGTCATTACTTTTCCCATGTCATGGCTTCAGCCAGGCTACGTCACTTCCATGCGTATTATAGCTCTTCCAGAATTGCCATTGGTAGCCTGAGGTTTATTGCGAGGCACCAGTAAACACCGCTTTGGAGATACACTTGTTATTTCTCCTGCAGTCATCAAACCCTGGATTTTTCATAATTTAATTCTCGTTTCACTTCTTCCTTTAAATTGTATGTATTCTTGGAGTATTGCATTCATCCAACACTTGTCCAATAGCTTTGACTTTGAGTTTGTGAAAGTGTTTGGTGGCTCTGTATTAGCTTTTGGGCCAAATTAAATTTCTTCTCACGTGAGCCAATGTAGTTTGATGGGCCCTGGTTCTTCCCCAGTTGGAAGTGGTTCAGCTCTAACACAAGCAGTAGAATGGATCTACTTTGTTCTGGTCAAGGATTTGGTCCATACCACATCAGAACTGAATTAGGTTCCTAGAGTCAGTCCGTAATAAGAGCAAGTATATGCAGGAAATTAATGTGTCTGTATGTCTGTGCATGTGTGTAACATAGCAACTTAAAGCCAGAGGAACATGAAGGCTGAGTGATATCTGAATAGTGGTTCTGACAGTGTTTGTTGTTCGCTCATAGCTGCTGTTATGGATATGTATTTGTTCCTCTTGCTGCGTTGGGTTTTTTTGGTTTGGGTTTGGTTTTTTGTTGTTTTGGGTTTTTTTTTTACAGACTTGTTTTTAGCACTTGCGTCTTGGACAAATTAGTCATCTTTTCCCTTAAAAAAAAAAAGTTCTACTACAGTGCGACTTCCGACAAGTTTATTTTTGTGCCTTCTCAGCCCATTTATTCCATCTGTCTTCACCTCACCTCACTTCTGATGTCTTCTGTTATCTGGGCTTTCTTCCAAACATACTAACTGGCAGCTACAAAAAAAGGAAACCTTTGAAATGCAGAACTAAAGAAGTCATTCAGGCTGCAAACTGATAATTCATACACTTTATATCCTGTTCTGTATTTTTCTTTGTGTTGAACTGAATGGCCAAGCAAAACATGGTTGTCAGTTTTACTTTTTTATTTTCTTTCTGTTCATTTTTTTTTTATTAACATTGCCTTTTCCTTTCAAAGAAAAAGAAAAAAAAAAACAACAACAAAAGAAAAAAACAAACTTCATGACACCAGGATCAGGGAGTGGATTCTGAGGATGTCCTTACCTTTTTGCTTACCTAACACTTGGATAGTAAGGGCAAAAAGAGAAAACACTATCAGGTTGCTCAACTCTGCTCAGAAATTTGTACCTCTTGTAGCCATTCTCGAGACAGTAACTTCTGCTGAGGATATGAGTTCAGAGTGCCTGGATCTGCCACCTGCTCTTTCTGCTCTTTCTCACCACAGTCTGGCTTTTGCATGTTGTCCTCAAAGGACGTTGAACCTGGCTGCCAGTGGAACGCATGGCTGCCTATTACATCAACTCCATCCTCTTTGGAGCCATGGTATAGATCTAAGATGGATTCTAACCAAGGCCTGGCTCCAGCAAGCTAATTCTAGATCAGCTTTTCTAACGCCTTCTGCCAAAAACAAATATATTGCCTCAAGCCTCCTCATCCCAAAGGGAGAAGGTAGGCTTCCTTTCTCCATCCCCTGGGTGCGCTCTCTGCCGAGTTCAGGAAAACCCATAGCTCCAGGCAGCCCCAGTGTTGACAGTGCAGTGTGGCCAGGTGAGTCCTCTTCCATATCAGCAGGGCTTGTGGTCATGCACTTCAGAATCAGGGTCATGGTGATCACCAGGCTGCTGTGAATGCACAGCTGAAGCACAGTAACAGCCAAAGGAGTGGAAAAAATGACACGAAGCAGCATCAGAGAGATGCCTGCTTTCACCTACAAAGAAGCACTGTTCTTTCATCTTGATTAAGGATTCTGCTCAGGGTAATCTGGGACTTTACCATCTCCCGAGAGAATTTCTGTAATCTGGGTTGACAGTAAAAGGAAGTGAGCACCCACACGCAGGGCCTCACTCCTCAGCTGCTTCCCAAGTCAGCTCTGTTTTCTACCATCTCCCAGTTAATTTCCATGGCATGATCTCGGGTTTAGTCTGTAAAGTGTTAGTGAATCATTTGTCAGCTACATCAGGATTTTCCTATCTACTTTTGATCCTCTGAGACTACTCTGTACATACTGGGCACTGTTAACTAAACAAGGACAAAGGCTCAGCTTGTAGCTGCAAGACATAAAGCATCCTGAGCTGGAAGTTTAGTTTTGGAATCAGTTGCCAGCAGGAACAAGAGTGAAATAAATGTTCAGTCAAGAGGTTAAAACCTGCAGAATGGCAAGATGCTCCCCGTGCACCCTAAAACCTTGCCAATTGATAAATTCTCCCAACCCTTCGATTCCTGGTTCAAAATTCCGTGTTTTATTTCTTGCACAAAGGAGAGAAGTGTTCCGTTCATAATAAGCAGAGGTTTGTTGACAGGGCTGGGCTTAAGGTGTGTTTCTCTCAGAATGCAGATCATTGGGAACAGCCTGAGCTCCTTTTCCTTGCTACAGACTTTTCCTACCACTTCTCTGTGGGTGTGCTAGCCAATACGAGCTTTGGGTTTTTTCCTCTCCATTTGGCACACGGTTCCTTCTTCTTTTTCTCAAACAGCTTCAGCCCCTGACTCGCTCTACTCCAGCCTGTCATCTGCTACTATTATCCAGTTGTACACATAGCACAGCCTAATCGTAGTAATATATTATGCCTCTCTGTGTGTTTTCTCCCTCCTCTGGGTATTTACAAGATATCTGCGAGTTGAAGAGCAGCCTGGAAGACTGAAAATTCTTGGTAGACCACACAAAAGAATTTGACAGAAAGAAGACATCTTTCCTTTATCCAGCTGGCAGCTTGTGATCTCTCAAAACAAAGTTTATTGCTAATTTATTGCTGATAGAAGAAACTGTGGAGTTCTCAGATACACTAAAAGTTGAAAGTTGTCAGGTCCAAGTATTAGAAAACAAGTGTCTGATCAAAAACTGAGTAACAGAAGTACAGAAGTTGAGCACTGAGTAACTGGAAGTCACTTCGTTCTTCAGACAGTTTAGTGTGGATCAGCTCTGAAAAAAACTAAAGGAAAGCTTCGAAAAAACTCCACCATACTCTTCACTTGTTAATTTTTTTTTATTAAGCAGAATCATAAAATGGCAAATATTGATTTATCATTCCGTAATTTATAAAATTATTTCCATAAATCCTTTGAACCACATTGAGATATCTGACAGTGTTGCATACAGAACTATATTTCTGCTGTATACAGAACTATAAAGCCAGAGGTTTAAATTAATGTCTTTGCCTCTTCGTAGTAGTAGTATTATTATAATATTTTGTGACTCTAAAAAAATTATTTTATTGGTCCACTGTACAGAGCACCATATTCTGGATATCCTAAACAGTTCACACTTTCATAAACAGAATTTTCAGGAAGATTTTGAGATTTAAGCCCTTTTGGCCCCAGTTGACAGAAGGGTATAAGCAGGATCCTATGTTCCAGACTGCCAGATTTGTTCCTGCATTTTGAACTAGATTTCACAGGCACTTAAATCTTGTTGTTAAAATTTTGCTTCCTCCTACACATCTACTTCGGAGCAAGTCCCGAGGCACCTCTGTCTTTAAAGGGTGGAGAAGGCTCAGCTCCTCTTTCCAACTTGTGTGGGGAAACTCCACGTTTCCATAGAGAGATGATTTGCAAGCCCTTTCTTCTCCATGAACACTCGATCTCTGGGTAGTGTTCTCTGTGCATGAAATATTTGAGTATGGTGCAGAGGCCACCACCTCTTCCCTTTGAAACACAATGGGAAGGAAAGGTTATCCCTTAATTTGTAGTTAGGTCACTTGTCCAGGATGGGGGAGACGCGAGTGCAGACCTCAGCTCTTGTTTTGCTAGGTGAAAGAAACAGTGCTTTGTGGGATAACTCAGAAATGGGCTTCATGAGTGGAGAAAATACACCACTTCTTGCTTTTCTTTGTTTCCTTTTGCATGCTTAGTTGATTACCAGCTCAGCATTTTGCATTTCATAGGTCTGTTTGGAGGTTTATATGCAGCATGTGTTGCATGTGGAAAGAAGAGTGTCCACCTGAAGGCTGTGGAGACCAGGTGCCTAAATTCTGGTGTGAATCTCAATGCTTTACGCTCATGATGTGAACCACAGCCTCAACCTCTAAAATGAAAAATCAGTGGGCATGTTGTGATTATAGTGTAAACCACTAACATGGTTAGGCAGGATAAGCATATACAGTTTTGAATATTAAATCCCAGCTGCACAGAAGGAACTGCTTTTGTGAAATTAGTTGCTTTCCCTGATCCAAGTTTCCTCGTTAGACTGTTCCCTCTACCATAAAAACCTTTGCTTCTTGTGCCAACGAATGAGATTAATCTTCTAAAACCTTTAGCCCACTACCTGCAACATTACAAATAAATAAATAAACCTACCACATAGCTCCCTGGTTTCAAACTTTGCAGATTCAGGGTTCACTAAGAAGTCATCTCTCTTTTTCCTCTAAAAGAAGACAACCATATAGAATAATAGAGTTCTCTGTCTAGCATACAAGCCCATCTGGAAAGAGTTTAGTCTGCAATAATTGTGGGCATTTGATTTAGCTTTAAATCCCTGTAGGTAATTCAAATGTAAATTTATTGGGGTGAGTTTATCCCCAAACTGCCATTGGATCCAATGTTTTAGAGATGAATTTGGCCCACTGCACTAAAACTAGAGCCTGCATTGTTTCTCTTGCATCAGGATATTATTACATGCTGTAATGTCTGTCATTATAAGCAGACCTTTATTAGAAATAAAGTCAATAGAGACAATACAGATGATCACCTGAATCACATTTATTTTAAGACATCTAAAGATTAGTAATTCTTTGGTTATGAATATGTTTATATACTGGTATCTAAGTCACTCAGACAAAACTGGTCTAATTCATTATTCTGTTATTCTGTACTCATCTGAGATAGTCTTTTTTGTTAAGTAAAATTCTTTGCGTTTCACATTCTGCTTCAGAAAAAAAAAGTTTCAAGAGGCATTCAGCACATAATGTAAACAATGCCATCTGTCTTTTTCTTTGTAAAATCTTCTTTGAGATAGCCCCGATATGCCTACTGTTTTCAATCACTTAAAAGGCAGTAATTCAATTATATCATCCTCTATGTAGGAACTGCCATTGCTTTCAGTCCACTTCCAATCCTGACACAAGTAAATCACTTTGATAAGATCCCCTTTTTATTTATTTTTTTTCCGAGGAGACTAGCATAAGTAACGATGCCAGTGATAGACCAAGGACAAAATGACCATAATGGGCTTTCTGTAGGAAAGGAAAACATGTGCCATTGTGATTTATCATGTTACTTGGAAAATGTTTTTCCTTGGAATTTCTGCAACAGCCACACTCTCCGAGCTACGGGCATTAGCAAATATGAATAGTCAAATGGTAAATTCAGACAAAACCTTCACCAAGCAGCAGATTTAAACAGCTATGGCTACCTAGATTTCTTAAACAGGAACAGAAGGTCAAAGCCATTTTGGAAATGTGCCTAGATCATATTCATCTTTGGTATAATGCCACCTACTTACATAGAAATGCGCTAGGAATGTGTAAGGTTGGATCTTCCTTACAAACTGCTGTGGCTTATCGTGCAGATATGCCTTCCTTCTATTTAAAAATTGTTTGGGTGACTTCAGTGCTTTGTGCCACCAGTGAGGTGGGGGCCTGGCAGACATGTCTAACCTCCCAGAATAGACGTGGCACGAGATCGGTAGTATCTGTAGACTTCCTGCTACAAACTGGCCTTGGCCCTGATGCTGAGCGAGCAGGGTTAGAGCTGAGCTGTCTCTGGACACATCTATCTCTTGACCCTGATTTCAGAAAAATGGGAAAGCACCAGATGAGGTGGTCATGTGTGATGTGAAAGCTTGCTTGAGAGGAACTGGACCACAGGTGTCTCTTTGAACCCAGACTGAACACTCAGCACAAATAATCCCAGAGCTTGCATTTTCAAATTTGTGAAGAGTGCCGGTCTTGTATTCCCTGTCTGGAAACACATCCAGAAAATGCAGTGGGAAGTTCACTCTACTTTGCTGGAGAAGCAGTACCATGCAGGTAAGAAGTGATCAGCAACGTTAAAATACCACAAGCCAAGGCTGGCATTTCCAGTGACACGCTATGAGGTAACCCTTTTGTTAAGTAATTTCAGAGAGTCTGTGTGAGAAAGCTGTGATCTGGACAGGGGAAAAGGCAGCATGTTCATGGTATTCAACCTAATGAATTAGGAGGCTCTTTAGGATGTATTAATACTGTAGGCTGTTTCCTTTCACAGAGAAAGCGTGGAGAGCCTTATCCAAAAGCATTCCTATGCCCGATCCCCCATTCGAACCTATGGAGGAGAAGATGATCTCGGAGATGACAGCCAGGCAACACAAAGCAGAGGTAGGAAAATGTGCTTATGAAGTAAACTTTGGTGACCTAGTTATGTGTGAGAATTAGGAGGACCACAGTCAGACCAAAGCATTTCTCTGGTGTGTCTCTCTGCCATGAAGTCCTATAATGAAGAATAATTATTGTTACCCTATGGCTCTTCTGGACATCTGATATGCCTATGGCACTGGTGCGGGTGGCTAGCTCAGGAGGCAGCTCTAGAGATGCCCGTACAGCCTTTGCCAGCAGAAGAGAACTATCTCTGCTTCCTCTTCAAGACGGCTGCAAAACAGGCAACTTCTTTACCATGGTGCTGAGAACAAGGTAACACTCCCCATTGCTTGGCAGACTCACTAGCTCGGGCTCAGCACCATTTGTGGTGTAGATGTGCCATTTGCTGCCCCTCCAGCCTTCTCTGAACAGAACACTTGAACGGTTCAGACCATCTGCAAACAGGTTAACCTGCTTTGCCTCTACAGGAAGAAAAGTCCATAGCTCCCTGGAAAACTGATACTTAACTGTTTCTTGCTCTCTAAAAGGTGCTTTTCCTGCTGAGGCAATTCACCTCAAATGCTTTATCAAATGTTTTGTCTACTTTTGCAGTCACAAAAGTAGTAGCAAGACAGAATTGGTTTTTTTGGTGATACTGGACAAATTGCATCTGTCGTACTTTGCCACTGGAGATAGATCTCAAACCCATCCTGTGGGATGGCTGAGTAGCATAAACTTGTGTTGCATTATACTTTGCATGTTGACTTCCTGACCTGCCTGATAGGCAACAGCCACTTGTAAAGCAGTTCTATCTGCCTTCCGACTGGCAGTGCCCTTGTCTTGTCCTCTAACTTCATACAGTGTTGCTAAGATAAGAGCATTATTTCTGGTCATAAGCTCTTTGGACTTGTGCAGGGAAAACACACTTATTTTTAACCATGAGTTGCTCTTCAACAAAACGTGATTAGGTGGGCTTGTTCATACATGTCTATTCTAAGAGCAGTTCCTTAGATTGTGGAGTTTCTGGAGCAACTCCTCAGCTGGTAAGATGCCATCCTTTCACATACTTCTGGGGGATTACCTCGCTTCACGTCAGCTTAGATCCTAGGCCAGTTATTGATGAAGACTTAAATTTTCCTTTGCCAGAAGTGGTCAGAGCAAGGCATCTTCTCTCCGAGAATTAAATTTCTCCCTGGTGTGATGTCCTCCTTTGGGAACAAGGTGAACCTCAGTATGACAGCTGGCCATTAAAGCTTTTATCTTCAGAAGAGAATCCCTAGGAAGGTGCCATAGGAGGAAAGAATAGTTTATTACACTTAATTTTATGTATAATATATACAGAGCACAGTTCTGCATTTGCTCGCAATATGGCAAATGAGTAAGTGAGGAAGATGATGAGTTGTGGCAACCAACTTTTTTTCTAATCTGGGAGCCATATGCTAGCATTAGGACGTGGTTGTTATGGGCAATGAGAGACATGCACAGAGGGTAAAATACACTGCTCTTGCAGATGAGTAATTGGTACTGCCTTCACTCTCCATTTTGGTCTGGTGTCCTTAAATAAGGAAAAGTCCTCCAAGATATGAGGACAGAAATAATGATCTTATTGAAACTCCACACGACATTTCCATTTCTTCTGATGCATTTTAAAACTACCTTGCATGCAAAATTGAGGGATGTCCTTTGATACATAAGAGAGTTCACAGCCAAATACATACGTGTTGCTGGGTAGTGTGTGTTATAAGCTCTCTGAGGCCTTGACTGCCTCAGAAAAACTAGCGCACATTTCCTTGGTGCTGGCAAATGTGGTATGTGAGACTTTTTGGAGTAGTAAGTTGCAACTAGAGATCATTGCTGTTGGAGGAGAAAAGGGAGCTTATGGAGGTTTCCTCATAAGAATCATAGAGTCATAGAATGGTTTGGGTTGGAAGGGGCCTTTAAACATCATCTAGTCCAACATCCCCTGCAAGGGGACATCTTCAACTAGATCAGGTTGCTCAGAGCCCTGTCCAGCCTGACCTGGAATGTTTCCAGGGACTGGCATCTACCACCTCTGAGGGCAACCTGTTCCAGTGTTTCACCACCCCCATTGTAAAAAAATTCTTCCTTATATCTAGTCTAAATCTTCCCTCTTTTAGTTTGAAACCATTATCCCTTGTCCTATCACAACAGGCCCTGCTAAAAAGTTTGTCCCCCTCTTTCTTATAAGCCCCCTTTAAGTACTGAAAAACTGCAATGACGTCTCCCCGGAGCCTTCTTTTCTCCAGGCTGAACAACCCCAACTCTCTCAGCCTGTCCTCACAGGAGAGGTGCCACAGACCTCTGATCATTTCATGACCATTCATGAGAAGGAATCACATACTTTATTCTGTGTAGAACAAAGAAAGTCTATCACTGCTATTTATTTCTAATTACTTCAGCACCCACCCAGAGCATTCTCAACTCAGCCGATTTCAGCAGTCGGAAGCGGATTTCAGATGGAAGTGGCTAACCTTCAGTAGTATATATATCACAAGAGGTCTATGTCCAGAGGAATTAACAGATATGAAATATATCAATTCAATTAAAACTCTTTAATGCATAATGTTTGGGTGCCTGTGCTCCAGCGTCCACACACGGGATTCATGGTAGCCACCTGGAAGGGAGCCAAACGTAAACCTTGTAGGCAAATGTGATAGGCCAAGGTGTAATGGCTTCAAAGTGGAAGAGGGTAGATTTAGATTAGATATCAGGAAGAAATTTTTCACTGTGAGGGTGGTGAGGCACTGGAACAGGCTGACCAGAGAAGTTGCAGATGCCCCATCCCTGGAAGATGATCCCTGGTTCAAGACCAGGGATGGGGCTTTGAGCAACCTGGTCTAGTGGGAGGTGTCCCTGCCCATGGCAGGGGGGTTGGAACTAGACGATATTCAGGGTCCCTTCCAACCTAAACCATTCTATGATTCTATGAAATCCAGATTCACATCCTGCTTTCCCTGTAGTGCAATAATGCTCACATTTTGTAAAGGGTTTCGCTCTGGTCTGTGAGTATGATGTTATCCTTATAGTTTGGCTCTGGATCCCAGCTTCCCAGCAGTTAAGATTTGGCTCAGTGGTAAGGCCAGGATTTGGTTCAAGTCTGTTTCTACTGATGAATTGACACAATTTCTCTTTCCTGTTACCGGGCCTTTTTACTTGTTTCATTAAGCAGAGGAGGAATTAATCAAGAGTAGCTCCTTTCAGATTTGAGAATATATCCCTAAAGAGATTTATGATTTTTCTAAAATAATTATTTGCATTTTTTCTTTCTATTGTAATTTGCTTACCGTTTTGTATTGAGTATGTATCTACAATTGGTTAGTATACATAATTCCCATAAATTTAATTTGACAGATAGATGTCTTCATATTTTTTCTTTCCACAATTTGGATGAACCTATCTTCCAGAATCAGATTTATGAAACTAATACCTGTTGTAAAATTTGTTGCCTCAAAATGTTTTGCAATCCTGGTTTGAAATTATATTTTGTCAATTATTCTTGCAAGTAAATTTATTTCTTAAAGTAAGAAATATTTTCTCAATGGATGAAGTTGGACAAGAAAGAAAATACAGAAGGGACATGAGCTGAATTATTGTTTGAATAGGAATAAAAATTAGGAGTTTATTTGTAGGATTGTATTGTATTCCCCATTTCTAGAAATCAGACATCTGATGATGACTAGATGCATAGAGAAACTGCAGAGGTGAAGGGCAACATCATCACCAGATTATTTGAAAATGACTATGTATAATTATCCAAACAAATTTTTCATTGTTTCCCCAAAATGTTACTGTCAAAATAAAATAAATAATTAGTTCTAACTTAAAGGAACCATTTTTCCCTTCTTTATGATTCTACAGTCTTCAGAGAAAAAGTGTCTTAAAGAGGTGGAAGATTCGTGAAAATAATTTTGGGAATTTTTCAGATTAAAAAAATCCAAAAGAAACCACTTCTATTTGATCAAAAGCAGATAATTACCGCAAGAGCAAGTTTTTAATATTTTTGTGCATTTCACTTAAAACCCCACATCTCTTACTATGATTTAGCATTAGCATTGTTTCTTAGAGCACTGTACACAGTTGAAAAAATAACAAATGTTTTGACATTTTAGAATTTTTTGTTCTATATTTTGCAAAAAGTCAGGTTGAGTGAAAAGATGCAGTGTTGACAAGTTTTACTGGGCTAAAAAAAAAAAGGGGGGGGGAAACTTGTAGTGCAAATTACATTTTCCTGCATTTTTGCCAGACTGAAATTGTAGAAAAAAAGTAATCAGTTCTACTGAGGATCTGATGTAAAAAGCTACAAACGTCTTCAAAACAGGGATGTAATGCAGTGAGATTCCACATCAGAGCAGACGCTTCAGTGGTTAGTGGCAGCATTACACGGTTCTTCAGTATTAATATCAAAAACATCCAAAGCATACAGCTGATTTTACGGTTCAAGTCACTGCAAACAGCTTCTTAAAATGGAAATTTGTCTAAGATCTAGTGATAAAGGACAGCGACTGGCAAATAATAATATAAAGAAAGATATAAGTAGAGAGAGAAGTATTTGGGAAGTATTTCCAATGACGACTTGTCATTAAAATCAGCCTTTCTGTGAAAGACTCCTTTTCTCCCTTTTTGCTAACTTACCAGCTTTGTGTGTTGCAGTGCAAACGTCAGGCACTCTTTCTCTTTGCTTACAGGGTCAGCCTTTACAACATCTGATAACCTGTCCCTCAGTTCCTGGGTGTCCTCCTCAACCAGTTTTCCTGGATTTCAGCATCCACAGTCTTTGAGTGCCCTGGGTACCAGCACTGCATCCATAGCTACACCCATTCCTCATCCCATCCAAGGATCTCTGCCTCCGTACAGCCGCCTGGGAATGCCTCTTACACCCTCTGCTATAGCCAGCTCCATGCAAGGTAGTGGCCCCACTTTCCCTTCCTTCCACATGCCCAGGTACCACCATTACTTTCAGCAGGGTCCGTATGCAGCTATCCAGGGACTGCGTCACTCCTCCGCAGTGATGACGCCGTTTGTATGAGTGATGTAAGATGAGAGAAACACGAGATTTTTAAATGTGCAAGTTTGGTATGAAAAATACAAGGGACCTTCCTGAAAGGCCTGTGGCAGGAGTGCTGAACTCGTAACAAACCAGCTAAGAAAATGCATTGCGGATATAAATTCCTCTGTTGAGGAATCACAAGAAGAGAGCATGCAGCTTGGAGCTGCTCACAGATCTACGTGTGACACAGCTGAAATGGATCCCAAAGTTCCCAGGATTTTTGGTCGCGTGCAGCTTGTTCCAAAGGTGCATTATACCTGGCGGAAAGAGATTATGTTTGTGCAGCAATGTACAAATTAATTGTGTATAGGTCTTTTTTCCATATGCTAGAAGAATTCCTGAGAAAGGCAATACTCTCACTCATCCTCATCTCTTCTTGTGACTGATGAGCATCTAAACAGAAAACTGTATTGCTATAACTTTGAGCATGTTTTAGGCTATCTCAGCACACATTTGCTGGGAATGGGACAAAGTGGAGAACGCCACTGTCCTTTTTAAAAGACTGGCTTATATTCACCAAAAGCAGTATTTCTTAGTTGCTACTATAATCCCAAAGAGAAAATTATTAACAAGTCTTTCTTTCTTTGTTTGTTTCTTTCACAAAATACTTATCAGTTCCAAAAAAGAACTGTGTTACAGGACTGTAGCAGTAATGATCTATTCTGTCCTTCAGTCTAAAAAGAAGTTTGTCCTACACCCTAAGAGGGGCAGTTTAACTCTGTATTAAGGTATGATGAAGGAAAATGTTGATTTGGGAAAATCTGTTACGAAAACTTAGAAACCCAAGATATCAAACCTTTAAATCAATGCTTGTTTGCTGCTGCACTTGCCAGTGAAGACCTGTTTCTAGCTGCAGATGTGTATCAAGTTAACAGAATTTCAGGCTAGATCAGTCTATAGACTCTCTAGTCAAACTATAATTGATGGACTGGTATAGGATGAGTGGGATTGAAGTATCCTTCTACTTGTTCTGATTTTCTTGGGTTTGGTCACGGCTGTTATTATACAAGCTCTTTGGCCAGGAAAATGAGGGTTGTACTGTCTTTTTTAACACGTCCCAGTGGAATGGTGGAGTTTCCTTGGGAAAATAACCAGTGCAGAAAGTCACATGTAATTTTTTTTTAAATTCCTATCTGCCTTTTTTCAGTTAGCAATTAGGGTTCTCATTCGAAGTACTGTCCACCTTTTCTAGTATGTTATGTCTGATGCAACAGAGGAACTGTAGGGGTATAAGAAAAATTGACCTCTCTGCAGAGAGCTAGCATGAATCCTTTGCACTGCTGAAAAGAGTACCAGAGCGATGCTGGTTTTCTGCATGCAGGAGCTGGGATTTCACTGTAAATAAGAAGTCAACACAGAGTTTCTGTGTAGAGTTGCATCCAGGCGACAGATGATAACACATCTACCGATAAAAAAGAACTAGCAATCCAATCTCATATATTAAAGATCTGTGCAGAGCTGGAACATAGAATGGAAAACAGACTTTTTTAGCACTATTCTCCTCTACTTTTGGCCAGTGTGTATTGGTATCATATGGTAAGAAGTGAAGTACACTGAGTCACCTACTTCCCATCTCTATGAAGTGCAAGGCAAGTCATGCGCCTTTTTTGCCCCTTTGCCTCGTCTTACATGCCCCATCACACAGAGCAATGACAACCTCCCAGGCTTTTCCCAGTTCCTACTGTAGGCCAGTACTTGCATCCCACAGATAAGGGCCATCTTTGTCTTTTTCCCAGTAGATGAATTTAAAATCTTGTCAAATTGGCCATTTCAATCACCTCAGCTATCTGTAGTATCATCCTAATTTCCCTTTACTCACTCTTGGACCTGCTGATAAAAACAAATGACCTGAGGCAATTTGCAACTTCTGTGCTCTGTATGTGAATGAAAATGAACTTCTATTTATAGTTTCTGGGTTCAGAGCTACTGCAAGGTGTTCCATAAGTGGACATAGTAAGCCAAGCTCTGCAGTATTTAAATAGCTCAGAATCAGACACTGAATTTGGCTTGATGCATCCAAATATTAGATTTTGCTCCAGGCTATCAGATTCACCCAAAAAGTGCATGTTGCAAGGTTGTGTCTACTTATGACTCCTTTTGATATAACACCCCTATTTTTCAGAAAATCAGATGATACTGGCCCCACAACAACGTAACTCTTCAAGTGCATATATGATTACACAGAAATGAGAATTTCTGGGGAGATTTGGAAGAAAATTTTAAACCCTCTCCTTCAGTTGCTTGAGTGAAGGCCCTATGACGCCATGCACTAAAGCCTGTGGGGAAATTCTATTTCTTTTATCTGTTTCCTTCTGCAGCTCCATTAACTTCTTTGGAGTTGCAAGGGATATGGTTAGGTTCAGAATTCAAGCCAGTAGCTTTAATGCTGATACTTGCATCAGGAAATGGTCAAGTAGGCAGCTTTTACACGACTCCAGAAAAGTTTGGAACAGGTAGGCTGATTTAAGTACACTTTACAAGTCACATAAAGCCTGCTCATACATTGACCTGTCCTTCCTTTGTGAAGCAAATTTAGAGAACTAAACTGTACGATCTCTTTAGCCCTGTCCCAGTCCCTGTTCTGAAAACACCAATATTTGGCATGCAGAAATTCCCCTGGTACTGTTTCAGAGAAAATTCTCCAGGCTCTTCCTGGAGAATGAAACTGGATTTTGACAACACCATTTACAAAAATATTAAGTGAAAGACAAGTGCTTTTCACTATGAATAAAACGTGATTCATATCTGAAAAAATACGGCAGTAGACTGTCCCTATATAAAAACATGATAAGGCGAATTCCTCATCCAAATTCTCTGTGATGAGTTTCATATCGTAGGTGATGCAGAACTATCTATCTGTCAAAATCCACCGCTTGATTTTTCCAGTCAGATCGAGTCCCTCTCAGTGTGCTCAACCCTCCCTGCTCTGCTCTCCGGCATATGCTCCCCTCTGATGGTTTAATTCCTTTGCATCACAAACCCACTGGGATTCCCCACTAATGCAGAATCACGGGCAGATCCCAAGCAAGGGAATGAAGCCAGCTTGTGAGAGCCTCACCTCCTCTTCTTTGCCCTCAGAATCCTACCTGCAGAACCCGTTGCGTAGAGTTGAGGTTGAAGGGATTAAGTTCACAGAGACCACGGGACGCCCAACGAAGAGGTCTTGACACCTTTCAAGGTTTCTCCTTGTTGTCCCTGTCACTGTCCTGTGGGCAAGGGGCAGCATGGAAATGATTCCAGGAATAAAATTCCTGCCCCACTGAAGTCAGCTGCAAATTTCTTGACTGTAATGGAGATGGGATTTCATTCAGAATTCTTACCCAAAAATGAAGTCTAACTGTAAGAACAGTGACTTTAGTGACAGAACAATATAGGAACTCCACTGAAAAGACTACAAACTGGCTACAAATCAGCTTTAGCATTGATTTCACAATTGGGAGAAAATAAATGTAAATTCGTCATTAACTGCTTAAATAGTGAAATCGTTTTTTCTAAAAAAAAAAAAAATTTGTACTACTCTGACAATAACTCAGTAATTTATTTAAGGAGTTGCTGTACTGCTGTCAAAATTATATCACTTTCAGGACAGAACATCTGTTGCTAGTAGATGGTCTAGGAATGCCAAATACAATCTAGAGTTTATTTTCCAATATAATTCACATTTTATATCCCATGAGAAGTGCTCTTCACCTTTATAAGCCCTCTTGGCTGAGCAAACCAGTGCTGGTTTATGTTGTTGTTTTATTTTTTTTTAGAAGGGCGGAGTGAACATGCCTGAATATGCTTTTCAAAGAGAATGACAGGATTATCCTCCAAAGCGTTACAAGTACTTTTGGGTGTTTTCTGGATTACCCCTTTATCCATAGGTAGTCAACAGCCTCAGGTTCTTCAATCCAACAAAAGCATCTCAAAGACTAACAAAACTGACCTAGATGCATCTGTCTGATTTTTTTTTTACTTCTACATTTGGAACCCTGAGAGAAGCTAGACATAAAAAAAAAAAAAAATTTAAATTTGGCTGTTTGTTTGGGTTGCAGTATTGCTTTACATGGCCTGAGGCACTGTCAAAGATAGAAAATCAATGCCACTGGTTTCAGTGGGAATCTTGTAGGTATAAATTGACAAATAAATCACAGACCAAGCGGATAAAGGTGCAGAGTTTCTAATGGAAATGTTTCTTCATGAGTTCAAAGGCGGTACGTTGTATGATAGCTAACATACTTGGTAGTACAGTCTATGAAACGCAATAGCAAATTTTCTCCCAGAAGGCTTATATCCATGGAAGCCAGCACACCGCATGAGCACGTACACATAAGATGTTGCAGCTTCCAACATCCAGTAAACACTAACCAGCATTAGAAAAGGAACCTCTTTCAAACTGAAAACATTTTGGGTGGCAACTTGATTATGCACTACATCCCCTTTCTGTGTGTGTACCATAGGGAAACAGAAATGTCAATGAAAATTATTGCAAAAACTTGGAGAGCTTTCCAAAACTGTAAGCTAATATAAATTGTGGTAATTTACCCCTACATAAGAGGTAAAAGCAACAGTGAGATCAGTGTAACACTTAGGGCTCCTTACCTGGGAGGAAGTTGTGACACAGCACTTGCTTACACTCATCATTTGCAGAGGGATGACATTCACTCGCAGCAAGATTATTTTTGGTTTTGGTGACATCTTATTCTCACTGTTCCTTACAGAGCGTTTTCTGCTGCAGGAGATGTGGTTTCTTTACTAACCACTTACTTTCTGGCCAGAGGATTTATGTATTACTCTGTGATAAACTGTCCTTGCATATAGTCTCTAGTTTATTAAATGACAACTTCTTTTTCTTTATTTTATCTTTTTAAAAGAAAACTAAGCAATGATTTAAGTAAATTCTAAAGTAACTTTTTATGATAGTTTAAGGACAAAAAATACAGTTTTCTGTATTTTACCTTTAGCACATTTAAACAATCTCTTTTTTTTTTTCTATTGTACCTTCAGAAACATGAGGAAAGATTTGGTTTTAAAAAAAAAGGAAGGTAAAAAACTGGATGTAACCTCTTTAACAGAATGTACCACAGTTCTGCTGTTTGCTGTGTTGACTTTGTTGTTTATAATGCATTGCGTGAGCACATTCACCATGTACTGAAGTGTGTGTTTGTGTGTATGGGGTGGGGGTAGGGGGAAAACTTTTTATGGAAAAAGAAGTTATGAACATAAACTATGAAGCAACATCTAATGAAAAGTTTCTTTTTAAGTGCAATATATTTATTTCTGCTAGAAATATAATATCGACATTATGTAATATTTGAAGCATTAAATGTTATTTGTAAACAGCTTAAAATTATATATATATATCACAAAAATTGTACAGAAGTGCAAATGTGTGGATATTCAGTTTCTTTCATTAAAATATTGGGTGTTTTGATATATCATTCTTTTTTAGCCAAAGCTTTCTGCTTCTGTTGGGTTTCCTCTAACCAAGTCACTGAGTCCAGTTGAGCCAGTGATGGATTTTTCTGAGAGTGCACAAAATCCCGTAGGGCTTTTCATCTGCAAAAGGTGGTCTAAATCTTGGATCCATATGGAGTGAAAGTTGTACTGTAGTTAAATACAATAGTAGCTTGCATATAGTTACACAAATGATTTTTTTCAAAGTGCTTTGCAATCATACTCGGAAAAATTGCTGGGTTTGCTACCGGAGCGCAAATTAGTGGCTGAAATATGGGGTTCCCAGTATCCCCAAGATAATAAACAAAAACCTAGGAAACATAGTCTAAGAAAAAAGTGGAATTAGGTCTGTTTAGTGTGGAGAAGTGAAGATTATGGGAAGATACAATAAAGTTTTCAAATGCACGAAGAATGTAAGGAAGCAAGGAATAAATTCCTCTCCATATCTGCTGGAGGCTTTTATTTAATAGGATTTTATTTCTATTTTAATAGCATATATTAAAGCAAGGGAGAGTTACTTGAGACATCTAAGATATTCAAAGAAGAGGGGTGGTGAAGCACAGCACTGGATTGCCTAGAGAAGATAAGGAGCCATGTCTATCATTGTAAGTCTTTAAGAACAAGTTGAACATGCATTAGTCAAGAATGATGTGATTAGAGCTAATCGTGCCTTCGGAAAACCAAACGATCTCTTCAGGTGCTTCTGAGGTTTCTGTGAGAGCCATCCCTTAAAGAAGCTTCTGACAAAATGTTGCTCCAAAAGTTTTTGTTACACACCTGTAGCTCAGCTTGTCCTCAGCTTAAGCTCAGATGCTGGGTCTTTTGCAGCTATTTCACAAGAGTTGCTGGCTTACAAAGAAACTCAATGTGATAGAAGAACTGTAAGGTCCTAATGAACAGCAGGAGCGTTGCCTTAATTTGGTTTTGTCTGTGAATGTAAGCAAGGAGAGAACAGCCTGAGGTAATTCAAATCCACTTTTAACTATGCTGAGTTGCAGCCATGCATTAATGTATGTCTTTTACATTGGGAATATATGAAAATGAGGACAGCTCACTGAGTTGGTAACCGTATATGATGCCTTTTGTCTCTGTATTATATTTTTATGTTGTCTAAGTAGCAAAAAAACCCCATGTATTCTCTCATGGATATTCAGTGCTGTGAAAGTCTTTTGCTTAACCTCAGGCTAGGGGGCTTTCTTGATTACATGTAAAACTAAGTGCGTGCATTAGCACTTTCCTGAATCAGAAATCTTGGCTGTAAGCTGATTCAAGATGTAGTTATGCTAATGGTCTCACTGAAACCAGCAGGCTTCCTCACTTAAAGTTAAATCAGTGCTTAAGTATTTCAGTGGCTCTGCAACTGTAAAACTCCTTGTGCTTTGTAGAATCAAGACCTTTGGGAACAAGTTGCCCATGCAACAAACACCTGTATAGCTGGAGCCTTTATTTGTTAATGTCCAAAGAGAAACCAGAGGATTAAATAAAGTGAAGATTCTGAACTGCCTCCCAGTAGGCTAACTCTGAAGAGACTGATGAGTAGTTGTGATGACTGTAGACTGTCTTACGTTTCACATTTAGAAAACAGATTTATATCCAAATTATCTATCTTGGAGATAAGCAATGCAGAAAACAAATTATTTGAAGAATGATATTTTCTAAACTTCCTGTGCAGAAGCACAATGAATTGCACTGAGTTAATGGTATGTTAGAAATATGGAGTAATAAATGATATTTTGAATTGTGAGTAAAAAGACCATTTCAAATACACATAGAATATTTAGATTATACACTCTCAGTTCAATATATAGAAAATAACAATAATCAGTAATGATAATTCTAAGAATAAAGAATTAAACTGTCAGTGGTCTAATGTCCAAGATTCTTATTGAAGTTAGTCATTGATATAAGGGTTGGTTAGGGAGGCTCTTAGAGACTTTCGTGGGGACTACAGAAGCTGGTCCTTGTTCTCCAAAGTAATAACCAGAGGAACTAAGAAAAACCTATGGAGATGCCTACCTGAAAAGTTCGCCAAAGAGGTTTTTTTAAAGAGTAGGATGCTAACTTTTCCCACTGAAGAGAGTATTAGATAATTCACCACTGTAGCATATTTACCTCTATTAATATAAAATACTGTTTTAACAAGCAGACCCAGCAAAATCTGTTATTTTTTATGGCTTTTTAGGTTGAAAAACAGGCTTAATACAGGGACTGCATTGACTAACTAACTTGTTGAATTGAAATCAAGCAACCATGTTGAATCATTTTGGTCTATTAGTTGACTTTGAATTGTTTGTATTCTCATTGTGAAGCCTGGCAGGAATATGTGCAGTAATTTTTGAGTGGCAGGTTTTCATGCCCTAGAGAATCTCCTGGTTTTGAGTCATGTTTTCACCAAGTCATGTTTTGAGTCATGTTTTACTTACTTTCATAAGTACCTGCTTCAAAGTTCTGCGCTCTCCCGTGTTTGGAGATGGGTGGTTAGCAGAAATGGCGATGAGATGAATGATTGTCCTTCAGATGTGCAAGGGGCACTCAGCTGCCTCTTTGTCTGTTTTAAATCAGCCAGCTATGGCAGAGGACTAGCTCAGATACTACGATGAATTAAAGAAGGGCAAATGCTTGCAACTGAATCTGTAATTTATGATATTTAGAAAAAATAACCCCCCAAAAGGTGGAGGTGATAACAGTTCCTTGAACAGCTGCAGATTTTCTCTGTTTAGATGCTCAATGTCTGGTCATTTGTCCTTAGAGATTCATAGAAGGGAATGAGTACGTAGCATAAAATCTGTCTTCTACCTGCATCAGAAGTCTGTTATCTACTCTTTCAGAGGCAATGCATTCATATACCGTTGTCAGCTCAAACCAGAATGACTACTGTGCTTTTTACCTGGATCTCTTTCTTAAGGCATCTTAAAATGTTCTGAAGGCAATAATTTGGAAATGCAGAAGTTCATGACATCTTTACTTACAGTCTGCACTGTCTTCCAGTCAGCTTCTAGGGACAATGCATACTGCAATTTTGACTCTAAAATACTAAATCGTTTTGGTATTTGGTGTCATCAGAATCCACTCTCTCTCTCTTTCTCTTGAGTTCTCACAGAGCTGGAATAAGCTGTGATTCTTGAACCGGTAGTCTGTGCTTAATCGGGGCTGCTGGAATTGGACTGCCTTCAATCAGGGGTCTTTCTGTTGAAAATCACTCCTCCTGTTCTGTCTGTACCTGGATTTTTATATGCTTTTAGCAGACAAAAAGCCTATTGGTCTTCACTTCTGTTCTCTGGTATGAAAGCTGAGTGTGGGAGAGAGCAGGTTTTTTCTGTTTATCTTACTCCCTGTCTTAAAGTCATGGTTTAGTCATTTACAAATCTATCATTATTTCTTCCTGTGCTCTCTCATGGATTGATCCCAAGGCAGCCAAACGAAGAATTAATTTTTATCTTGATGCAAATCGTTGGCTGTAAAATTTGCATTGATAATACCTGAACGTGTACCCAGGGCTTTGGAATGGCAGGCTTCAATTACCTTCCTCTGAATGTCATAGCTTTTAGACTTGAGACACCAGTCATACTACTCATCTTCAATGATATTACAAATAAGTTAGTAGTACTCGGGAGATATATCAGCCTGACTTTATTTAATCACTCCATTTTCAGTTAACATAGTCACCCCAAACAGTGCCTTTCCAGAGGATAATTAGATTGTTTCAGATGGTTAAAGACTTCGGCCTTCTTTGCTCCTTCATTTTACAATGCACTAGGAACCTCATGCATTTTTGTATGAACATATAAAAGTCTAACACTTGTGCCCCCTAATTTCCTTTACAAGGCTTTAAGTATCTTTCAGTTGGTCTTAAATGAATTAGTACATACTGCATAGCCTGCCTGGCACTTAAGACAACTTGGCATGGTTTCCAGTAGTTCTGGATGGACAACAACTTGTCTTTTCAGTCACAGAAAATGTTTTCCTTCCTACATGCCTGATGAGGGAAAAGACTAACAAGGAATATTATAGGCTGAGATTTCAAAGCCATTACGGATGTAGATGCACAGCTCCCACTAATTTTAGCAAGAATCATGCTTCTAAGTCCTGTTTTGAAAGTCTTAGCTATAGTGTTTGCTATTTTGAAAGGTTTATTTCTTTTTTCAGAGAGCAGCCTAAACGTTTTATCATCCCTTCCTGAAACAGTATTTTAAAGCTTCTTTTGCTCCATGCCATAATATCATGCCTTTGTTCTCCTGTTCTTTCAACCTTGGCCAAACTGTTAGAGAACACATGAATACTTCCTTTTTACTTGCTACCTCAATAATAAGAGCAGTCATCTAAGTTGCAAAAGTTAATTTATCTTTTTGTTTGTTTGTTTGTTTTTATTTCTGTTTGTGGGGTTTGAGATACATTTGCTTTTGTGGATCCTCTTCTTAGGAGCTTAGTTCTTTCATGCTTTACAGAAGAATAGTCTATGTACCTGTCTCAAAGGAAGACCTGAAATTTCGATAATATAGGCAAAACTGAATTTTGCTGTCCGAAATATGAGGGATGGGCTAGAGCTGTCTTACCACAAAAGAATCTGGGTGAAGTCAGGATGTAAAATTACATGGAGGAGCGTAGGATCAGCATGCTCTTACTGCACTCAGCCAGCGGTGCCTCCAGCCTTGCTCCTAAGCAACTGCTGCTGCCCTGCACGTTCAAGTTGCCCCACAGTAAAGGCAATATATTTTGCTCTTCGGGGCTTTGGTATAGGCAGCAAAGCAGACGCCAGGTTTGGGACTGGTCTGTCCCCCCTGTCCACCAACATATCAACACAAAGACTATTTAAAGTTGAGGAAGTGCTTTGTCAGCTTATGCCCAGAGCCACTCAAGGCCATGGATTCCCCTAGTGATCTAGGAGCCTAGAAACTAAGATCTGCAATGTCCAAGTCTCTGTCACGCATATAAAAACTTACGACTTAAAATATTTTTAACACTTGTATTATTCTGGAATCTACAATGCAGCTGTGATGAGATTCACCAGAATGAACACGCTGGAAAAACTAGAAAGACATAAATAGCAACTGTCCGGATGCTACAGTAGAAATAAATTGGAAGCTGATCATAAGATCCAAGTAGGTATTTAGAGTTAGTGTAAATAGAAATACCAAATTAAGCAAATAACATGTAATTTTGAGATGAATTGCTCTACGAGCCAAGCATAAAACTTTGCACTGACTATGTGCTGTATGATAACAGGAGGCTAGGGGAGACATTTCAAAACCTAAAATCACATGAGAAATTGCAAACCACAAAAAAGAATGCTTTACTAAGAGTCACACGTGCAATATGATCATAAACAAAACTGCAGTATGGGTAAAGACAACTCTAGCTAGCTTATCCTGTAACCTGAAGGAAAACCAGATTATACATTCAAGTTTCAGCTATACCAGATGCTGATTGAAGAAAACCGTAAAAATCACCCGTATAAGCATGCCTAAACACAGGAAAAATGAATGCTTATCCTAATTTTTGTGTTAGAACTGCTAATGCCCTATTTACTGCTATGGTTCTGGAGTATGTCCACATGAAATAACTTGCATGGCTGGGGCTAAACCAGTTATTCAAACACACAAAGACAACAAATGGGACGACAATAATGGATTTCTGCTTTATCTGTGATTCATGACAAAGGCTGAGTATTCATCCAGATGGAGAAATTATTCAGAGAAGACGAAAAGGACCCCAGAAAAGGAAACGGAGAACTGTATATAATTTTCATTTAAATAATGAAAGCCATAAGAATTAATAAGTGCACCAAGCTGTTGGAATAAAATTGAGAAAAGAAACAGAGCTCTGAAAAATTTCCCCCACTATTGAATATGACATAAATAATCTTAAAATGAACAATGACTTCATTTTTGTTTCACTCCACACTTCACTGATGTTGAATTAACGAATGCCTTGAATTAGATTCCTCCATGTGAAGTCACTTTGAAAAGTAGCACTTGGAAGAAGCATTTTAAGCTGGTGAGGAAATGACAAGTTCAAAAAAAAATGCAAACCTTTGCAAAAACCTTACATGATGGTCTTCACTTTTGCTAGTAAAGAAAGCAATGATTCTTAAACATGATAAAGTTCACACATAAACCTGATTCTGTAAGTGCTATGTATATCTACGATGGAAAGGACCATGGCAAGGAGCTTGTTCATGAAACGCAAATGTGGCTTCAGCTATTTTTACTGGATTTCCTTATTTATATCTACAAGATGTTACAAACTAGTTGTTTTACTTTGCTCCACCCAATCTCACATGTATCACATATCCAGATGTAAAGCTGTAAGGTACAAGATTAATTTTAAATTTGAATGTGGGATGGCTGCAATCCCCATGATCTAATTTTAAAACTAAAACATCTAATTTCAGCATTAGGGCACCCATTTTTCCCTGCAAGAGACCCTCTGATTTTTCTTTTGTAATTTTGTTGTGAATTTTGTAATGTTTCACTATTTTTTATTAAAAGCATGCCCATACGAAACAAAATTTCATTAGAAGCATAGCTTCCATTAAAAAAAAAAGGAGGGGGGTGGGAACAGGTGAAATAAATCTACTCCAAAATTCAGGATAAGATCTAAAACACCTTATGATTTTTGTTAGGTCATTACTTTTTTTTTTTAAATATTTGGACCTGGAAATAGCAGAGTAAATTTTTCTGTTGTTGCTATGCCAGCAAATACATTTATTTCTAACATAATTTATTCCAGTTACATAACCAAAATAAACAATAGCAGCAAAGTGACTTTTCACTGCCACTCTTTATGCAGCTCTACTTAGAAATAATAGGCTTGTGGATGTTTTTTGGTGATGAACTGGAAAAATAGGAGAAAATTAATTCAGAATGAATTGAAAACTCAAAAATATATTTGTAATTTGGAGGAGTATAAAGGGTTGATTTAAAAGAAGAACCATGCATTTTGGGTAAGCGCGCAATGTTGTATTCAGTGAAAATATTTGACTGTGTCCTCAGGTTAGTTACCACTCTTAACTTATTTATTTATATAAGTTTCAAATTGAAATATTAAAACACTTTATCACCAATCAAAATAACATATTTTTTTTTCCTTATGATATAGTTTCCTCTTTTTATTTCCAGCTGAAAATCATTTGGTCTGAATTAGAAACTCATTTTGGTTTCAAGCAACCAGATCTTCCTTTTGACAAATTCACTCATCATTGAACTTCTTGGCCATGTGGGGTCCTAAATCACAGGCCTTCATTTGAATAGCTGATCTCTACATTATTACACACCTCCACTCCATCATACTTTTTAATTGTTAGATGCCAAAAAAAATCCTAACAAAAAAACCCATCCTAACATAAAATTGCAGTCCTGACTACTGTAAAGGCTGGGACAATATATAATTTCACACCCCCTTCTGTAGCTTGGGATGCTGTCATAGATTTAGACCATTTTTTGCAGATGCAAGATGAGTGCTTTGAGGGCCATTGCTCCTTCCCTGCTTCCCTGTATGCCACACAAGCTTGCGTTGTTCAGCCTGGAGAAGAGAAGGCTCCAGGAATACCTTATAGTGGACTTCCAGTACCCTACAGGAAAGATGGGGAGGCACTCTTTATCAGGGAGTGCAGCAATAGGACGAGGGTAGCGGTTTTAAACTGAAAGAGGGGAGATTTAGATTAGTATTAGGAAGAAATTCTTTATTGTCAGGGTGGTGAGACACTGAAACAGGTTGCCCAGGGAAGTTGTGGATGCCCCATCCCTGGAGGTGTTCAAGACCAGGCTGGATGGGGCTTTGAGCAACCTGGTCTAGTGGAAGGTGTCCCTGCCAATGGCAGGGGGGTTGGAACTAGGTGATTTTTAAGGTCCCTTCCAACTTATACCATTCTATGATTGTGGAGTGCTGACTGCTGGAGAATGGGGGTGTCCTACATGATCTTTTTCCACCAGCCTCCTTTTACAGGTAGAGACATGGTTCCCTCTTGCATGCTCTGCTTGGGGTCAACAGCTCACATGCCACAAACCTGTTACTTTGCAATGCTGCAGTGGTTGGAGGCTTTGCCTACCTGATGTTCTTGCTGACATCCATGTATGCACACATACAGTTCCCGGCACAGGTGTCCCCTTGCAGCACAACCTTGCCGTCAAACTTCAAAGCTCAGGGAAATGCTTCCAGCTCAGATGCCACCACCAGGAAACTTCCCATGGAGTAACTCATGGAGATGGCTGCTGCAGGGGGGGATGGAGTGTGCTGCATTAAGTGGAGGGCAGTCACCTTCATAATTTCTTGTCAGGCATCAGTGAGTTTCTTTTTTTTTTTTTCTAATTCTTTCCCTAACACTCAGTCTAACCTGAAGCTACGTAGACACAGGAACAATTTCCGCCCTTGTTTCTAATTAAAATATAATGGTCTTTGGGACACCATCTGATCTTTCCCCTCCTGTACTTGGATACAACTGTAAGCAAAATGATACCTGGAAGAGAAAAAAAGTCTCGTTTCAAGCACGGGATTGCAGCGGTGTATTTCACAGGCGTCCTGCCCCCTCTGCCGGCGGCAGCCTGCTGGGCCACCACCAGCAGCAGCCTGCTGGCCACCGCCAGAGGCACTCTGCTGGGCCACCACAGCCCCTCACCAGCAGCCGCTGCCCTGGCAGTGCGCCGCTGGTGGCTCAGAGTGTGATCTCTTCGGGGAGGCACAGGGAGGTGGGGGAGTAATCAGGGAAAGGGAAAAATCAGAAGGAGGAAAAAAAGATCTGGTGTATCCAAAATTTTCCACGTGCCCTGGATGGCGTCACTGGTATTCCCCAAATTCCCTTGTTCCCGCTGGCCTCCATCCTGCGACCTGAAGTCCCTGCAGTAACAGTGGTGTTTCAGTTCTTTCCCCAGGACCCTACTCTGTCGCTGCTGCAAAATTTCATAGTACTGCTTTTCAAGCATTTTTTCAGGCAGCAAAATGCATTTTTTTTTCCTACACAATATGTAACCTACAGTCTGCATTGAGCATATCTTCTCAGATTTTTCTACCAGATTCTCAGGTCCAAAATCTACATGGTGACTGAAAGGATGCTGGCCTGCATCAGTTATCTATTTATCTTTCTTAAGTTGATTAGCTGTTTCTCTTGTTTGTTTTTATCTCTAGTTTTGTTTGTTTGTTTTCTACTTACTGGTTGGATGGCATCCAGGCAGTTGTAAACTGCAATGTCTTTTTGGATTATAGATGGTAAGTTATATATATATTTTTAACTCTCTTATTTTCAGCAAATATTAGTGTTTTCTGTAATAAATGCTATCCAAACAAGAGAAAATAATTAGCTTGTATCCACATGCACTACTTCTAATTTCTTCCTGGTAGACAAAGCAAGGGTAACAGTCCATATCTTAACAAAGAAGTTGTCTTCAAATACTTTTGGAACATGTACTCAACACCATACTCAGTCAGAAAATACACAGCGCAATTTTCATTTACACAAAAGCCAATTTATAACGCTCAGGAAGCCTTGCAAGGCTTAAAGCAGATGTCTGCACCCACTTAAAGCTTTCTTTCCACACCAGAGTTGAGTAACTGGATAGTTGTTCGGGACTTGCTGTTGCTGAACCGGGTAAGTGTGCCACACCTAACACCTTACTCAGGGCAAAACTATGTAGATTGCAAGTTTGCATAGAGCTGCATGTATTTTATTTTGTGGCAATAATTTTCATACTTTTGCAGACCTTCACATCGAGTCTCAGAAAGCAAGATGACAGGGAGCTCTAAAGAGACCTTGTCATTTATTCTCTTGCAGTGGTCTCAACGTTTTGTCCTCTTTTCCTTCTACTGTTTGCATAGATCTCAATTGCTATTAACATAGAAGCCATCCGAATACAAAAACACACCCTGCTATTGTAAAGTGTGACTGTTGAATTAAGCTGAAATTGGCTAAATAGTGAAGAATCATTTGGTATAATTAGACAAACCCATAGATGCGTATATATTTCTGTAGGTAACAGAGTAAAAATCATGAGCTTAAGAACTTATTTTCATATCTAATCTTCAGGATCTTGGATTCTATATTCAAGTAGACACAATGAGAGGAAGCGACGAATACAGCCTCTGCTGTAGGATCAGAATGTCTCAGCTGGACTCCCTAGTGAAGTGGGAATAAATCTGTCTCTAATGGAAATGCTGAAGTCCAGAGCACATGTCTGCCATAGCCCTGCCACCTCTGAGAAGTAGAGACACATGCTTGACTGGTTGTGGAGTTTGAATTTGTCCTTGCTCTTCCAAGCCATATTTGTGGAGCAGTTCAGAAACAGGAGGGCTAAGGAAAGATGATGCCAGTTCCATTAGCGCTAAAATCACAGCGACTGTAAGACAAGGCTAAGGCATCTTTGAAGAGTAAAGTAGAGAGAGGACAGAAACTTGACAGCATTTATTGAAGTAAACCTTACAACAGGAGAAATGTCAGAAAAACTTGAAGATGCAGTTGCAATCTTACTTCTTGTAAGGTGTTCGTTGGTGTGAACTCCTTTGCCTTCTTTAGATGTCTTTTCCTTCAAGCACAAGGGGTGCAGTTCTTTTTCAGATAGTAGTGCCAATGAGGAGGAAGGACGAGAAGCAGACTTGCCACAAGACTTTTGGGATTTATTTGCGGAAGCCTTG
The DNA here is from genome assembly GCA_013398915.1 of Dromas ardeola. Classification (NCBI taxonomy): domain Eukaryota; kingdom Metazoa; phylum Chordata; class Aves; order Charadriiformes; family Dromadidae; genus Dromas; species Dromas ardeola. The sequence continues at coordinate 415,534 of VYZM01016206.1, read as the reverse complement.
AGGAGGAAGAGACCTCCAGAATCAGTACAAGAGAGGAAGGCAGCAAAAATCCATCACACAAGAGACAGACAGACCCATTCTTGAATGTGGGCAATAGAGTGGATATCATTCCATGAGAAAGCAACATTTATTATATCCTGTGGTAGAGAAAGTACACACAAGGACACCTTCTCAATCTCATGAATTACATGAAAAATTTATCTATGACTGACTGAGCTTTTATGCATTGCTTCAGAAATGGGAGACCTCAGACCTTCTGACCTACTATAAGCAGCAAGCCAGGGGATCCAGGTTCGAGGACCAAGATTCTCACCAGCATTTAGGTATTTCCTTTCTACCCATAGTACTTCTTTAAAACATATGAAACACTGAAAATAGCAGAATCTTTGAATTAGGCCTCTATTGCACTTGCACATTTAAGGTTGTTTTCCAATATGACTTTTCCGCCCTCTTTCCTCCTTTGTCCTCTGATCTTTCATTTTCTTCCTCATTTATTGCCTGTTCCTCTCCACTCTTGTTCCACATATGCAGTCCCTATTCTCAACTCTACTGACTGATTATTGTCACAACTCCCTTCCTTCCTTGTTATCACCTCATTTTAGATCATCCACTGTACTTACAAAGTAGATCTGTGGCAGACCCACTAGTGAAACTCAAGCGCCTCTTTAAGACCCAAGCTAGTTTTCAGTGTTTCCCCTTTCTTCTCCTGCTCCCCCAACCTCAAAACAATGGCCCAAGAAAATGTTACAGGTTTGGTCCTGCTCTTCTGCTTCCAGAGTTCTTTTTCTTCTCTTGTTTTTCTTCATGTCTTGGCAAAATTTGAAGGCGCTGACATGTATTTTATTGTAGAGGACTGATAATCTCCGAGTTACATAGAACCTTTGTGATAAACAACCATTGAATGGCAGTTCAGGGTAAAAATAGTATTTTCCTGGGTATACTAGGAGCTGGGTGGTCTCTAGCTCACAGCTGGATCAGGGGACACTTGGGATAAAATTTTTTCATAAAGACTCATTGAGGGATTAGTTAGCATATAATAATAAAAAGTAGGGCAGGAAGGGATCTTCAGAGATCATCTCCCTGGCTCAAGCCAAGATCAGTTTATAATTAAACCACCTCTGAAAGACGTTTATCTTACTTGCTTTTAAGAACCTCCAACAATGGAGATTCCACAGGTCCTTTAAAGAGTCCCATGCTTAACTATTCTTTCCTTAGAAATTCGCCCCAATGTCTAACCTGACCCAGACTGTAATTTTAGCCCTTCACTCCTTATCCAGTGCTTCTGTCTCTTCTTTTAGCAACCTTTTGCCTATTTGAAAACTGATATTACATTGCTTCTCATTACTCTTCTCCAGGCTATTTTTTACATCCTCCTTGTGCGGACTTCAAGGGGGTTTTCTGCTGTGTGTATGTGTTTGGTGGGGGAAAATCTACTATGCAACTACCATGGCTGATGTAAAATAAGAATGACAGTAAGGGATAAAGGAGATTAGGAAAAATCCCTACCCTTCAGTGGGTCCACATCTTTCCTGAAGTGCAATGCTCAGTATTGGACACATTCCTTTAACTGAGATCTCACCAGTACTAACTGGAGTCAATAGATGACTTCATGAGTGAGATATGAAACTCCTTTTCACATACTCCAGTGTAACATTTTGTTTTTCCACAGCTGTGCAACAATGTTGACTGATTTCACTATAATGTAAGAGATTTTTTTTTATCAGTGTAAAATAAGACAGTCATCATTTATTTTGCATTTTTTCCTCTGCAACTTTTCTAACAATGCCAGCAATAAGGCTTATAATGACAGCTGAAATGTGGAGGTTCCACGCTGCTTGCAAAATGCACTTCTGCGTATGAATACGGCATGTAAATGTGAAGTTACTTTAAAGCTGGTACAGGTAGTTTGTGAGTTGTTAGTGGGCTATGAAGCTCTTTCTCATTGAAAAGTGGGTGGAATTTTTGTAGGTATTGCCTCAGCAGATGGGAAAAAGTAAACCTTTCTAAAGAGAAAATGTCTTTTAAGACTTCATCACCTTTTTCTGATACTCATTCTGCATTTCTCTGCTCCCCTGACTGATACCAGCAGTGTGTTCTTGCACGTGAAAACAGCACTAAGTATTCACCCCATCCAACACACTCTTCTGCTCTTTGACATCCTTTTCTCCTTCCATTAAGTGGTAATTTTAAAAGCAAACTTCCTGTGAAGTATTTCTTCAGAGAAACCCAGGATTACAAGCGTGACACAGTTCCCTTGCAGTGCAGCCCCGGGGCTCATTCTGGAGCCTCAGCTCTACTCAGTATCAATGAAATTGCCTGTGACTTTGTGAAGTGGCAGTTGCATGAAAAAAAAAAAATCTGCTACATTTGAATGCTTTCCATACCCAGCAGTACTGTTTGCTTTTCTAGTATTTTATAGATATTTTTTATACATGCATGCAAACACACACACTTATATATGTATGAGTATGTGTACACTTGAAAGTGCATTGCTTAGTGAACTCTCCTCATTTTGCTATCAGACTAACATGGGAAAATGAATACTGTACTATATTCAGGCTTCAGTCCATCATCAATATATACATTGATATATACCATCAATGTAATCGGTCTGGAAGGAAAATCCTCTGAACTCCTACGTGTCACGCTATGGGGAATCATGCTACAAGGTCCCCTACTGGGAAACAAGTTGTAGAACCTTGCAGAGCTGGAGTGGTTGCACCTGCTTTTTGAAACAATAAGTCTGCTGCTGCTCTCTGAGCATAATGAGTTGCTCTTTCAAGCTAAAAAAACCTTCGGAATATGAAAGAAACACTATATTTTAAAAAGAAAGGTTCCCCCCCACCCCCTCCCACCCTCTTCAGTGCTACCTGCTGCATGCTTCTTATGAAGTGGGCCAGGCTCGGGATTTTTGTTGGCTATAGATGCTTCTTTTGAAGTGAATTCTCTTTGCTAAAATCAAAAGCCAGTAGGACTTTCTAATGGTAGGGATAGGGTGGGCAGATCAGCCCATGTCTTGTGTGAAGGTAAACGGGGCTTTGGGGTGAGAGAGGGAGTGTCCCAAGGGGTCTGTGGTTACTTGTGAGATATGGAAGGGCAGGGATGGGCCCAGGCTCACTTGCAGGACAGTCTGTGGTGCTCCAGGGGACACTCACAGGGGAGTGAAACCACCTGCAGTACCCCACATCGCTCATGAGGAGAGATGGTGAAGGCAAACACAAACAGGAGAGGAGTCTTTAAAGAACGTCTCCATGTGTAATAGGTGATTTGTATCTGCAGAGTCGGAGTGATCACCAATACAAATCTGTGGCAGATGTATTTACAATTTGTACTTGAAACACAGGCCTGGTTGTTCTTACTTTGCATGTGTGTCAGAGCGCTTCCTTACCCAACATTTACAAGTCAGGTGTGATTCAAGCTCTGCATAGATCAGTGGTTTAATTTAAATAAACAGGGACTTTGACAAAGCAGCCTTAGAGTCAGCAAGAAATGACTATGCCCTAGCCAACCTGTTTTCCGTCCAATCGAACAGCCCAGATTTGGCCTGCTAGTCTAGAAAATGTACCTTGAAACAGAAATGAATGTGTTAATTCTGCGAAGAAAAAAAAATACGTTTTTCAGTGAGTATATATAAACACTTGGCATACTGTTTTTTTAACCTAGACGATGCAGAAGTAAAGAGGACGCCTTAGACAGTAGAGGGCACTGTGACCTCAAAAATAAGCTCCACACCGGGCCATAGCTACCTATTTGTCAGCACAGCTGACGGGACACAGGCAAATGTTTTATTCCAACTGAAAGGGAGCACTGCTTGTTTCATAGTAGTTCAAGAGAGTGGCGTGGTGATGTGAAAAAGTAAGGCGGGGGGGGGGGGG
>VYZM01016206.1:242080-404244 GCA_013398915.1 Dromas ardeola | reverse complement strand
ACTTCCCCGGCAGGGCGGGAAAAGCTCCCTTCGCTTTTTCCTCCCTCCCGAGGAAGGAAAGCGCCGGGACGTCCGTACCTTCCTCGGGAAGGCGATCCCGGGGGTGGGGTGGGGGGGGCGGCGGCGGTGTCCCCCGGAGGGAGAAAGGGAGGGAGGCGGGAGGGTTGCGTGTGGCGCTGCCGGGGGCATGGCAGGCGGCCGGTGGCTCTCCCGCTCTCCCCGTGCTCGTCCTCCAGCCTGTCACGACAGGAGGAGGTTAAAAGAGGAAGAAAAAAAGAAAGAAAAAAACACAACCTGATAAGACCCACGGTGGTATCGCGAGCGAGGGGAAGGGAAAGGGCTTTTTACCACTTTAGCATCTTTCGGGGGAGAAATGGGAAAACGTGGTGTTTGCGTAACTAACTGTTGTTAAAACAGTCTCTAGTCGCGTTGACTAGCTCAGCTTGTAAGTGTCAGCATGACCAGTTTGTTTCTTGATAACGCTTTGCTGAAAGGATGGTGGGTTGCTTATTCTTTAAAAGGCTGACTCTCTGAGCAGATTTTTCAATGACATATCTATGTAGATATCCTCTTCTGACAAGTTATTTAGTAAAAGTTATTTCAGGAATTAAAAGCCTCATGATTTGTGTAGTCACCTTAGTGGTCTATCTGCGACGTTTAAAGCTTTTATGTGTAGTTGCTAACTTGCTCCATGAAATTTCTTTCAGCATTTTTGAAGTCTAGTCTAGATTTTTACAGAAAACTAATGCTGCAGCGTTTGAACAGATTTCCTTTTACAAAGGCTGTTCTTAATTGATGCTTAAGGTGTTTGTTTTCTTTTGACAGTATTTGTTGATGACAGAAAGGCCTTCGTCGTAAAAGCTGATAGCAAGATATGGCTCACTTTTCTTATGGGTAAGTAGAAGAAATGTGTCAGGGGAAAACACTGTGCTTTTTACCTTTCTTTCTCTGAAATTGTAAACTGTATCAAAATATATTTGTAACTATAACTCAGAAAAACAAAAAAGCATAGCTAGTGTTGAATAGGGAGAGTAAGTAACTTCCTACCTGGTAACTTTTGTAAAGCTGTTAATTGTAGCAGCATCAGAACGTTTGTAGGAAAATAATTGTGCAGGTATTTATGGATCTCACCTATCCAGTCATTAATTTCCGGGGTGTGGGGGGGGAAGAAGCGACTCTTATTAAATCATGTAATCAAAACAACTTATTTTGTAAGGATTATGTGTGCAAGAACATACAACTGTAGGGGGTTGTAAATTCAGACATTATTATCTTTGGGAATATTTTGGAGTAAATAATAAAATGGCTAATGGCCAAAGTCTTGGAAAAAGCACCTAAAGTATTTGCAAAATTAAATAAGAAATGCATTCCTAAAGTTAACAATTGTTAAACAACAGCATATTTGTCAGATGCGCCATTAGATACACTCTTAAAGGTATTATATTAAAAGACTGTCAGAGTATTCCAAAGACGCTGGTACTATTAATCACATCACCAGTAGTCCTTGTTGCCAAAGGGAGTTTCTTCACTTTGATGAATTACATTGCAAAGTAGTAGCAGGGAAACAACCCTTAGCTTGCAAAGTAATTGATAAATAAACTGTTCCTGAATTGCTTTGCTTACCTCTGTTTATTCAGTGTTTCCTAGGCTAGTAGTTACTTAAACAACATAGAAATGTTAAACTGGTGGTCAAAATTGAAAAATGCTTTCAATTGATTGAAATTTGAGAACAGATTAGGTAGAGAGCTTTATAATTTTTGGAGTTTGAATTTGGCTGAAACCCAGATAACCAATTAAATACTTCAGGGAGCTATTTACATTTTTAATAGGAGTAAACTCTTAATAGCAAAGTATGTAATAGCATACAGTATTTGCAGTAGCAAAGAACGTGCATATTCTAAATATTAAAATAATGGGTTTTGTTTAGTTTTAGTGATATTTGAATTTTTGTTGTTACTTCAGCTTTAAGATCCCGATTTTTAAAACAGAGGCACCCACAATTGGAGCTAGTTTTATTATAGGGTATGGATTTTTTTATCATGTCTCCAACTTATGTGCAGCAATAAAGTTGTCAAATTTTCAAGGACATTCTTACACAACACTTTGCCCTATTGTGTTGTGTTTGGTTTTTTTTTTTTTTAAATGACCATTGATTTGAGGCCTTATTCTTGAAGACATCCTTTCTAGTTTGCACAGAATCTCACGATGAAACATCTTGACTAAGCGACGGAAGTAGTCAATGCTGGCACATTCCTCATTGTTCCCAGTTCTGCTGTATTCCTATCTAGTCACTTTGGGGACACTTGCAAAGTATTAATCGGTTTCTAGTACGTTTCACATCCTGTTGCATTACAGTATCTCAGCATTTGTTGTTATCTTGGTAAATAAGTTCTGTATATTATGGCTTTATTCTGCAGTATTTAATTTCCAGAATTAGAATGCTTTTTATAAGCCACTCATACTGCTTTTCTTGGAACAGAACACAGGCAAAAATAGGAAATCTGAAGAATAAACTATCAGACTTTACATAATAGCCCTAGTCTGCAAAAATCTGATCATATGCTTTGCTTTTGGGGATTCTCAGGTCGGGTGAGAAAATGGCATCTGCAAGTTCAAGTACATAGAAGCTGTATAAGTCTTTGTAGCAATAGGACTCTAGTAGTCCTCTCTTGTCCTCTTCTTCATTCCCTCCCCAGTAATGACATTAATGGAATCAAAGGAAGGTAATTTAAGAGAGCTGATCTGCATGTTTTCCAGCAGAAACTAGCTTAATGTAAGTCTGAATGCTGTCTGTTGAAAAATGTCAATTTGCACTCATAGTGTAAGTCTATGAATTAAACGCATTGTCTCTTGAAATGTAGTTACATGAATTGCTGTGTGAGTATAAAAGGTCTATCGTAATAGAGTGATATTGTGAAGTTTTATAAGAATGTATATATGAAATTTCCAAAATAGCTATGAATGTGTTTACACTTAATGCGTTGACTTTAAATAAAACATTTACTGGAGGGAAGAATCAGATTTAAATATATTGTTTTCTCTATGAAATAAGTGGTATGTTTGAATCTGAAATGTAATTTCCATATTAATAGATAAATTACTTGCAACAGTAAAATACTGCATATTTGGCTTATTTGAAACCACGTGAATTTGAGATCATGAACAGTATTGGTAGCTTATGTGCATTTACTTTGACTTTACTGTATATTCTTACCTAACATGTAATCTGTCTCAAAATTGATACGTTTTTTATAGTTGGTGCGTGTGTGTGTGTATGTATGTGAATGTATTTCAGCATCTAACTGGGAATCTGAGAAATGAAGTAATTTCTTGTGCAAATGTGAGACACGATAAGTAGTAACTAAGAAAGGCATGGACTGGTCGTTTCTTTTCACACGATTACTGCAAAATGCGTTTGTTTATGGAATATGGTTTGCTGTGTTGCTGATACAGCTAATGTGCTTACCTAGAATTCCATATCATATCCAGATCTGCTTTTCTGAAAAAGGCATTTGCAGCTCTCCATGAGAACTAACATAAATGTCCTTGGTATAAAAAAAACCAGCCTCTGTAGCTCCTGAGACTTTCCTAAGACATTAAATTCCATTTAATGTGAACTATACTGAGCAATCCCTTCAGTATTTTTACATATACTTTCTAGGAAAAAAAAAAGTTTTAAATGAAAGCTTGTGGCACTCATTTTCTGACTGAAATCCAGGCTTCTTTATGAGAAAACTACTTCAGTGACTGAAGTGGAGCTGAAAAACTCCACTTTTTCTTAAGGAAGTTTCAGTGTGGTATTGTACAATCTCAACTACTATGCGAAGTATGTAACTTGAGGTAAATGTTAAATTGTACAGGCAGGTAGTTTAGAAATACTTTCCCGTTAGGAAATTCTTCTTTTTTTCTTTTTTTTTTTTTTTTTTGCCTGTCTTACCCAGTTTCACCTCACACATTGTATACAAAATTTAATATTAAAATAGAAGTTCATAAATGTAGTTTGTTGTGTCACTTGTGGTGACAATGATAACAAGTACTGCCAGCAGCAGCAGTACTTCCAGGCCCAGTTTTGGAGGAACATGTGGTTTGGGAGTATATACTGGGGCATGAAGCGTACATTCAGTCCAGTTCTCTTCCACATACGTTTGGTGGTTTCACAAAGGTGTTTTTCTTTCTCTTGTCCCTGCTCCTTTCCAGAAACAGACTACCATACGCATACAGTCCGAGCACATGCACATTCACTAACTCTCCAACTGTATTCTGCATCAGTGTGCAGGCGTTTGATGTATGTTTTGCCAGTGTGCCAGCAACTTGACCCATTTGTGTTGTGCCAGAGGCGAGGGCCGTGCCCGTGGGCTGTGGGAGGTGTGTGCAGATCAGCACCCTGGAGAGGGACACGGTGCTCAGCACCTTGCTGGCTCCAGCTGGGTGGGAGCAGGGAGGGGGGTTGTCCTCTCCCCTTTCTCTCAGCTCCGTATAGCTTATGTGAATAAGAGGGCTCTACATGAACCATGGCAGAGAGCCGCTGTGTGCCTAGAGGGCAACCAAGACACCTTCAGTCTCGAAAGAGCACCGTGGTCCCTCTAAATGCCTACCCTTTCCTCACTCATGCTGGCTTTGTTTCCATGGTGAGCTCTGGGTATGTTGTGAATGCTGCACAAGCAAAATGGAGTGGCTTCTGCTTTCTGGGGATCTTGTCATGCTCAAGAAGTTGGAGACCTAGACTGTTTAACTACTGCTTTATCATCATTTCTCTTCTCCCTTTGTCCCTCAGATTATCTCCCTTGTTCTGTACCTACATGACAACAGTGCAGATAGTCTCTGAATGGACAAATGGAATGTTATTACCTGTAGAGTCTACCTTTTTTAGCAACTACAGGCTCAATGAGATTTGTGTTAGTTGTCATGGTCTGTTTGGATCTCTTAAATTTACAGGACAATGCACTCTGTAAATTAAACTTTATTTTATGAGCTGAATAGGAAAGAAAACAAACAAACATGATGAACAAGGGCTCAGTCCACTTTGTACAGAGTAGTCTAACATGGGAATTCACTAATTCAGCAATTAAGGCATGAGGTTTCTAACTCACAAGTTCTCTAATTCACGAACTCATAACTTTTAACTCCTAACTTGTGCATCTATGAGCAAAACAGTTGCCTAGCTGATGGTGGGAGTGCTCATCCTTCCTCTTCCATCATGGTGCAAGTGTACCCTGTGTCACACCAGGAAGCACAAAAGCCTCAGCAGTCCCAGCTGCTGCTGGATCTGCTTGAAAAACTTTTTGGATAAGCTGATGTATTTTATACCTTCCAGCTTGGAAGTTTGGTCTATACCATTTCCATCAGTTAGCAGATTCTGAAGAAACTGCCAGGCAATCCATATGCGAGGATTATTTCTGCAGGTGATAATGGCTGCATAATGACCTTTAGCTCTTTCTGGCCACCGCGTCCTGCCTATGTGTTGCCCTTGCTTTCACCTAACAGTGCTGCCCCTAGCATATATCAGGCCTTCGCGTGAGCTGTGTGGTAGCTGAAATATGAGCAGGAGTTGAGTGAACAGTCACAGTACATATTTTAAAGATGTTAAAAATATTTATGTTTATTAAAAAAAATGCTTATAACTAATTTTTCTTACTGGTAGCTGAAATGGGTGCATTAGATTTTGATGGATCAACTTGAGTGATGCCAGGATATAGGTGGGAACATTGCTTATTGCTGAATACCATCAGCATAATTTCAGATTTTCAAAGAGCTGGCTGTGAAAGTTAATTCAGATGTTCCTATCCTGTTCCTCTGGAGGCTGAGTACCTTCTGTGCATCTCTGAAGTCGTACAGTAATTAGTTTAATGAACATGATTTCATGTTCAATTATTTAAATATTTGAGTAACTTGACACCTTTTGTTTCCTTTACAGCTGCTTTTGCAGGAGTCCTGCATTGGTAAGGTTAAATTTATTGCTTGAGAGTAATATGGTATTTTAAAATAATAAAAATATCATTTTGACTTATATTTAGACAAGCTATTGGGATAACTTATATTTAGATCTTTCCTCTCAAAAACAAATTGTTGTCTCTAAGATGAGTAATTCTGTTCTTGGGAAGCTGATGTGAAAGGTCTCTTAAACTTCTTCAGTGAGGAGTGAAGCCTGCTATCCAGGTGGAAAATTGTTGCATAGCTATACAAATTCAGGTATATTTCCACTTTTGAAAGTCCAGGTAAATCCTTTCAACTTTCTCCTATGTTCTGCTTATTTAGATTCTGCTTTAATTTCTTAGTTTTACATCATGTTTTCTCTAACCTCTTCAGAGAAGTCTGGCCGATGTTTTCTTTGTGTACAGAAGAATGGCCTTTCAGCTACTTTTTGTCAACATAATCCTTGTGTTTCAGGTTCCATCCTAATCCTCACCCTTCTTTTTTGTAGTATAGACTTGAAATAGAATGGCTTCTGTAGCAATTTTCACCAGCTGCTTTTGCAGAGATAAAAAGTAACAGCGTCTGCCACTCTGTTTTTGTTTTCTTGCTCAAAAAGAACTATTGATTTTTAGTAGTTTGTTTCTTGCAAATTCCTATTCAAAAGCAGAGTCATGTGCACTGCTCTGTTTCTTTCTTTTTCCATCCTTTCTGGAGATGAAGTGCCTCTTGTAAATTGCAAGTTTTGCCTCCAAAATTATTTGCATTTTTCTTGGCTCCCCGCCCCCCTCTAGTCACACTTTTATTTAAATATACTTTTGATGGTAAGTTCATCTATATATAATGGCACATAACTGCATTAAAATACAAGTCATGAAAGATTTTTTGTGGGGAAAAAAACATACACCACATGTATGTGCACCAATATTTTCACCAGTTTTTAATCTGTGATTCTTTTTCTTTGTCAGATATTTAAATTTTCTTTCCTAATACGTAGACTTGATAGTTCTAATAGCATTAAACTTTTGATCCTTAAGCGTCTGCACTTAAGTTAAAATACATTAGAGTATTATAACTAATTCCATAATAGAATTTAATAAATGCTCTATGGTTTCATAGTTGTTCCATGTAAAATAATTTGAATAGAGGAGAATGTTGGTATAATATATAAGTAAATTAAAATAGCAGTTTGTAAGTAAACTTTAGGTCTTCATTGAATGTTTTGCCAGCTGTTCCTTGGTATATATAACTTAGTACAGGTTCTAAAACTCTTTATTCAGTTTTAATTATTATTTTTTAACAGGTGTCACATAACAACTCTTTTTGAAAATGACCGTCATTTTTCTCACCTGTCAACGCTAGAAAGAGAAATGGCTTTTCGCACGGAAATGGTTAGATTATGTTTCAATAAAAATTCAGTGATTGGAAACCTTCTGTCTGTAATCTTGTGATTGTGGGCTTTCCAAAGTTTCTGAATACCTTCTGGATAAGTAAATATATAGATGTCTTGCAACTAGCATGCATTACACTTTTACATGCAGAACATTTGTGTGTCTTGCAGCTGATCACTGTGATTGTATCTCTTCACAGTTCACTTAAAATATGATTTAAAAGTATGATTTTAGAGGACGTAAAATACAAAACTACAAGTTCCTTATAGCTTACTTTCAATTATAGTCTTGTTATGCAGCTTTTTAAAAAAAAAAATAAAAAATAAAAGTTTGCATACATACACACCTATTGGCTGTTTTTATTTTGAGAATTGTGAAGTACTCTGCTAGTGCATAGTTACCAGCCCAAATGAGAGATTTCCAGATGAAACAAGGTGAAAGGAAACGCACGTTGCTTGTTTCAGTGGCACTAATAGAAGAGATCTGAAAAACTGGATAGTCACCTTGAATCGTTTTGTCCTATTTGTTATATTACAAAATTTGATTTAAAAATTATGCTTGTATATGGCAGTTCATGAAGCAGAAGTGACCTCTTTAATTGTAAATAATGATTCTGCTCTCCTGTAGGGTCTTTATTATTCCTACTTCAAGATCATTATTGAGGCACCATCGTTTTGGAATGGAGTATGGGCAATTATGAATGACAGAATAACTGAATATCCTTTAGTGATTAACACCTTACAAAGGTTCAATCTTTACCCAGAGGTGAGCTATGTTTTAAAAATAATACCTTCTGATAAATCTTTGGTTTCTTTAGGTTTGACTACAAATTTCTAAGAAATGTTACTCTAGAAAATGTGGTTGTAAAGATATAGTGACTAATGAAGTGTTGCTTAAATACTGTATTTTAATTCCAGATTTAAAATGAGTAAGTTACTTCATACATTGTGATCACTTCTCAGACTTCAAGTATGTCCAATCAAATGCGGATACTTTCTAGATCTTAGTATCTCGTGCCCTAAAGTTGCAATCCAATTTTATACTACTTGTCTTTTTTTGTTCTTTTCACTGAAAGCAAGTTGCTGACATTGTGTACTTCAGGAAATAATGACTTACGAAGTGTCAGTAGTATGTGAAATAATGCCTGCAATGATACAGGTATTGAGAGATTATTTTGGTTTGCATTTTGTGTAGGACAATGAACTAACACATCACAGTTCACTGTGGCCCTAAAATCCATGAATGGTAGTAATTTACTTACATGTTGCAGACGAAATTCCTCTGTAGAAGACTGACTGCTGTTGTTTTGTACGTACTTGATGTTAGACTTGTTACCTGCTTAGATTATGTCCCTACTGTGATTTTTTTTGTTACTAAAAAGAACATGTCTTTAAGTACAGAAATGTTTGGTTTTCTCTCTCTTACGGTTTTGCCAGCGTGTCTCAAACATTTGGCAAAGAGAAACTTCCTTTGGCTAATGTACATTTCTGTGACTCCATGTGTCAGCAACAGCTTATTTTTTGAAGAACCAAGGACTCATAATGGCTGTAATTGTTGGGTAGTAGCATTTATACTCATTCTCCTGCTCTGTCGGAGCAGAGCTGCTTTCAGGAATTATATGTGTAAGAGTTCTTGGCATGCCTGTATTTATATAACTTGCATGTAGTGATTTCATTTGCTTCTTAATTCCTTGCTCTGGAAGAACTAAATGCTATAGCTGAGTGCTTTTTGTTACCCTCTCCCTCATTTTGCAGTTGTTTGTTGTTTGTTTTTTTTTCCATTTGAACACTATAAAGTTATTTTCTGTAGCTGAGAGGGATTTATTTTCTTCAGCTATAGTCTGACTTGCAAAAATCAAAAGTAACTGGTCAAATGAACTAGCTCTTAGAGAATCATCAGTATCACAGTGAAAGATAACTAAGTAAATTGGATGATGAAATCAAAACAAGAGCAATCAGATGTAGTGGCTGACATTCTGCAAGAACGTTAGGTAGATTACTGTGCAAGATGTGTAGGCTTGTCTGTTCATTCAGAGTTTTCTAGGATCATACTGGCTCATAGAACTTGGTGATATTAATTTATTCATCTTCTCTGTGCCTGTGTGGGCATGCAAAGCAGAGAAATAGTCTCCTCTGCTCCTTTCAGTCATTTATTGCTTGATGTCTAGCCCTCCTGTAAATATTGGGTTTTTTAAAGTGTATTTCTTGAGTACTCTTGTTTCCACATAATTACATCTATAAACTGTCTATAGGTGCAACTTGACATTTGAAGTGTGTTCTCCAAATTTATCTAATTTTACTTTTGATTATAATGGGTCTGGGTGGTGGGAAGATGCTGGTGGATTTATTTGCTGGCAGTGAATTTTTTTTCTTCTGATACTCAGCATCCAGTCATATTTTCTGAAAGTATTTTATTTCCTTTTGATATTTTAGGATCTTTCCAGCTCTTTCAGCCCAATAGTAGCATTAAGGCTGAATAACACGTTTGTTTGTTTAGTGGATTTCAAAATTAATTGTGTCAAAATTAACCTTGAAATCCAGTTGCTAAGCAGGATGTTAAACCCATTAAGAAAAGCAGAACAATTCACTTTCATGTCCAGCCGGTACTAACCATGAACACTTCAAAAGAAGGAAAAAAAAGATAAAATGAGTCCTACTACTGCAATCACTACATCTCCTGTGTAAAGTACAAATATAGTCAGTAAAAAATATATGTCAAAAGCAACAAGTCAGTCTTCATACTTGTACACTGTTATAATCCAAATAGTCTTGATTTTCCATGTGTTTGCTGCATAGTCAGGTTGTCCAGTAGTTGTGGTGGTGTTTTCATCTGTGACCCCTGGTGCAAAATGGCAGAGAGGTAATGTGCTAAATTCTGTTGCAGAGAGATAATGTGTTAAGTTTACTCTTTGGCTCTTCTTCGTTACAGAACAGTTGATATTTCTGTGTGTGGCAGTGATGATGAAAATTTGAGTTGGAGTGATGAGTGTTGCAAAGACCCATGTAGTTGGCGTTAGAGTGCTTACTCAAAGGCAACTAATAAAAGGGATTGACTTCTCTACATGTTCTTTTACAGCAAAGGACTGGTTCAGCCTCTCGAGATCTCCTGGATCTGAGAGCCAGTCTTTTGTTTTCCAAGTTTTGCATTACTGCCTCATCTGATATGGGACAGTAGAAATTCCAAAAATGCCATTGTGCTCTAATTGACTTAGCAGTTTTGTAGTACTGTTTTGCTTCCATTTTTATGCCCATGTTAACTGTTATATGTAAAGTAGCTTTTGGCAAAAAATATTTCTGTGTTTAGCATGAAGCACCTAATGTGGTACCTTTTTAGGGAGTATTCATGTGTAGTAACATCTGCAGCAGACACGAGCACTTGTGACGTAAAAAGGTTAAGTTGGTAAATTAACGAATTATTGGCAGCGTACAAACCAGGTGATAAAAGGAAAGATTTGGATTTGGTTCCCCAGTCCTGTTGCTGCCTATCTGGAGATGGGGCAAGTGTCTGGTTTATGTATGCACACATGCACAGTGAAGTGCCAGGGCAGGGATGTTCAGAAAGCCTCCAGGAATTCAGGATAGTGTACTTTGCAGGACACAATATTGAGGCAGGGAGTCTTGGTCTAGAAAGATGTAGTTGTATTTTAAATTTATAAGAATTACATTGTGAGAGTGTAAAGACCACAGATGAAGTGAGTCACGATGATTGGAGCCTTGGTATTAAAAATTAATGAACTATAGAATCACAGAACAGGTGGGGTTGGAAGGAGTGTCTGAAGATCATCTAATTTCAACACTGTGCTCAAAGGGGGATGAAGTAGAGAGCGGGTTGTTCAGGGCTATCTCTACTTTCATTTTGAGTATCTCCACATCTGGACAACCTGTTCCAGTGTTTGACTACTCTCAAAGTAAAAAAGATTTTTCTTATGTATAAGTGGAATTTCCTGTATTTCAGTTTGTGCTCTTTGGCCCTTGTCTTGTCAATTGAGAAGAGTCTGTCTGTCATCTTTGCTCTATGTTCTTCTTGTCTTGGGCAGCCCAGAACTGGACTCAGCACTGGAGACAGGGTCTTAGCAGTGCTCAGTAGAGGGGAAGGATCACCTCTTTTGCACTGGTGATGTACAGCCAAGGATACATTTGGTTTTCTTTGCAACAAGGGTTTATCACTGGCTCAAGTACAGCTTGTCCACCAGGACTGACAGGTCCTTTTCTGCGGAACTGCTTTCTAGCTCGTTAGCTCCAGTCTGTACTGGTGCATGGTGTTGTTCCTCCCTGGTCCAGGACTTTGCATTTACCTTTAGTGAGATTCCTATTCGTCCATTTCTCTAGCCTGTTAAGGTCCCTCCGAATGGCAACACAAGCATCAACCACTCCTTCCAATTTTGTATCATGTGCAAACTTGATGAGGATGTTCTCTTGTGCCATCATCTAGTCTTAATAAAAATGCCAACAGAATTGGCAGCAGAGTGAAAAAAAAAAAACAACATACACAGCTGTCCCCTCATCTACCAAGACAGTCATCTCAGAAGGTTATGAAGTTGGGCAGACATGATTTACCCTTTGTAAATTCATGCTGACCACTTCCAATCACTTTTTTGTCCTTAGTATGTTTGGAAGTGGTTTCCAGGAGGATTTACACCGTCGCGTTCTCAGGGATCAAGGTGTTTCCGTCTTGCCCTTCTTGAAGACCAAAGTGACATAACGAGTTTAATTATATTGGGAGAGAAAAGAGGGAATGATTCTTCTTGTACGTGTTTTCTGTGACGCAGGGCTGAGACATCTAATACTGCAGTGGTGAAACATACTTTCAATCTGGTAACCCCTGGGTTATAACTTTCAAAGCAGCTCAGCTGAAATGGCCACATTAGTCATTTATGAACTCTATAAAGGCAGTTATATCCTGACAGAAAAGCTTAGTAATGTTAACTAGTGACTTTGCTGTGAGATGTTGTCATCTTTCTGTATGTAAAATACTGATGTTTTCTGTGTCAGGTGTTGAGATTTAATTTGGTTGTTTTTATAAGAATATTGCGACCTTTGCATGGAAAATGGAAATGCTGTCTTACATTGCATCTGGAAGCCCTTTCTAATGCATGTTTAAATTTAACCTATCGAAGTTTATCTGAGTAAAAACCCTAAAGATTTGGTGCATTAATATTCTTGCCAGGTGTTAAAAAAAAAAAAAAAAAGAATTTGCGTTAATGGATTTAAGGCTAACTGTCTTCTGTAATATCTGATAAACGAAAATAGTTAAATGGGGAACCTTCCAGACAATTTTGAAATGTATAATGTTTTCAGATATTTCAGTTTGATGCATGAAATTATTTCTGTTCTAAAGCAGGCATAATTTTAGTCTATTAATGAACACTTGGTCTATGTTTGATGCCTTGAGGAAATTATGGTCAAAAATACTAAGTAGTTGAGATAAATTCTGAGTATAAAAAAAACCTTGGATGAGGGCCAGTTGTCATGAGAGGTTACCTTGGGCATTGAGCTAATCTTGAAGTTCCTTTTCAGAAACTTCAAATCCTGTTTTCCACCTAGGTGGTCCTCGCCAGCTGGTACCGCATATATACTGCCTTTATGGATTTCTTTGGTCTACCAACAAAGACATGTTGGACTGTAAACAGAGGAAAAGGGCTTAGTCCTGTTGAAAGCTGCGAGGGTGAGTTGTGTTTTATTCTAGCTTCCTCCTGAAAGCATAATTGTAGCTTTACATATTTCAGAAGTAACAAATACTCCTGTGTCTTCATCACTGACTTGCTTTCATTTCACTAAGCCTGTGTTTCTGGCAGGTTCACAATGTAAGTGAGAAGCATGAAAAAAAGATACTTTTAGGAACACCAGGGGTGAGAATGTGGGCTTTGCTTACTAGGTAGCTCCTCCTACCTACGTTGAATTCCTATACTGCACTTCAAAACTTCACAGTTGTAGTCTGAGCCTTCGTAATGTTGGACTGTTATAAAGAATAAGATGTCCTGAATATAATTGGAGGCCACTGTATGCGTATCAAATTTTTGTAGTTTCTGTAGAACTCCCAATACATTCCAAGTTCCTACATTTCAAAACCTTACCTTCTGTATTTCCTCCTCTAACTACAACTTGAGAAGTGGAGAGAAAGGAGAAAAAGGTAACTACACGGCTCCCTTTTTGGAGAAATCTTGTGTAGTGATTCTGCTGGGAAGAATGCTCTTCCTCTGATGACCGGCTATTCAGCATAAGAATTTCAATCTTACACATTAATTTTGTTACCAAAGCTTGGATGCTGCCACTTTTTGGTTTTGTGTGTTTTTTTCCCCCACATTTAAAGCATTGGCTTGTCAAGTAAGTATTATGCAATAAAAATACCTTGCTGAGAAACGCTTTTGAGATGTTCTACAGTCTGTTAAAGCTGAATGATAGATGGTAGTTTTTGAATTTGTTTCATTCTATCATTTAAAATGTCTTTGTGTGGTGACAAGTTATTATTTTTCCTTTGCACAAAGGCTATAAGAACTTTCTTCAGAGCTTGAATGATTCACTTTCTCTAATTTTGTCAGAAGCAATAAACAGTGAATAAATGTATAACTTTGCCTGTTTTTTTGTAAAAACAAAACAAAACCAATAAAAACACCAACTATTGAGACTACCATGTTTGGTGAGTGTATCATCTTACTGTTAGAGAACTGTCTTGCTGTGTTTTCAGCAGTGGTGAATAATCATTTCTGCATACAAAACTATGAAGTTTTGCTACCTTCTCTATAATGAATAAGGCTTTTTATGCTGTACTGCTGAAATGATTAGAGCCAGGAGGGTTTAAAAAAATAATGGGAAAGAGAATAACAACAGAAGCGTGAACGCAGAAGTGTTTGTGAATGAATAAACTGAAAGATTTGCATTATTGGAAAACCTTTTGGTTTCTAATGAAACGAAGAAAGCAAAGAACATTGTGTGTGATATGTTTAAAAATGAATTTACTCCTGCAAGAGATGGGAAGTGAGAGTATAGGGAGTACAAACCTGTTCTAAAAAGCTCTGTGAAGCTAAAACATAGTCTGTAGAGAATGTTTTTAGTGATTCTTATGCCTTCTATACATTTCAGGGTTTTCTTTACAGTTAATGCTTTCCTCTTGGCCTGTTCTGTTGCTGGCTGCCACAATGCTGTGTCCCTCCCTCCGCTTTTTTTTTCCTTTTTTCCTTTTTTCCTTTTTTCCTTTTTTCCTTTTTTCCTTTTTTCCTTTTTTCCTTTTTTCCTTTTTTCCTTTTTTCCTTTTTTCCTTTTTTCCTTTTTTCCTTTTTTCCTTTTTTCCTTTTTTCCTTTTTTCCTTTTTTCCTTTTTTCCTTTTTTCCTTTTTTCCTTTTTTCCTTTTTTCCTTTTTTCCTTTTTTCCTTTTTTCCTTTTTTCCTTTTTTCCTTTTTTCCTTTTTTCCTTTTTTTCTTTTTTCAGAAGTATAGTCTTCAGATTGGATCTGCACCATAATCTTGGTGACATTAACTTTTTGTTGTTGTTGTCTCTTTCTGTAGATATATTAAGGTAGTGTGCTGTATGATACTGATTGTATGGTGGTTTATAAGCAATGCGATCTTTCTTGTATATTTGACAACTTGTGTTAACTATTTGTTTATTAGGGTTGGGAGACCCTGCTTCCTTTTATGTTGCCATGATTTTTCTTTTGAATGGATTAATGATGTCACTGTTCTTCATATACGGTACATACCTCAGGTAAGGCAGTGGAGACTGAGTTATTTAGTTGGTACTAGCTGTCAGTATTTATATTAAATTTGAAAAAGTGAATGATAAAAATATCTTTATAGGATATTTCTTATTTATTTGTACAATAGTAGTGCTTTTTATTTACATATACATCGTCACTAAAAAATCACTGAGACAAAGAAGCTTGTTGCTTAAAATAAATAACGATGCTGGAAAAAGTTGTGGAAAATTTCAGTGAAGTGGTATCTCTTTGCTACCACAGGGTTGTGGATAAAACTAAATACTATGCAGGTTTTAAACAGCTTTTGACAGATTTGTGCACTTAAAATTATCAGTGTAACTAATTTTTAAACAAAGTTTGAATGACAGAGTACTTTTAACCAATACTGGAGTTTCACAATGCTTTGTCTCAAGTCGTATTGCATTTCTTTCCATTTTAATTTAACTGGGAAGATAAAATATTTTTTTAAGATAATGCATTCTTCTGAAGACATGTATACACTTCCCCTTTTCTATGAATTTCTGTTTTCATTATCTGTCCTTAAATTTCAGGAACTGTAATCCACTTTCACGCAAAACCAGACTCACATTCAGCAGAAAAAAAGAAGTGGAATTATTTTTCTGTTTAACTCCATTTTCATTTGTTAGTTTTGCAAAAAAGCAAAAGGGTGTTACATTTTCCTCTGAGAGATGTGATTATTTTCTCCCCTCATTCCCTGGCTTCACTGTCTTTTGTTCTCTTCCTGCTCTCTCTGAAGCATGTCCTGGTAGTTCAAATAAAGAATAGTGCAGGGCTGACAGTGGGGGTAAAGCGTATACGTTTGTATTCCTTAACATGGGAAATTAATGTCTCGTGTTTTGAGGAAGGAAATAAAAGAATATTCATATCGTTAACTTGTCATTTTTTTTTAAGGGAGGTGTATGAAAACGCACATTTTATATATTAATGTTATTGAAAAATCAGTAACGTCTTAATTTCTCAGTACTTTCCTAGACTTGGTCTGTGTTGAATATAAATAACTATCAAGTATTGATAGCAATTCGGTTTTTAATATAAATGATCTGCAATGCAGGTTGTCAAGATGACTAGAATATAAATGCAGTTCTTTCAAGATGTAAGCTAATAGCTATCTGGAGTTATGAAAAATAACAAGTTGACTAGGAAGTTTCTTGCAGTTAGGATTTTGATCTTGTTTATTTATTATGAAGAATATTCATAGCTGGATACCAGATCTAGATGACTACCTAGCCATTATAGCTGTTCCAAGGTTCCTCTTAGTCAAAGCAAGCCAGAATATTTAGGCTTTTCCATAAGGTGTGAAATACGAAAGAACTGAATCTGGAGTAATGCAGTTCTACTACACTGAAGTAAAATTGGCATAAGTCTCCCTCATAAAGCTGTTTTGTTTCTGCTGTGCATTTTGAAAGGTAGCCTGACTCATTTGATGGTGGGAAACCATCCTCTAATTTCGCTATCTTTTCATTCCTGAATTTGTTCGCAGTAATTATCTCAAACTTACATAATTGTTTTTTCAGTCTCCCTATATGTTCATAGAACATGTAATCTTTTTATTTCAGCCTTTATTTGCTTTTAGTTTCTTTGCAACTTTGACTAGTGATGGAAAGTGATAGGATAGTGGAAGACCACTTTCTTATCATTATTTTCCAAGCTAGCATGTGTTCTTACATCTGTGCTGGCTGTACTCTATAAGAAGCTTGCTCAAAGGGTTAAGATAGCAGAAAGGTAGTTGGTTTTGCAGAAGTATTTTTTTTGTCGTAGGATTAGGTTTTGCTGTTTAGCTCCCTTAACCAATTTCCCCACAAGGTTAGAAGATTGCCAGGCATAGTATATTTCTGCCCTGGCACTCTGTTTATGGTCCCTGGTTATGCAAATGCACTTGGGAATCTTCTTACATGATGCAAATTAGTCTCAAGCTCTGGAGTATTCTCTGTTAAGATAACTGAAGCAATACAGTGAGAACTCGTGCCATTTTTTAGTTTTTTTTTTTTTTTTTTTTTATTGGACAAAGGAATGCCATTTGGATGATAAGTACTTTGTGCAATTGTAAAGTTTTTGCCCCGCCCCCCCAACTCTTCTCCGCCTCTCTGTTCTTGTTGTCAAGGGACAGAATACTTAAGCTGATCGTCAAATACTGTGTCTTGAGGAACTACCAGTAAATTTCCCGTATCTCTTTCTGACAGTACTTTTTCAGTATTTTGTTTCTTGCATGTTAATCAACAATGAATTACAGCATTTCCCCAGATGACTTTTAAGTTTCATCTTATTGTACCCAGGGGGTCAAAAGACTAGTTCTTTCATTGTTCCGGAGCTGACTACTAGACAAAGTTTAACTGTTTGGGTCATTTGCAGTTCTTTAATAATTACTAATTATTTATTAAATTTAGATTATTCTGTATTAAACATCGGGGAAGTAGGTTCCAGCTGAATCTGCCTGAGGGTAGAAAGGCTCTACAAAGGGATCTGGACACTGGATCGATGGGCTGAGGCCAATTGTATGAGGTTCAACAAGGCCAAGCGCCAGGTCCTGCACTTGGGTCACAACAACCCCGTGCAGCGCTACAGGCTTGGGGAAGAGTGGCTGGAGAGCTGCCTGGCAGAAAAGGACCTGGGGAGTTGGTCAACTGCTGACCAGCTGAATGTGAGCCAGCAGTGCGCCCAGGTGGCCAAGAAGGCCAGAAGCATCCTGGCCTATATCAGGAATAGTGTGCCAGCAGGACTAGGGAAGTGATCATTTCCCCCTGTACTCGGCACTGGTGAGGCCCCACCTCACTACAGGAGGGACATTGAGGTGCTGGAGCAGGTCCAGAGAAGGGCAACAAAGCTGGTGAGGGGTCTAGAGAACAAGTCTTGTGAGAGGTGGCTGAAGGAACTGGGGTTGTTCAGCCTGGAGAAAAGGAGGCTGAGGGGAGACCTTATTGCTCTATACAGCTATCTGAAAGGAGGGTGTAGCCAGGTGGGTCTCAGTCTCTTCTCCCAAGTAACAAGTGAATAGGACAAGAGAAAATGGCCTCAAATTGCACCAAGGGAGATTTAGGGTAGATGTTAGGAAAAATTTGTTCACTGAAAGGGTTGTCAAGCATTGGAACAGGCTGCCCAGGGAAGTGGTTGAGTCACCATCCCAGGAGGTATTTAAAAGATGTGTAGATGTGGCACTTAAGGATGTGGTTTAGTGATAGACTTGGCAGTGCTAGGTTAATGGTTGGACTTGATGATTTTAAAGGTCTTTTCAACCAAAACAATTCCATGATTCTGTGAAGGGCATGCACTTTACCAATTGTAGTATGGTATGGAAGTTTCAGTGGAGAGAGTTATCCTTTATCTCTTATATTGGCATAGAAAGGCTTAACTACTGTATTTCCTACGTGACAGCATTGCACTAATAGAAGATAACCAGTCTAACTCAACGCTGTCCATAACCATCTGTGAAATAGTCTCTGTTCACT
This sequence comes from Dromas ardeola, assembly GCA_013398915.1. Classification (NCBI taxonomy): domain Eukaryota; kingdom Metazoa; phylum Chordata; class Aves; order Charadriiformes; family Dromadidae; genus Dromas; species Dromas ardeola. The sequence goes on along the minus strand of VYZM01016206.1, from coordinate 385,787 downwards.
TCCTTTTCCTTTCTGGAAAAGATGCTGACAAGGTGCATTTTCCTATTCTGTGCAATAGATTTACTGATCTTTTCTCATGTGGTAAAAGAGTGATCCCTTATAGAGGCTGATAGCTCTAAAGCATTTATAATACAATTAAGACCTTTGTATTCTAGACTTTAAGGTTTTTATCACAATGTTAAGCTTTAGCATAGACCTTGAATTTTGTTTCTGATCTTGGGTGGGATTTTTTGCAAATTTTTAGTTTGCTTTATTTCTAAGACTAACATTTTTTAGTATTAAGCACGTACTTTTAGTCATTTTGAGTTTCAGTGTTGATGCTTTTAGAATTTTGGAATGAAAGGTTGAGTTTTATGTTAAAGAATGCACAATTCCTGGAGATTGTTTTAGCACTCAGTTGTCCTGGAGTTGTTTAGCACTCATTTTTGATCCTCAGACGTTATGCCCAGAACTCACTGATTCTTTTTGACTTGTACATTAGTGATGGGTGAAGGATCTGAAAGGATCTGAGGTTTGTTTTTTTTAAAGAATCTTAACAGCTGGCTGATAGTTTTGTTTAGTAGCAAAAATGGTATATTCTGTCATTGCTAGTAATAGTGCACCTTGTGTGCACAAAAATGTTCTTTGCTTTGTATCACAGGACATGAGTAATTACAAATCTAGTCAAACAAATAGGAACCTTATCTATTTCTATTTGGAGATGGGATAAATCTAAGTAAAATACCTGGTTTTAATGTTAACTCGCTAATTGTTCAACAGGTGAATTTAATTGGTTTAGAAACGTATAAAAATCCTTAAGTCAAGGGCTTAAAAATTTTCTTATGTTAATGTCACAGTATTTCACATAAGAATTAAATTGTATCTTGCATTGACTATGTCACGAATTCATTTCTAAATATGAACGTGCTCGATTTGATTACACTAACATAGTCTCAGACCAAAATTCCCTGTTGGGTGATTGAGGATGCAAACACTAAAGTTTTCTGCTCAACATCTTAGGGAAGAAATAACTTCATTTATATTGCCTTTTGTGCTTTAAAAAAAAAAAAAAAAAAAAAAAAAGCTTGGCACTTTTCAAGACCAAACTGTAGGTACAGCAGACAAAGCAACAGATGTAATGATCTAAACCAAAGTTTGTGAGGAGTGGAGTAACCATTTTCCAAGTTATTTACATTAAAATTGGTGTTCTGCTGAAAAGAGCTGATACATGAAGTGGTCTGCTCTGAAATGAACATTCGCTGACTAACTTGTATTTTAATTAATTTTCAAGCATCATTCCCTTGATGCTTGAAAGCATTACCACCCCTTGCCAATAAACTTAGCTGTATATAAGTGCTGTTTCACGTTTTTTAAGCAGCATTGACCATATGAGATTGTTGTACCTATTTTTCCTGTTCTTTTCACAGTGGGAGCCGTCTAGGAGGCCTTGTTACTGTGATGTGTTTCTTTTTCAACCATGGAGAGGTAGGTCTCCCTCCCTAACCTCCCCCCTGCCTTTTTTTTTTTTTAAAGTTTAAACTAATTCTCATTTCATTAGATATAGTGATGTTGCTTATCTATTAGCAGATGAATTTAAAGAGAATAAGACATTATTCAAAGCAAAATAGACTATGACTCAAAAATATATAGCACAGTCCAGTGTGTCACCTTAGATGTTAAAAAAAGAATAATTCAGAAGGGAAATATATTGTATAGTGGTCCTGAGATTGAAATCTTAGTAGTACAATGACTTCAAGTTTCAAAACATCAAAATACTCTATTTTTGTGACCATTCCAGGCATAACTGGGCTACATGTATAATATGAATAAGCTTCAGAAATGGAGGAGGTTTTCTTTAAATTGCTATATATTTTACTTGAAATTCATGAATACACACACACACACACAAAAAAGCAAAGAAACGTCTGTAGTACTGATATACTACAGCCAGGATACACAGAATTTAGAAACTGTGTATGTATACAGAGGATTCCAATGCTAAACTTTAGTAAGCTGCATTACAGGGGAAAAGAAAAAAAAAAAGAAACTGTCACTTAAAACATTTCCCTGTGTCCCCACCTAATGCTGTTCATGTCATTGTTTCTTATTTTGGAAGAAAAGTCATGGCTTTTATTCTGATACCCTTGGGCAGTGCTTCTGTTGTTTTTTTGTCTTTTTTTTTTTAAATATTCATTTTATGTATATAGAGTAATATAAATACTTATTTTACTTAAAATGCAACTGTGCTGTAAAGATTTTCTAGATGGAACTACTACCTTATGATTTTGTTGATGGTCAAAGTTATTTATTTGTTTAGTTTGCTTATTTTACTAAGCTGAACTCAATAGAAACCTCTGAGTAGTAAGAATATGTAGTAGCACAAAACAGATGCAGATTCATAAGTGAACTTTGACAGTTTTCTTATAAAACAAAAGCCTTTGTGATGAAATAGCTATTTTATTTTTAAGTTTCACTTGAAATTATTTTCTCTAAATATCCACCATGAAGAATTTTCACCCCTGGTGTTAATGTTCACCCACGGATCTGCCTGGTCCAGACCAGGTAAATGTTACAGAGCTTCTGCACTTTTATGGTGCTATGTGAGGGTAAATACAAAGTTTTGTGGGGATTTCCATTCTTCTTAATGGCATTTTGGAGTGAATTTAATGTTTTATCCTTTGCTAGGAAATGCTGATAGAGTATGCACTGTTTTGTCAATTCTGTGATAAAGTGTAACTTCAGAAAGGAACAAGTTGAAAACTTCAAAGATAGTGGAAGCAATAATGAAAAGAAACCCTTATTTCACTATGGCACAGGTGGTTCTCCTGACCATAGGAGACTCTCTAGGAGAGCTCGTGTCTCTCTATGGATGACTTGACTTTGGGGAAAAAACACAGATAACGTGTGTATTTTGGAGAATGGCGTGAAATTAGGTCTGCATAGCTCTACACAGATGTAGTCTGCACTTAGAGTTTAAGTAGGGTGATTCAGGCTCAGTTCTATGGATTTCTGGAGAGCAATAGGACTTACTTGCAGAGGTGGAGTGTTAGATCTCAACTGGCACTTTGCGTTTGTAGTGTATCTAATGAAATAACTCAGAGTTTTTTGATATTGTTGTGTATATAGAGTTATGGTAATACATGTAGTTACATGTATGTAGGTGATCTAGCCTCACTGTGTGTACTGTTGAATCACAGGCAAGGGGTGTGCTTGTGCACTTGTGTGTGTAAGAAAAACCTATTTTATTTAACTCTTTGATATGCCTTTGATTCTGTGGAAGTCGTCTTGTATGTGGTTCAACAGTACGTACAGTGGAGCTAGAACTGTTGCTAAAAATTTGCTTTCCTTTTCTGGAAGGATAGGACTGAGCTAAGCCTGATCTGCAAGTCTTGGTATCTCAGATCTAATGCAGTGTAAAAGTGGTTATCCTTCTGGTATTGAGATGATGTCCTAAGGCAGGACATTTTGTTTATGCTGTGCTTGTGCTACTGTGTTTTAATGATTTCAAGCTTTGACAGATTTGATGTATTTATACCTGCAGCAAAGTTAGTTTACAGCCTTGATAAATCATCCACAGATGATTGAGTTTAGTATTACATTCCAAATATAGAAAAATAGCATGGGCTACATTAGTCAATCCACTTTAAGGTAATGCCTCCTTTTTATGGTTGTGTATGTTCATTACTTCTTTCCTGTTTGTAGCTCCTCAAGTATCAAAAGATTTAGTAAATCAAACGTTGCTCTAGTCTTGAAAAATAATCAAAAAGACTACACTGCTTTTGAATAATCATGATTATATTTATTGCTAATAAAAATAATTTTAACTAATCACATCTGTGCAGTCAGATGAAGACAACACATTAGTATATATACATTTATGAAAGGTTTATTTTAGTGGTAATCAGAGTGCAGCTTTTACAGAGAGTGCTTTTAGACAGCAAGGACTGTGTTTGATTTAATGTGATGGGCATCTGTACTTTGCGTTTATTTTACACTTTCTCTACACTTATATTACACTATTAATTTAACATATTTGTGAAATAGCACGACAATAAACAAGGAATTATAGAATGTTGATACTAGTGTCTTCTTTGGTGAAACAGTGTTTTTAAAAATGGTTTTAAGATTATAGGAAGTGAAGGGGAAGGAACATCCTGGCGTCAACATCGTATAAGCTTTCATAGATTCATTATGGTCCATGTTAAGATGAACTGCATTTTGGTCCTATAGTTGTAAAGAATCTACTTCTAATTTTTAGTGCAAATCTATTGATAGCTATTGTGAACCCATTTGTTTGGGTGTCAAAGGTCTTCTGTAAAGCTGTAATTATTTTTTTGATGCTCAGTACCATCTGCAAGCATTTTATAAAGATATGAATAGAAGCATTGGAGATGACGGTTATAGCTGAGCCATTTGCCATGAACCCCAAGAAGTTAATGAAAAAGCTATTCATTTGACTTCATCGTATTATGCTTTGCTTTACTAGGGTTAAAGAGCGAAGTATATAAGTTAGCGTAAGCTCTGTAAGAGCTTAATTTCATGTGTTCAATTTTACTGACCTGTTTTGGAGGGCAGCTTTGGATTTTATACTTCCTGTGCTCTTGCTAGTAGAAATGTGAAACGTTTATAACCTAGAGAACTCTGGCATAATGAAGACTATGTTGGTTTGTCCTTCAGATCCTCTCCCCGCACACTTGCTCTAAGTGTGGCGAGTCACTGCCTGAATTTGAGAATGGTTTTAGTTACCTGAATGAGTTGTTAATTTCAGCGGAAGCAGAGACAAGCAGCTGCTGTCCTGGATTTTTTCTTGGATGTTCTCTATCTGCCACATTTAATTTTGGAAAAGCAGTGATCTATTTTAATTAAACAGTGCATCACAGATCTCAAGTCTGGAAGCTGCTTCCTTTTTCCTCCCCTTTTCAGCTTCCTGGCTTGTTTTTTTTTAAGTTTGTGCATAAAGTATCATGTAGCTTGGGTTTTGCTTTATTGAAGTATCTGTGGTCATTCATTTAGGAATACAAATGCATTGTTTTATGGAAATGTAGCAGCAAATGTTATCATCTAACCCAGTTGTTATTTTTAGTGCACTCGTGTCATGTGGACTCCACCTCTTCGTGAAAGTTTCTCATACCCATTCCTTGTGCTTCAGATGTTGCTTTTGACCTATATTCTCAGGTACTTCTCAATTTATACTTATCTCTTTACAATGTTTTAAAAAAATTGAATGTCACAGGACATTTATTTAAATGCATTTATTTAAATGCCTCTGTGTGCTGTAGCAATGATATCATTAACATAGAAACTTTCCTGTGGCTGTTACATTGCAGACGCTGCACCAGTAGAACTGCAGTGATATTACTCACTTATTAAAAGGAAAAACTTTGCAACTTGAAGACATGATTAAAATAAAAATCAGAATTACTGTGTTGGCATTGGCAAATGCATATTAAACTAAAATATCAGAATTTTTGGTTGACGTCCCTTCCTTCCCATGAGAAACACGCTGATACTCCATCAATTGGTTTTGTCCCTCTTGGAGAGTGGTATGTTGGTTGCACTTAAAATAAGCCTATGCTATGCAACAGAGGATGCTATAGGCACCCATAAGCTAGTATGTTCTTGCTGTTCTCTATGACTAATTAACTAGTCTAATTAACTAGTTCAATGATTTAGAGCAATCTAATTACGCTAGTGCAGGGATGCTCTTGAGTTCATTAGCCCTGCTTTTCAGTGGTTGTTTCTGGCTTGCAACATGATTGTGTTACCATCTTGCCTCTGTTTTGAAAAATAAGCATGACTGTTAATACTTGAGGGCTTTTCCATCAACTCCGTTGCATCAGATTTGTAGTGTATTGATGATTAAATGAACTTTGTACTTGTAACCCCAGATTTTCCTTTATTAGGTCATACTGATTTGTAGTTACTGATGATTAAATCAAAAATATTTCATGCTCATCACTAACTTGTGGTTTTTAGATGAGGAAAAGACACATGCTGTCTAGGAAAATATTTTGAGGAATAGTTTGTAGAGTTATTGCTAGATTTCATGTTAGAGAGATACCCCTTCCTTTAATGCTAAATGGTGACGTCAAATGAAAAATGAGGAAATTCCACTTTAAGTTAGGGTGATCAGAACACATATATTCTGTACCTATGATTATAACACTTCTTGATTAGAGATAGATTTACTCCTGTTCTTCAGATCTTGGTACATAAGATAGTACTTGGGCTTGCCTACCAATGAGAAGTAGGTATTTAATCTGAGCATTTCGGAGTGAGGTTCCAGAAAGGGCATAAAACATTTTAACTTCCTGTTTCTCAGTTATAATTCCTGCTTCAAGAGCAGCTCTGTTTTATGTATAGCAGTATTCTTTGAAACAGAGACTGGAACTTAAATTCTCCATTATTTGTATCACATTTGTATAACGTATTACTTAATACATAAGACTCACACTCAGCGTGACTTCCAATAGAAGTTAATCTCGATGCTTTGTAAAAGAAGCTGAAGAAAAATTTATAAAATTTGGTGAGACTGCAGTAATCTGTTGGGTTTGGGTTTTACAGCAGAGTATTTATGGTGCCTTCATTTGTTGGAGGCCGCTTAGTGAATTTGAAACCTGACATGTTTCTGAAGTGAACTTGAAGCTAACACAGGATTAAATAAATAAATAACACTTATAGCAGGACATAGAGAATGAGCTGTTTTCAGTTAAAGATGAGTTTCATGTATTTGTCATTGTCTCCTGCCCTGAAACCTCAATCAGGATTACTAGAAAAAAGTTGCGGAAAGTAAATACGGAAGAAATGTGAGAGAGAGGAGTGAAATCACTTTCAAATGCAGACTGTTTTGAGAATAGTTGTGATCCCAGTTGAAATGGAAATGGTTGTGACCTAACTGTAGAGTTGTTACAAGAAGGTGGACCACTGCAAGTGACATAGGTTAGCCTGCTGTACTACATGCTGCCAGGAGAAGACTTGCTTGGTAATGAGTGACTCATCACATAGTTAAGAAACATTAAGCATCAGAACTATTGTTTTTGGAAACTGATGGAAAATGGACATTAAATTTACTTGAGCAGTGTTACTTGTAGTCGATCAATATTGCTAGCTAACTTCCAAGGTAACTTTGTTTTTATTACATTCTCTATTGTACTTCTCAATAACATGTGAACACCTGTGTAATTTTACTTACTGATGCCTATTCTGTCTCTTTTTCCCAAGGATTCCGAATATTAATACAGGAAGCTTGATTGCACTGTGTGTTTCTAATATCTTTTTCATGCTTCCCTGGCAGTTTGCTCAATTTGTTCTTCTAACACAGGTAAGACCGTATTCACCTCTAAATAGCCTCTTTGTCTTATCTAGGCAAATTGACTGCTTTGTATAGACAGCCGTTGAATTCACAACTATCCCAATCCTTTCCTTTTAGCCAGATTTCACTCTTGCTTTCAGGAAAGATTCACACCATTTATCACATCAGTATTTTTCTACTCTTAAATTTAAAAATTGACCATTTACACCACTCAGTCTTCTGTTTCCAGGACCAGAACATTTAATTTTCTCTTAGAAGAAGCCTCCAGCTTAAGTTCAGTACATCAAAACAAGTGCAGAACAAGAAAAAACTTCATATATTGAAGTATAAAAATCGAAAAAACATTGATCTTGCATCTCTTTAAGCTATTCCAATTTTTTAAATGGAGCAGTGTTTGCATGGCATGCAATACCTGGCATGATTTTGCATGATTTCCGATTTCATTTTGATGAGCCTGTGAATAGTGGCATAATCTTACTGTCTGAGAGTGTGGACAGTTGAGGTAACTTTAGCTAGTGTTGAAATACAGTAAATGCTAATGTGAGCAATAGGATACTGTCATACAGCATACTTTCTTAGTGTTTAAATTGATTGAAATGTAGCCTGTTGATGGAAATCCATCTATGTCTCCATACCTTTTCACTTGTCTGTCATACTTGAAGCAGATGTTGCTTGGTTTGAGTTGCTAGTTTTGAACAATCAATACATGCTGTGGTATGCAAATTTTATGACTGCAGAAGAGAAAGCCATTAAATTCTGTAAAATACTGTGACAAACTCATCGCTGTAACCTGTTTAAGATGCTGGGCCTGAAATTTGAAATTACAGGTTCAATTCATAATTTCATTAATTTCCCATGTGACTTTTAGCAAGCTGCCAAATCAATGAAAGTCATTTTCCTCAGCAGCAAATTAGGAGTGTTCCCATACTTTGCTGAAAAGTTAAGTTTAAATAATATTAATGAATGATTTTTTGATTTTGTTTTGTTTTAAAAATACAAGGGTGAAAGATGATGTGTTAGAGCTGTGTTTTGATGACTTGCGTTTTTGTAAAGCTGAATACCTATTTCTTGAATGTCCAAATATGTTTGATAATTGTTATTCAGAGCACCACAATAGGTTTTTTGAAAGAAACCATTATGAAATGCCGAAGTATTTACTTAGCAAAAAAGTAGCAATAAAAGTTAGTTTATGATTATGTGAATAATCACTTTTTTGTATGAATGTGTATCCTGCTAGAAAGAGTACACCACTGCAAATTGTTTTAACTTACCTTTCACTTTTGATTCTAGATAGCTTCATTATTTGCTGTGTGTATTATGGGTTATATTGACTCCTGCAAATTACAGAAGATACTCTCTGCTCATATGGTAATACTTTTTTTTAAAAAACTTAAATCCCCCCAAACAGGTCAGAGCATCAAAAGAGGCCAGTTGTCTGAAGTGTTTTCCTTAGTTGCAAGATGGTTGAAAAGATACAATAATAACTGATGGAGGGGCCTGGATTTGTGTATTTGATCTTATGTATATTTATATCACAGTATCAGAAACTAGGATCCCTCCAGAAAAATTACCAACCTAAAAGATTTGTAGAAATATTTGCCTCTCCTTTCTGTCTCTACCGATTCCATGGACTTGAAGATACTGTCGCAAACAACAGACTAGAAAACATATGAGGTAATAGAGCATGAACAATAAAAAGTTGAAAAGGCAGCATCATCTCATGCCATAGGTTAGTAGAAACAAAAAAAAAGAGGTGTTAGTAAGTCAAAACTTACTGTCAGTAAGTTTTATCACTGGAGAACCCCAAGTAAAATCAGGTTTTGAAGATGATGTGATTGAACTATTTGGGGAGATAGTTAGAAAGGAGGACAAAGAAAATAAACTATTATTCTGAGTAAAAACTTTTCAAAAATGGTTGAGAAAGTCAGCAAAGGAAGGCGATCATAAAAAAAAAAAAGGCATGTAAGTTTCTGCCTCTGATTTTCATTTTTAAAGTTAAGGTAGCGATCAAGTTCTGCTACCAGGAGCTTTGCTCTTGGAAGCAAGATTATAGTTTTAAATATACAGGAAGACGTAAACAACTTTTTTGAAGAAATGCGGTTGTCTTCAAAAATATATTTTTGATTAAATTGTGCTATGCAAACTCAGTGGGCAAGAACAGAATGTGTTACAATCGTGTTATATATTATCACAGGAAAGAAGCTTTGAGATAAATTGTCTTTCATATGTTTTCAAACATATTTTGTAATACTATAAATGATATATTAAAAGCAGTGGTAAGTTCTATGCAGCTTATTTCTGATATAAATGTGGGACCCCAAATTCTTGTTCCCAGTCAGATTTACCAGGAAAATTTTCAAATAAGCATCTTGGTTTAGTAATTTTTTGACAGAAGCAGGATGAAATACTTAAGTCTTTTGGGTTATGTCAATAGCTGTACCAAAATTTTTGTGCCAAAGTGTCATAAAAAGCCTGTTTTCGGATAGATAAACAATCGTGTTATGTATTACAGAGAAAGCTTAATGAGGCTTGGTAAACTGCCAGTCTTTGTTTTCAATTTTTTCGCCCCCCCCCAACTTTTCTGTGGAAAATGAAAGTCTAACTATATGAGGTGGGGAGTACAAAAGTCTGCATGTTTTACAGATAACTACATTATTTTTCCTTATTCCTGTCTATAGAAGGCGGCAGAGATTGGTCATTGATTTTGCTCTCCAAGTTAGAAAATGAAATTCAGCTTGCTTTCTATTAAAAATAAAGCATAGTAGGAGACCAGGACGGCTGATAAAAGTTGCATTTCAGCCTTAACTTTCACCCTCATGTAGTTAAATGCGTATGATCAAACAGTCACAGTTCTCCTTCCTTGACTTTGGTGATTATTATATTTTAAATACATGCTTCTCAGTTTGGAAGAAAGAAGACAACAGGCATTTTATTCCACATTTTTATGTTTGTCGAGCATTCTGAAAAATAACAAATAGGATGGAGAAATAATACAACAATTTGAAAAAAAAAATTATGTTAGGAATAACTTCAAAAGTGTAGCTGGTGTATCACATAAGATGAGTTAGTCCTATGATCAAGTCTTTTTTGTCTATAAATATTTTGAAATATAAATTAACATAATAATCTACACTTGGCTATTTGTTGCCATTAGGTCATATAATCAGTGATTGATTATATTATCAATATAATCTTCTAATCAGTGTTTCCAGAATAATTCTGTAAGCTGAGCTTGCACTTGCTGTGAAGTAGGTGTCTTTAAATTTAAAGCTGTTGATAGAAGGTAAATTCTATAGTTGAGCAATTTTTTCCTTTTCTATTTTAAATTTAATTATTTTTATTTTCTTTTTTCAGGTATCTCTTGTAGTGTGTTTTATTCTGATGTTTGGTAATTCAATGTTGTTGACATCATATTATGCTGCGTCTTTAGTAGTTATCTGGGTAAGTTGTTTAAGAAAAAAATCATATGACATGCTAAGATTGTAATGCTGTTCTGTTTTGTATGTATTGATATAAAATATGAAACTGCTGCATTATCAGATAGTTGAGAAATCTTTCACATGACAAACAGAATTAGACCTTAAAGATATCTGGAGAATGGGTAAATACTAATTTAAAAAATAATGTCTTTACACCAAGACCTCTCCTTAAAAGAAGTTCACTTAATGCTCAGTTCTCATGTTTCTATAGCTCTCTTCTTTATATAAAAGTATAAGATTTACCATGTATGTATTTTTGACCAGAATAATTGTAAAACAAGAACATGAGCAAGGAGGAGTTTGTTTTGAATGCTTCTTTATTGATTGTGAAACTGCAAATGCAGAACAAATGACTAAAACATACATAACAATGGTTTTAGACTATTTGAACCTGCTGAGTCATGCTGCCACATTAGTGAAATTATTCACTGAAGACTCATAATCTCATCATTCACTATCTTAATTTTTCCCTAAATAGGAAAAAACAAGCCCCAGCCTCTTTCGATTTCATACAGTTTCTCTTAAGGGAATTATGTACATAGGAAATAGGAGATGAGATTGTGTGAACAGATCTAGTTTAACATACTGCAAATCATCTCCGTTTCTGATTCTTTTTGCCTCTTGTAGAACCTTGGTGTGAGCTCAGTGATTTATTTTTTTTCTTTTGTTTGTATTTTGTCCATCAGCAAAAGAGTGGTAATCTCCCAGTTATGCTAAGAATAAGATGCCTTGGCTACTGGTATTTGCTGTCATATAGTTCATTTGTTATAAACCCACCCTAGTTTCTTGTAGCAGCTTTTGTAATTATATAGTAAGTACAGGTACATTGAATTTCTTGCCTACTTTCTGCTTTGGAAAAAATATTTATTCTTTGTTATTTGGGTGCTTATAGTGACCTCAGTCTTAGTGTCATGCATGGACTGGGTTTCTGAAAGCTTTTAAGTTAATTCTCAGTTTTTCTTAATTACTTCGTTCATCAAATTAGCTTAAAGTCAGTTTTCCTTTCATCGTAAAATGGGGAACATAATAAAATACCAGTAACTCCTCCTACCCCTCATCTTCTGTTGCCTTGTTTGAAAACTGTTTGTATTATGCAGCTAGTAATTTTTTTATTGCTTCATATGTGTCTTGTCATTTATAGAAGCAGACATACTTCAGTTTCCCATTGGTTTTGATTTAAAGAAGCTTAGAGCTGTATAATACAGAATCTTACTTGTTAAGGGGAGGAGTAGTCTTCCATTAACTGTATATAAACCGCAGTAAGATTTTTTATGTTGGCATGTTTTGCCAGTGCAGGGTGAAATCACAATGTTATACATTCACTCCTATTTCAGGTTCTATTAATTATGGAAGGTTTTTTTAATAAATAGCTGTGTGGTACAATAGACACTTACCAAAACCTAAAAAAACCCTCATCCAGGGTACTGGAATATCTTGCTGTTACTGTATGTTACCTGAAAATTGACATTCATTTTATCATTAGGGAATTCTTGAATTGAGTCCAAAAGTCTTGAAAAACAGCAGAAGAGAAGTCTGTCTATGGGTAAGGAATTTCATATATTTTGAATTTCAGAAGGGAACTATGATTCTTTTTTGTTTTAATGAGATACCGAAATAACTTCTGGTTTAGTTTCTAACGGTTGAAAATCAAGAAATATAGCTGAACTACTCTCTTTAAGTAAATTGTCCATATTCCCAGAAATTAATTTTAAATTACTGAAGGAAGAAAAGGGGCATAAACATACATTTATATCAGAAAATTGAAATAGCCTTCAAATACCAACATGTTTCATTTTAGGCTTTATAAACATGTTTAAATTGGTAATTTAAGATCTGTATGAAAATCCCTTTAAAAATAAGGACCATTTAGAAAAGGCTAACAGTGCTTGGAGAAGTGTAAATTAAGATACTGCATTAGATTTTCACTAAAATGTGTCCTGTATAGTTTTCTCTTTTTAGGATAGTTTTTAAAACAACAGCAAGCAACTTTTAATTGTATAACTAAGTAAAGGAAGCAAGTTGAAGTAAAACACTAAGGTGTGTGGGTGGGGTTTGAGGGCAGTAGAAGTCATGTCCAAACACAGAGGACACCCTCAAAAATATGACAAATAAAATATAACATTGTAGTAAACATGAGAAGCAACTTACTGCTCAAGACATAGCATTAACATTCAGGTGTTAAAAAAACAAATGGGAGCCTACCAAGACTGGCATTCTTGTTAAATGAAGGGTAGCCTGTTAGCAAAATTGGATTGAATTAATACAGTTATTATAAAGGAATTAAATATATGTATTGATTACAAATTGCAGGGCATGTGTAACCTGCCAATGCAGTTAGCTGTAGTACTAGGGGAAATGGGAATGTAGACTGCAGACCAGTAAGGATAACGTTTGTAAAAGAATAAAAACTTCAACAGTGATGAAGTTGTTAAGGCCATATGTACGTGCAATTTAATGAGATAGGTCCGATATAGCCTCTGTGAAAGGAATTTGTATGTCTTCTTTGAAGGATGTAGAGAAGGGTGTCAGGGTGAATGTAACGCACTTGGATTTCAGAAACCTTTGGGGAAGGTATCTAACTGGAACTATAAAAGAAAATAAGTTCCATGGGATAAAGTGTGAATGTTAGAAGGTAAGAAACAAAGGGTGGGATTAAATGGTAAGTTTTCAAAAGAGGACCACCACCACCACCGTAACTATGTATATGAAATTATTGATCCTACATAAGTCCTTGCCACTTAGCAGAGAACTCTTGGTATTCCTATGAAAAGTTCTCTGAACACATCAATTCATTACTGAGCAGGCATCAAAAAGGAAAATACATGATGGAAGTCATGGAGAAGGAACTGCAGAGAAAGCCGAAAATATTTTTTTATTTTGTAAGCTCATACTTAGCATCCTAAATATATGCATGCAGTCTCAGTCAATGTGTCTTGCTTAAAAAATAAAAAAAAAAGTAGAATGCCTTCCCCCAAAATGTACTACCATCAAATTTCAGTAGAGAGAGTATGAAGTTAATTATTAATGTAGAATCACTAAATAGCTGAGATTTTAAAATAGGTTTGAGTTCTACATTTTGTAAAATAAAGGTAAATATGACAAAGCCAGTGAATAGAAGTAGGATATAATTACAGTTTATTTAGTGTCCCTTATGCTAGCAGCAATAAGCTTGTAAGGGAGAGGAAAGATACTGTGGAAGCAAAAGAAAATACTAGAGGCATTCAGAAAAGGATCAGGTACCTCCTAGGTAGTTAGGTTCATTTGCAGCCATTAAATGTGATGATTGGATGCAACCCATCGTGACACAGAAACCCTGGTTACAGTAGGGTAAAGATCAGTTTGTATTTTTTTATATTCTCTCTGAAAGCATCTACTGCTGGTCCCAGATACAAGATACCGAGACAGATTGTCTTACTCAGTTGATCTGGTTTTATAAAGAATTAGACAGATTAAGCTAGATTGCCAAGAATTTAATCATTCTGCTACAGGGATAAACATGATATGTAACTAAGAGTAGTAACTGCATGTACTTTCTTTATGTTTCCTTCAAGTTCTAACTTGAGATTGTCTTGAGAAGGTACTATAAATCAGCAAATTCCTCCAAAGATTTGAATTACCAGAGTAGTACAACCTGATAATATGGAGAGGCTATTGGTGGGAAATAGTCGCTGCACACTGCTGAGTGCAAAACAGGTGGAATTGACAATTAGGCAGCCCCTGTTTAAAGTTAACTTTGGTACCTCCTCTACTACAACGATGTCATGTGCAGTGGTGCAGCTGTAATATAAATCAGTTGCACAAAATTTTTTCAGCTGTAATAAAAAATACAAAAAAAAAGCTTTAAAGGCCCCAGTGTATTGAAATCTAGGAGGTGTCATTGGTTAGAAATTACTGGACTTGTGATAACATGGGAGAGTTTGTAACTAGTAGCTAAATTTAATAAGACTTTTAAAACAGAAAAGGTTCCTTTAAAGGTTCGTTGAGACATGTTTATTTCATTCTGAATGTATTTGTTTAAGGTCATTGAAGGATGTGCCTGGTTATTTGGGACAGTCACCTTGAAATACCTGACTTCTTTAGCATTTGGAATAGCTGATGATGTAAGTTCTCTTATCTGAGTGTCTGGGTGGTGTCTTTCAGAATTTTTTTAATTCTTAATATTTTTTTTGATTTTGGCATCTTACTGATATACTTTCCTAAAATTCCAAGATTTGTTTTGCAGAAATGGCCGAGGGATTACATATTTGCTTTCTCATTCATTATATATTATCGCTTTGAGGCGTTATTACCGAAGTTTGTGAAAAGACAGTTAGTAAATGCTTTGTGTGGTTTTTTTTAAATGTGGGTTTATAGATCTTTGTTTATTTTGGATATATTCTACCAACATCTTTTCCTTATTTACTAAATGTCTTAGTTCACTTTCCTCTGAAAGTGGTCAGTTTTTTAAGACAGTTTTGAAAGGCTTATTGTAACTAGGACTCTTCACTTCATTTCAGCACCTTTATTGCCAGATTTTACTGTTAAAAACCTAAACCTATCTGCAGATGTGCCTCAAGGGGCAAAAGATGGGAAGCTCATATCTTAAAATATGAGTAGGCAAAACTATACTCTTGTTGAACCCATTTGCAATGGGTTTTTTCTGCTGCTTTCTGCTCTTTATTTAACACAGACCAATCTGTGTTACACTCAAAGATGTCATTTAATATACCATAAATATATTTTGGGTGCCCTTAAAATGGTATTGTAAATGGTATAAACTTCTGTTCTAATTAAAAATATTTCTCATATATATTTAAACTACTTTGTTGTGGAAACAGAACAGTTTTGCTTACTATAGCTTTTTTTTTCCGTATATCCTACCAGGCTCATATAGGAAATATATTAAAATCTAAATTTATTGGCTACAAGGATTTTGATACATTAATGTATACCTGTGCTGCAGAGTTTGACTTCATGGAAAAAGAGGTAATTTGATCAAAATAGATGATTATGGAAGAGGGAACTTTTAGTTTTATCTGAATTTAGAACTTAAAAGATCAGTGAGCCATAGCCTCCTACTGCCATCGTTAAGTTCAGGTGCTTGCTTGTGAAGTTAGAGATATTAATGAACTTAAGCTAAATTTAACTGAGTTTATTGCTTTTAAATGAACTAAAACCAAAACAGTGTTTTGATTTTTGGATCTAAGAAATGTGCTTGCTTGGATGAAAGAAGTGCTTGCTCAGGGATAAATTTGCAGCTCTGCAAACTTTATGTGGCTGTCAGTAACTGGTTTTGAGTATATGGAAAATGTACTGAGAGCTGAAAAGGTCTTGTGTGGTAGATTTAGACTACAGAAGAGCATCGAAGCTTCGTAATGTGGCATTAGTAGACTTTTTTTAGTTCATCGGTATCTAGATATGCATTTAGAACCTTTATAGGTTACTCAACCCATAGTACTCAAATTCAGATGAGATACAATCTACTTTTAGTCTTCGGGTGGCTTGCCAAAGAACTGGGGATAATTTACTAATGACCTTAATATTATGATTGCTGAGTGGAGTTTAAATTTGAGTTTCTTTAAGCTTGATTTGTTCTTGTTAAATGATCACATTCACATTTTACTTGAAGAAGAACTCATTGTATTGTTTTCTTTAAAATGACCATTGAAGTCAGGTTAATGGAAAGCAATTAATGCAGTTTATTTGCATTGTAGACTCCAGTAAGATACACAAAGACGCTGCTGTTACCAGTTGTTCTGGTGGTTTTTGGGGTAATCATCAAAAGGGTAAGTGACTGATTTAGTGAATCATCTTTACCTTGAATTTACTTTTTAGCTTTTTTGAAGGGATTGCTCTTTTGAGATGGGAAGAAGTTAGTGTGGTGGATTAACCTTGACTGGCTGCCAGGTGCACACCAAGCTGTGCTCTCATTCCGTGTCCTCAACAGGACACGGGGAACAAAAGAGTTGAAAAATCTCATGGGTCAAGACAAGAACAGGGAGACCACTCACTAATTTTACTGCCATGAGCAAAAAAACCTCGAATTGGGGAAGAGTAATTCAATTTACCATCAGTTAAAAATAGAGCAGGATTGTGAGAAACAAAAAACTAAAAACACCTTTCCCTCATCCCTATCCCGTTCTTTTCCAGGCTTAGTGGGTCCCTCCCACAGGCTGCAGTTCTTTTAGAACTGCTCCAGCATGGGCCCTTTCCACAGGGTACAGTCCTTCAGGGCCGTAGTTCCTTCCAGAAAGCCTGTTTCTGTGTCGGTTCTCTCTGCGAGTTGCGGTTCCTGACAGGAGCTTGCTCCTGTGTGGACTCTCCTTGCAGCTTCCTTCAGGGGCATGTCCACCTGCTCTGGCATAGGGTCCCCCACAGGCAGCAGGATGGATATCTGCTCCACCATGGTCCTCCATGGGCTGTAGGGAGAAAACCTACATCACCATGGTCTTCTCTACAAGCTGCAGGGGAATCTCTGCTCTGGTGCCTGGAGCACCTCCTCCCCTTCCTTCAATGACCTTGATGTCTTCAGCATTGTTTCTCTCCCGTTTTTCCTCACTGCTCTGTCTTAAAGCTGCTGCACAGTGGTTTTTACCTTTTCTTAAACGTTATCAACAGAGGCACCAACAGTGTCACTGATGGCGCCCAGCTTTGGCCAGTGGTAGATCTGGTTTGGAGCTGGCTGGAACTGGCTCTGTCTGACATGGGGGCAGCCCCTGGTTTTTTCTTACATAAGCCACCCCTGCAGCCCCCTTGCTACCAAAACCTTGCCACATAAACCCATTACAGTTAGCTAAAATACAGGTTTTCAAAAATATTTGCTTAAAATTCTGTATTCTCTTTACATAGATTTTTGCAAAGGTCCAGTCCCGAGTCAGTTGTAAAACTTGTTTTGTTGTTAAGCGCCAAAAAATTTTCTGTCACTTAGCTGATGAGTACTATAACTGAAGTTTATAACTGTTTTTGTAAATATGATTATGTATAATTTGTGTAAAAACAGCTTACAGTTTACACAGGAACAGATGGGATAACTGCTAACTGCGTGGCTAATTAAACATCCTCAAAAAGAATTTTTAGCTAAAACATTGCATGTCTTTATCTTAGCATTATCTCAAAATGAGTTTACCCAGGTGTAACTTGATTTGGCAAATGTTGAAAATGCTTTAGAATGCTTTTGAAAGTTTATTCATACTTTTTGTTGGTTCTTATTCTCTTCAGGTGATTAAATATCTTATGTGGGCCTTATTTCAGGCAGGCCAATATGAAAGGTAAATATTGTCCTCTTTTTCAATGCAAAACTGAATTTTCTACTGGAAGTTTATTTGATTTGCTATATGCTAGATAACTCAGAATTCTAAATTATGTTGGTCCATTTATTTATGTGCTTTTCTTCTGTAAATAGTGAATGCAAATTCTTTCCTTCCCATTATTTTTTTCCAGGTTAAAAAGATACCTGTGTTTCATCTTTAGTAAGGGATCCCAACTGTATTGATTTTATTTTCTAAATATCTGTAATACATGCTCTGTCAGAGCCATTTGGCATCGCTTGTTGATGCTGTGCTCAAGAGCAATCAGTTGATTCCAATTGAATCTTGTCATTTCCCTGACATAACTTTTTGCTTCCTGTTTTGTTGTTTGTTTTTTTTTTTTAAATTTTACCACTAGTCATTTCAATGATCTCTGCTTTCCATAGTCTAACGGCCATTATCAAAATTTCAACAGATGTTAGCAGGATTCAGCATCCTGTCTTCACAGATGTTTTTGGAGAGCAACAAGTTTTGACTCTCTTCACATTTATATTCACATTTGTATTTCCTTCTGAGAATCCAAAACCAATCTATGTAGTACCTGAGTAAATGGCAGACTCTTTTTTGGTAGCTGTGCTGTGCCTGTTTTATGCTACTCAAGTTTCATTCTCTAAATAAGCAATTCCATATATGAAATAATTCCTGGAAGCCATTAGATACTGCTAAAATTAATTTTCAGATTTCAAAATAGATATAGGGATTGAGGAGGATAGTTAACTAATTTGCAATATATTTCAAAGCTTGTTACAGAGGAGGGGGGAAGAAAATCTGTGCAGGCACTGACTCATGCTTACTGGATTAGTTCAGTTGTCTAGAGCCACTATAGATGACTTCAAAGTAAAACTAGTGCTTCTGTAGTACATAAATAATGTGATTTTCTCTTTTTTTATTTAGAGAGGAACGTTTTAACCATGGTGAGGTAAGATTCTTTTTCTGCACAATTTTATTTATATGTTAATTTCAATACTCAAAATTGAAGTACAGGTTGCCATGGTCTGATCCTGATATGTGGTTTATTTGAAGGTAAGTATTTGTATCTTTATTTTAAACTGGGTCCGGTACATCACCAAAATAACTCCAGAATGTTGAACAAAAAAAATACTAGCTAATGGTGGGGTGGCAGTGCAAGAGTCTTTTGGGCTTTTGCTGCAGCAGTACAGAAAGATACTGAAATTATGCTGGACTTTCCATTTTCCTCATGTAGACTGAGAAGGAGATTGGTTCCTTTACTGGGGCTTCACATGACAGATAATGTTAAAATTCTGATTTGAAATATACCATAATGAAAATAATTCTCCACGTGGTTCTTTTAATAAAATTATGCAAAAAAAAATAATATAATTGAATGGCAGCTTTCTTATGTGGTTTCTTTATTTGCAATTAAGTGAGTAAGGACAGTGCAAAACTTCCTTAACAGCAGTTTATTTGTAGTTTGTGCTCATACCATTCAAAATACGGTAATCAATCAGTTAGATTGCACTGATTGCAAAAATGCCTGTATGATTTACCATAGCACTTCCACAAGTAACATAGATTCAATGTTAGGAGTGGTGAGTGACATCTTTGCTTTCTAACCTTTTTTGAGACTACTAAAGCAAGCTGCCTGTGGTTATATGAGTACCAAGGATGATTTTATTTGCTTCTTTCATTTCATACTTAGGTATTTTAGGTATTAAATAGCAAGGTCTCCTCACTTCTATAAAGATGTTACACAAGAAATTTTACGTATGTTGTTGCCCGTTTATGTTTCAGGATCTTTTGCATGGCTAGCCATTTCTCCATCTCCTTTTGGTTTTGTTGTTAATGTTTATCCTTCCTGTTGTTCCATACCTTAGCATACTACACACACTTTAGAAAAAAGATAACAGAAAGTTCTTATCACTATCTGAAATGTGAAGATCTTTACTTTGGCTTAGATGCTTAAATGACTCAGACAAGCTTGTCATTTAAGCTATACTGAAAATGAAGTTGTATGTTTAAGACACAAATGAGAAGTATGCAAATATTGTGCTACTGTCTGTTTTTGCAGCTGGTATACCATGCATTGCAGCTGTTGGCGTACAGTGTCCTAGCAATTTTAATCATGAGACTAAAACTGTTTTTGACACCGCATCTATGTGTTATGGCTTCCTTGGTGTGTTCAAAACAGGTAAGGTCTTTTTTTAATCCTGTAGCTATCTCAGTACTTATAGTATTACCAAGATATTTGTCCTAAAGCAAATTTCTGTATGTCTAATTCCTGAATCAGAGTGTACCAGTTAAAAATAAACCAGATTGTATTGCCTGTCAAAAAATATGATTACGCAAGTTCCATTCTCCCCTCTCCCCAAATAAAGCAAATGTCTTGTTTTATGTGACTTGTCCAATTGCATTATTGTACGAGTTAATATGCTGTGTATTGATCTTGAGCATAAGGAGACATGCACTGGATTTTGCTGTATTTACACACTCCTATGCCATTGCAAGTTTTTTATTGGCTATTAATTTTATCCAAACAGTGTTTGATTTTGTTTACACTGTGTTTTCACAGCTCTTTAGAGCTTACTGCCTTGCCTATTTTTTGTGTATTTAATTCTTTCCAGAAGTATAGTTTTGTCTTGCATGTTGAAAACATTTCAGCCTTAAAAATCAAAAGTCACATGCCTAACTCAAATTTAATTTTCCAAACTTGAAATCATCCATAACAAAAAATGTTACTAGATTTTCTCCAGATATAGAAGATCTCAGAATTGTCATTCCATGTTTTAGTATCTGTGTTTTTGAGAAGTGAACTAGATTGAATCTGTATGTAAATAGCTGTTTTAGAAGCTCTGCAGTTGCAGCAAAAGTAGGGTAGGTAGTCCTTTGTCTGGGAAGCAGACAGGGAGGTAGATTGAAAACTGGCCAAACAGCTGGGACCAGAGAGGTGTGATCAGTGGTACGAAGCCTGATTGAAGGCCAGTAACTAGCGATGTATCCTTGGGGTCAATACTGGGTCCAGTCCTGTTCAACATTATTGTTAATGGTCTGGGTGCTGGGGCAGAGTGTACCCTCAGCAAGTTTGCTGATGCTACAAAACTGGGAGGAGTGGCTGGTACATCAGATGGGCGTGCTGCCACCCAGAGGGACCTCAACAGGCTGGAGAAATAGGCTTACAAGAACTTCCTGCAGTTCAACAAAGGGAAGTGACAAAGTCCTGCACCTGGCGAGGAATGACTGGGGGCACCAGTACATGCTGGGAGCTGACCAGCTGGAAAGCTGCTTTGCAGAAAAGGACCTGGGGTTCCAGTGGGCACCAAGTTGAACATGAGTCAGCAATGTACCTTTGCTGCAAAGAGGGCCAATGGTATCCTGGGCTGCATTAGGAGGAGTGTTGCCAGCAAGTTGAGGGAGGTGACCCTTCCCCTCTATTCAGTATTGGTGAGGCCATAGCTGGAATGTTAGGTCAAGTTCTGGGCTCCCCAGTGCAAGAGAGGCATGGACATACTGAACAGAGTCCAGCAAAGGGCCATGAGGGTGTTTAAGGAGCATCTCTCCTATGAGGGACCTGGGACTGTGCAGTCTGGAGGAGAGAAGGCTCAGGGGAATCTATTCAATGTGCACAAATACCTGAAAGGAGGTTATACAGGGGATGGAGCCAGGCTCTTTTCATGGTGCTCGGTGACAGTACAAGAGGCAATGGGCACACACAGAAACACAGGAGGTTCCCTCTGAACATCAGGAAACACTTTTTCACTATGAGGATGACCAAGCGCCGGTACAGGTTGCCCACGGAGGTTGCGGAGTCTTCATCCTTGGAGATACTCAAAAGCCATCTGGACATGATCCTGGGCAACTGGCTCTAGGTGGCCTGTGACTAGATGACCTTCAGAGGTCCCTTCCAACCTCAACCTTGCTGTGATTTTGTAGAAAGTGTTATTTACATCACACAAAATATCCCACCTTGAGAGAGTGAGAGATTATGATTAATAGTGAGCTGGGTTACTATCAAGAAAGCAAATTGGGAAGATGAGATGGGGAATTTGTGAAAATGTCTATATGGAGAACATCGCCATGAGGATGAGTGGGAGAAAGAATCCAGTGCTAAGAACTGTTGCAGACATAATACAGAAGAAGGAAACGAGAAAAATGTTTGTCGGATTGGGGAAACTAGCAATGGCTGGGGAAGAAAATTAGGATTTTAATAAGAAACCTGGGTCATTAGGTTTGCTGTTGTTGAAAACTGAAGAAACACAAGAACAACATTACGAAGTCCAGTACTCAAAATGCGGAGTGCCAGAACTGACAATATACATACAAACTTTTTCTGGCCGCCTTATGCATATGCAGTATGATACAGACTATAATCATAAAATCATAGAATTGTGTAGGTTGGAAAAGACCTTTAAGATCATCAAGTCCAACTGTTAAGCTAGCCTTGCCAAGTCCACCACTAAACCACGTGCCTAAGTGCTACATCTACACGTCTTTTAAATACCTTCAGAGATGGTGATTCAACTACTTGAGTTATGCCCCATAGACATTGTTTTTCCCACAATATCTGTGGTTGGAACTTGTCCTAAAGGTGTATTAGAGTTGTATGGTGAAGGCAATTACTATCTATGGAACATGTGACACCTGTGTCACAACTGTAAGATAAGTAGATGAGACAGAATTATGCAAAGAGGAGAAAGCTGTCCCTTGCCAAGGCAGATGAACAAATTATTGTTTCCCAGAAAACAGGATTGCTTCCCTGGATGTTCTTTCAAGGAAGAACAGTTCTTGATAATGCTGGACAGGCTACACAGTGTCAGTCTGCTTACATGTTCTGCTCACCACTTTCTTGATGCCTGATTTGTTACTTGTCATAAGTAAAAGTGCTGAGTGTTTGCCAACATCAAATGAATCTGTACAGTGAACATATGAAATGCTAAAAACATGTCAAAAACTCTTTAAAAAATAACTTTATTTATCCACCTTAGTTACAGGTATTGAGTATTGGGACTTAAGAGCAATTTAATTTCCTCTACACTTTCATTATTCTGTAAGGTTCACAGGTGTTCTTATGGTAATTCCCAGCTTTTAATTAGTTGTTGTTGAAGTATTAGTGTCCTCTTAGGTGGTCTGGTTATTTAAGTAATAGCAGTTACGTTGTGGTTAAATTTTTCTAAATGAACTTTCATGAGGTGTTTCCAAATAATTTGAAATGAAGTTGCTTTTCACAAGTTAGAAAAGCAAAAAGAAAAAAAGGTCTATTTTCTTCTAACATATGATTTCTGGAGAACAATTACAATATAAATGAATCCTGTCCAAAGTTAATTTGTTCTTAATTCTTCTTGTTTTAACTGTGTGTTCCTAGAATAAAATTGATCAGCTTTTCTGCCCTGTTATGATTGAAAAATTTTTGTAGAATTTTCCAGTGGGTGAATTTTAGAACAAAAAATATTTCTGTATTTTGTGCCACAGGAAAAGGCGCCTCAGCCTTCTGAGAATTGAAAAACAAAAAAATCTAAACTGCTTTTTTATGCTGTACAGAGAGAAATAATTGCTGAAAGATAGGAAAAAGTACCTTAGAACTGGTAATGACTGAAAGATGAGCTATTAATATGTAGCCTCATTTGCTTTTTTCCATATAGTAAGCCACTGTATGGCAAATTAGTTAAAAGTTTTCAGCTGGTGATCTTTTTATTTCTTTTTTTAAAGCACATGAGTAATGGCACTACAGTAAATCGTCTTGGATCGTTGTGGTTTTTGCTTTAGTACTGCAACTAAGGTCATCGGGCCAGTAATGAAGACTGATGCTTTTGGTAATCGTTGCGTTTTGGATCTTAGAGGATGCCACGTGTTATCATTGTGTAAATATTGGAAGAAGGAGGACATGTTCAGAGTACTTTACCAATGTTTTCTTTTCTCTGCTTTCAATGCGTGTTGGCCTTTTGGTTGTTCTGCTGTTTCCTATGGTTGTCGAGTGAGAGTAAGCTTCCTGTGAAGCTAAAAATGCAGATGGTAACCTATTCTGGGAGGTGCCCCTGTTGGACCAGGTGGCTCAGGTCCAGTGACTTTTTATTCCTCCTTTGCAGCATCATGGAGGCATAGTTGGCTTGAAAGAAATAGGTCTTGGATGCTAGGGAAGGTAAGCCTTTAGATTACTGCAGTTTGGCCAGTTCTTCTGTGCAGAAGATGATAAATGACCAGCTGCCCCATATAATAAGGCCTGTGATTGTCCTGGCCCTGGCTTGGGCCATAGGAGAAGTAAATACCTGTGTTCAAGAGTACCCAACTTTAGGCGAACAATGTAAGTAAAAATAAAATTAATTCCCTTGTCTTGTTATCAGTGAAGGTTCTTTTGTCTGTTCGGCGTGTTCCCTAGGTTGGTGCTGATTCATACCTGTAAAAGACAAGTCAGATTTTTTTCTGGTCTGACTGACGTACACTTTCTTTAGCAGGGAGCAGCTGATAATCTTCCAGGTAGCACATGACTGTCTTTGGCACGAGAGACAAACAGTGGCCCGTAAGGCTGTTGAGCTGCTATCGATCAGACCACTTCTAAGACTGCTCTGACTTAAGCAAACAAAGGGATAATAAAACTTCTTATTTTTTTGTAGGGTCAGGAAAATGTCAAGTGGGTTTTAATGAGCTTTTTCTGTCCTACTGGTTGCTGAGCAGGAGTAATATTTTGAGGTTGAAAACTCTGACTGCGTGCAATATTGATTCAGAAGAATTGCTGCGATGGAGGGAGTTGAGAAGGGGAAGATGGAACTTGTGACCAAATGATTGATTAACACTTGATACATTTATCATTATGTAAAGTTTTAGGTCTTTGTATAAGGATAAGTTAATAAGCAACATTTTGTTTCTACAGATGCAAGAAAAAATTAAGCAAATTTAACATGAAATTATCTCATTGTAGTTGAGGTCATCCTCTAGAAGACCATGAAAGTTTACCTGCAGTGATGTGTTCGTATAACTAACTTATTTTGAGGCTATAGATAGATAACATGTTAATCAGACACCTTTCAAAATACATCCTTTTATTCGTGAACAGTCAGCCTGAGCTGGACATTTGTAACACAAACCAAAAATAAGCAAACAGGCAAAAGACATACTATACATGGAAAAGGAATTTTGTGTGCTTTGTTCTTTCAGCCCATTGCATGAATCTGTACTTTCCGTTACCTCAATGTTGCAGCTGGTGGCACCGGATGGACAATAAAAATGATAACTGTTTACATCCACACATTTCCTCTTGCTGTTAGGATGAATTACACTATCCTGAGTAGAAATTTTGAAAGCAAAGAAAAATAGCTGGAGAAAGACTTAACATATTCATTTGACAAAAACAAATAAAAACCCTTGAATCGATATAAAATCCGTATGAGGAACCGCATCCCATAAAAGAACTGCTTCTTTTACATTTCATATATGTTCGACCATTCTAGGGTCTTTATGTTGAGAATATTGTGGTAAATTTAGATACTTCAAACATTAATGAGTTTTTATAAAAGCATGATAGGAATGTGATTTTCTTCGATTTGAAAAGCCATGGAAATCACTAAAGAATTCCAAAGTTCTAACATGTTCTTGAAGTGAGATTTTTGCAACTGTTGGTAAAAAGAAGGTATGCTCGTGTAGAGCAGTGTACAAATGAATTCATTTCCCTTCATCCTTCCAGACCTACGCGGTGGTCAGGCATATTTGGTATATTAAGTTTCCCTGGATAGTATAGCTGTTCTTGCTAGAGTGTTTAGCAAGTCTTTCTTCCAACCCTATGAGTCTATGATTCTATGATGAGAGTAGAGTACACTGGATTTTTGGAGAGGTGGCTTGAGAGTTTTTATAATCTAAAGTAGTTTATGGTTAGTTTATAACAAAGATAACATACGAATTGGTGTAGTCAGCCCTAGTGGGAGGTTTTACTGTGAAATTTTATAATTTTATGCTTTAATTAAAAAATGGGTAGAGGTTCTCTGAATGAACTGTGTTTATTTAGTGCAGGTTTAATATTTTTGACATGTGAAGCCTTACTTCTAATTAACAATAGCTTGGAAAAAAAGGTAATTCATACTTTGTCTTATTTAAGGTATAGGTCAGATATGGATGAAGCAAAGTGTTTTTCCTCAAACTAAACTTCAACATAGCAAATTTGGTACTACTTTATTCTTAACTCCCCTTTTCACATATTTATGAGTATTTGCTTAGAGCCTCCAACAAACTGTCTTTAGGAAAAATGCAGGGGCCATCTTTTTCAGTTCAAGAAAGGGGAGAGTTGGATATAAAGCAACATTAACCTTATATCCCCAGAGTCTTCCCTTCTGATATGTTTTTGGAAGTTTGCAGTACAATCTTTAATCCATATGTTACAGCTAGAAACTCTTGATGTAAATATTAGATAAAATAATGTAAAAGTGAAGTTAGCATTATTGAATCATCTTTACTTGCATAACTTGACATTTGAACTACAACTTTAAAAGCTGCCTTAATGTCAACTTTGTTTTTATTGTAGAATTACAAATATAATACCCTACATTTGGTAAACATGAATGCTTCTTACGAGGTTTCATTGAAGTTTAGTGGAGAAGCAGTAGCAGAGATGTTTCATATTGTAATATATATTAGGTTCTTTAGAGAAATAAAAATTAATTGTGCTGCATACAACATTAGGGAATTGTTGTCTTGAAATTAACTGATTCTTGCATTTCAGTTGTTTGGATGGCTCTTCTGTAAAATCCAGCCCAAAACATTGGTCTTTGGTATTTTAGCATTGATGGCAATAGAGGGATCAGCAAACCTTCAAACTCAGTGGAACATCATGGGAGAATTTAGCAATTTGCCACAGGAGGAACTTTTAGAGTGGATAAAAGTCAATACCAGACAAGGTAAACTATTTAATAATGTGTGATGTTCCCCATTTGCTGTGAGATGTAACTATAGCACTTGGTATGAATGACTGCAAAAGTATTGCTACTACCTGTGGCTTTGCCTTGGGATTGTCTTAAAGCCATGGTTTAGTGACATAAATATGCTTGTCCATATAGAAGCTATCTCATGTGAAAAAAACATTGAAAGCTTGCTTTGTTAGACTCCAGGCTACCACTCTGGAGGTTCTAGCCACTGGTGTATTATTTCTACAACAAAAGTGTTTTTGCAAAGTCCAATTAAAATAGTTTTTTACTTAAATGACACTGGTCCTGGATATGGGTCCTTGATCATCATTTTGCTAGAAGAGAATTCAAAGTGCGTGGGTTGTGGTTGCACCTGTCCTTTTACTGAAATGGGTAAAAGTGTCAGAAAACTAGCTAGAAACAATGTAGTTACCTTTTTAGGATGACAATACTTGCAAGCTGAAGTAGACTGAGATTTCATTGCTTATTTAACAATGGTGTAAGAAGCGACAAATAAAAACTTGGTGTCATAATGAATATGTCATTCTACTCATTCAAGAAAAATAAGATGTATTAAAATCTCTGTTCTTAGATGTTTAGTTATCTAATGACTTATATTGAGTTCAAGGTTTAAAAAAAAAAAGTGATTTTTGGGCATCTCCTGTTGGTGCCATGTAAGCCCCGTTCAAGAAGAGTACCCTACCCTCTTTATGTTTTTCTACAGGATTACTGTTTAGATATTTGAAGATTGCTTCTCTGCTTTTACTGCTTGGGTCTTCATTTCAAACATGCCCGTGATCAAACAAGATCAGGCTGGATGGAGCTTTAAACAATCTGATCTAGTGGGAGGTGTCCCTGTCCGTGGCAGGGGGGTTGGAACTAGATGATCTTTAAGGTCCCTTCCAACCTGAACCATTCTATGATTCATTCTGTATTTCAGATGCAGTTTTTGCAGGAGCAATGCCTACAATGGCAAGTGTTAAATTGTCTACACTTCGTCCTATTGTAAATCATCCCCACTATGAAGATGCAGGATTAAGGTAAATATTGAAGTTGAGGATTTGTTTTTATTTGCTACTAATTCTCTTAATGTTGGTAATATACAGTAGGAATGGCATCACGTTATATTGTAAAATTTGTTAAAACCCCGTGGAACTTGATTTCTTATTTTAGTCAGATTGAAAACACATGCAGTATTTCTTCAGGATTTGTGTTCATCAGAAAGGATATACTGCAGGATGATAGATACGGCTTCAAACTCATATGCAAAAAAAATCAGAATATAATTACGGAATTGGAATTAATGTGTAGTAGTATATTCTTTCTTCATTGTAGTCACTCCTGACATTGTAGACAGACTTGATTTTTTTTTTTCCTCAAGATAGCCAGTATAGTTATTCCTATTAGCTTTCTGTGATTGGTTGTATTTTTTTTCATGATAATATATCTAATTATTGAAATATTAAGACTAATTAAAACTGAAATTTTGTAATGAAATTACTGAGGTTTTTACTTAGTTATTTTCAAAATCAGGATATTTTTCTAAATTGAAATTGATTTATCTGAAAAGGTCATTAATTTCTTTTTTCATTTTTAATATTGTAGCATCATTTTTTGGTAATTTTGTAAAACTGGTTAAAAAAAGACACAACAAGAAAACAACAAGATAGAGAGGGATAAAGGAGAAAAGGAGGGGATTCATTTACATGCCTTATGTCCTTCGTTCTGTGTCTGGCATTAACTGGCTTCAACTTTTTTGGTCAGCCCTGAATTGGCCAGGCAGTTGGACTTAAATGATCACTGTAGGTCCCTTCCAACTGAAGTGCTCTATTCTGTTCTGTTCCTATTCTATTCTAAGTACAAAAATACAGGACAAGGCATGTTTGGGGAAAATAAGCTGGAGAGGATACAGTATCAGAAAATTAATAGGATGCAGCAACGTCATGCTTTGCACAATCAAGGGAGGATATTACTGGGTAATACAGACAGGATCGTGGTTTACAAGTGATGATTTTGCTTGATTCAGCATAGGCGGACATCAGGTCTTGCACTCTGCATTTAAAAAAGCCCAAACAAGGGCAATGAGTATGACCTTTTGTGGACAGACTGGGCAGATGATTTCTTCTGATCACCTCCAGATCAAGCAAGGTCATTTCTAGCCTTGAATATTATATGTTGGGTGCGTTGCTTTGACATCTTTGCATTTTCTGTTCACAGTAACCATGGATCTTGTTACAAAGTTGTCTCCGGCTACAGAGATACCAAAGGGCTGTATAGATTGTTCTTGGAATCATTATATTTGTGAAGAACTCATCACATTAAAGCAAATAGCACTATTAATTTAAACTTTGTTTTAGCCTAGTTGTCTTGTGAAATAAAAAGCCTTCCTGTCCAGTCTAAAGTTAAAGCTTACACTTCCATGCTATGTTGCTAGCTAACTTTTATATTTCTCTTTTTGAAGGGCCAGAACTAAAATAGTGTATTCCATGTACAGTCGAAAACCTGCAAAAGAAGTAAAAAGAGAATTGATAAAACTAGGAGTGAATTACTACATTCTGGAAGAGTCATTGTGTGTAAGCAGAAAAAAGTGAGTAATCTCTGTCCTTCTCACAAGAATGATATGCTGCTCCAATATGTAGTCTAAGATTCATATCAAGTGGTAGTTTTGAAATGTTGATCTGTGCTTTACTAAAAGTGTCCAAAATCCATTTTTGTCCGTCATCTCCAGATATTAATAAGTATAATTCTCTTTACACACATTAGTAATCTTGTGGTCTTTGTGTGCACCTGAAAAGCTGTGTTGTATGTATTTCTAAACTTCACTGTAAAATAAAGAAGAGATTCACAAAGGAAACAAGTCATTATTTTGTGGTGGCAAGAAAAGATGTGTGTGTATAATGAAAGCCTAGTATGAGTAAAAGGTGCAGAATGAAAGATAGTTTGAGCACCAAAATATTATCCTCTGCTTCTTTCCTTTTTTCTATTTATCTTTTTGGCCTTTAGAACACTATTAGTTTGGATTTTTTATTTTCTTTTCTTTGCATTTAGAATAAAACGAAATCAATCTGTTCTATTTCTTTGCTATTATCTTTGACAAAATAAGGAAAGTCTCATTAATTCTAACTTTGAAAGATAACTGAACAGGGAGTTGATGTTGGTTATTAAAAGACCAAGGCGTTATTACTTTTTTTTTTTTTAAAAAAGGTGTTTTATTTCTTGAGTTTTCTTTAGAAATGTTAGGAGTGTGAACATCACCCTGCATTTTATAGGAAGTTTTAAGGGTCCCTGGTAATGTATATTGTATAATTTGTGATGTTTTGTATGCTTCCTCCTCCAAATTAATTGTTATTAATTATGTAACCAGAAAAGCAGACAAATTTTACACATTCTCAGTACTATTTTTTAAATTACTACTATTTTTATTGATTTTGTAGTCTGATAAGAATTTCTAGTGTAAAGACAAACTTAAATAAAATATAGATGGCGTCATCAAGTATTCGTGGTGGGGTGGTATAAAACCGAGTTCAGCAAGCTGTGTGGTTTTTGATGGCATTTCTTCATTTCTCTTTTCTTATTTATATGTTTTCTAGGCCTGGTTGCAGTATGCCTGAAATTTGGGATGTCGAAGATCCTTCTAATAGTGGCAAAATTCCTTTATGTACCCTTATGAGCAAGGATTCCAGGCCATATTTCATCACAGTATTTGAAAATAGCAATTACAGAGTCTTGAAGATTCCAAAGGAATAACATTTCAATGCAAAGAAACATCAGTCTTTCAGCTTTTTAAACTAGTAACTACAAGAATTCTAAATCAGAAATACCTTTTCTACCAGACTTAAAATGGAAAAATGTGTATTTTATTTTTTACCATTTTAAGTGAATTCTGATTATAGAAATATCTTAAACCTAACAGTTTGGATTTCTATTTCAGGGTCAGTCCCTTGAGATTTGCTATGCAAATGATTATATGTTTGCACATTTTATTTAACATTGATCCAAAAAGAGTTAAAAGTAGCTATGGGAAGTAACTCCATTCTCAAAACCAATGATATTGTGAAATGGGACTGTCAGAATGTCTTAGCAAAGCAAGTTTGTTTAAAGCTTTGGTGCTAGCAGCTAGGAACAAAGGAATGGTGCTATAGCATCTGGCATCACATTTCTCATGTCGCTTTCATTATCCATCTCCCTTCTGGACAAGGTCATACTAGAAATTCTCTTAAAAGTCACATAGTTTCACTAGTCATATTGGAGAGAAATACATTTTTTTCTTTGAGAGGATTAAGAACATTTGTCATTTTTGGATCACTTAACACATGCTTTTTAAGCTTGCTTTTGAAATGGAAAAGTTTGTAGGCAAACTTGAGACTTCATTATTTAGGTGCATGTTCTTGGAATCTTACTGATATTAAAAAAGAAGACTAATAAGGGTAATATTTGCAGTGAGCAATAGTTTAGCTTCTCAGTGTCCAAGGATTTTTAGCATTCTTATGCATTCAGAATAAGCTGGCATAATATACAGGAAATTTTTAAAGGAAAATGCTTTATTCAGGAAAAATCTGTCATAGCCTTAGAAAGATACTAAAATAAATCCTTCACTGCCTTAACTAGATCTTCAGCGCCTAACTTGATAAGAAATTACTTTCAAAATTTATGCCCTCTTTTCTTTCCCCATGTATTAGATCCTGCCTGGATTTTTATCATCAGCATTAAAGAAAAATGAAATTTAACCCAGTTGTCATACGGGTAAAGTCAGTTGTGTGGGTATAATTGCTCCAAGAATGTTAGTCTGGTTCAGCAGTTTTTCTGTCATCTTGGTGTCACACCAATATTGTAGGTAATAAAGAATTTAGAGAATTCAACTTTCCAAGATACCCAGTGCAAGGACACCCTTTAGTCGTTTAACTGACTTGATAGAGTTTTTGTATGTTTATTGCCATTGGCAAGTATCACAGTAATTGTGATTCTACAGTATAAGACTTCTAAAGTCTAATATTTCTCTGTATATCATTCATGTTCTGGTTTTGTTTGGGCTTGGTTTTTTTTTTTTTTGTTCAAACATCAGTCTATTGATGAGACTGGTCTTTTTAGCCCTAATAGCATCTAGCAATATTAGATGCTATAGGAATAGCATCTGTCATGCCTATAACAGTATCAATTAAATGGGAATCTATGATAAAGTAGTAGTGTAACAACTGATGAGTATTCTAAGACTTCTTATTTTTTTAAAATCTGTTTTATTGAAAGGGTGAGGGAGAATGACTGAAAATGCATTAGCTTTTTAACTTTTACAGAATAGATTTTGGAAAAATTTCTATAAGGAAACTCACAAAAAGGGCTTTTGGGAAGTCACTTTTTAAAACGTTAATTGAATTCAAGGAAGTGGGGAAAAAAATCTTTATATATAAACATTGTGACTAGTGTTACAGCACAAAAAGGTACTGTATTTTTATGAAGTTTATGCCAACTGTTGACATGTACTTATGTGGTTAAATAAAAAAGAAAAAGATGGAAATTGTTCTCATGTTTTTGATGGATGTTACATTTCTGTTCTTGTGTCTATTAAACTGACATTTAATCCAGTTGCCACAGCAGATACGGTTGAAACTGAACCCTTAACTAAACAATGCAAGGAAGTGCTTCAGATAATTCACCCAAACTCACACACCTCTTTCCGGCCTTTTTTTTATTTGGACTATCAGTGCAGGAATATGTGAAAAGACAGGGAGAAAATGTCAAGTATGTATTTACACACAAAGTGAACTTGGAAGGCAGTTTAAAATTATTCTTTTTTTGTTCTAAGTGTCTGAACTCAGGTAATCAAGAGTGAAGCCCAAATACTGGTAGAATGAAGAAAGATTTGAAAGTCAAGGTTCAAAGATGTGCTTTAGTAAAAACATTCCCTATTTGATGAGGACGCTGTTGTTACTGAGTACATGGCCGGACCCTGTTTGTAAATTTTCAGCTTATGTTGAGGAATATGATACAGTCCCTCTCTTTGAACTGGTCTTAAACCCAAATAAATATTGTCATCTAATGTTAAGATGATAAAATCTAGTAATGGAAAGATATGAAGTAAAAAATGCAGTATCTGATTGTGGGGAAGAAACATGAGAATTAATTAATTGGGTGTATCATGTTACGAATTTCTTGTCATCTCAGTAATTTGCTCTCACTTCCAAAGGAAAGAATTTGGGTTTAAATAATAAAACATTTTACACATTAGGAGCACCTATGCTTATCACTGCAACTTCAGCCAGAAAACAGAAGTTTGAGATTTCTTAGCTCTCTCTGAAGTTGGTTTTCCCTTTGCAACATCCTAATCAATAAGTCTGTAAATCAAGTAAGTTCATTTTTAAATATGCACTGGCCTTGGCGTAATTTAGGCACAGGACTGGAATACTTCAGTATCTGAAAACAGTTTCTCTGGGTCATATAGATGTATCTGTTGGAATCTGAAATATTGGTAGCTTTGAATGCAGTACAGTTCTTCATTACAAAGGGCACAATTACATTTCAGTATCAGTCTTTTGATAATTGTGCAAACTCTAATATACATAAATAATATTTAATATATATAAATAATATGTAAGATGGAGACCAAATGAGTCACCTTTGTGAAACAAAGATGCTAAGTCCTATTCTGTACTGCCTTGCACTTTGTCATTCTCATCTACCATTTAAAAAAATGGCTTTGCTTTTGCCCCATTTTGCAATTCGGCTTCAACGGTGAAACTAAATCACTCAATATCTCTTGGATTTTTCTGATTAAGATATCGAGTTCCATAACCTAGAACTCACTCCAAGGTAAGTATAACTTCTTCAGCAAAAGCAAATAGGTAAGGAAGCGTATAAGCACAGGGTTCTCGAATGCAATTACAAAATGCTAATTATGGCTTGGGACCTGTATTTTCAGGTTGCATTTTTGCATAGTTTCCATGGAATCATAGAATCATGAAAAAGGTTGGAAAAGACCTTTAAGATCAAGTCCAGCAACTGTTATAACAACCTATAAAAGCTGTTGTTTCGTCTAAACTGCATAATGTGAAGGAGTGCAGTAAAACAACATGATATTTTTAAACCCAAAAGAATAAAGTGCTCCCCAGTTGTTTCGGCAGCTGGACAAAGGAATCCAAACCCTAACTGACAGCAGTGCTTTTCTACGTAAGCTTTGTCATGGTACTATGAGGAAAGAGTTAGGATGGCAGATGTGGTGTGAAATGAAGAATTTACTGTTTGAATATTGAGCTTAGATCATAAGGAATAATTATACTTTTGAGTGAAATTAGGACTGGGGACATAAAACGGCATGCAGAACTTCTAAATGGGAGAACTGGTCGGCTGTGCAGGAGTTTCTTGGTCAGTGAAACCCCTCAGTGCTATGACAAACGAATTCTCAGCTATAGCTATACGACATAAGCACTGTTATTTCAGTACAAAATCAAATGTTACGATAAACTGTCGGTAGCAAAGCTTTAAGCTGACCTGTTGGGTTGGAGCAGGGGAGTAGAAGTATTTACAGGGTTAGGTGGAATCTCCTTCCTTGTCAGCAAATTGGCTTGTTTCTGATCTTGTGCTGTAATTCTCCATTATTGACGAAATTGATATAATGTCTGAAGTTGTCCGTTGTTTGAGTGGGTTCATCATGTAGCAGTTCAACAACTTTATTACTTCCTATTACAGCACGTATAGAACGTTTATTGCCAATAGATCACAAGATGTGAATAGAACACACAGAGTGAATGACTAATACTGGTTTCGTCTCTGGCTGAGAACTCGGGCGGGTTCCCTGTGGCCAGGCTTTCACCCTGTCAAGATTATCAATGTATAAATTGATTCTGGAGTGCAAGCAACACTTGTGTTGCCTGTTTGGCAGGAAGGGTGAGATCTAGCTCTTAGCCTGAAGCGTATGAAAACGCTTACTGGATCTCATTTAAAGGTAATACCGAGCCTGAAACAGGACAATGCCTAACAGGAAAACCTCTGTCCTGTTGATGTTCATCTAAAAGGACACTCAAGTTGATTCTTCAGGCATTACCAAGCTTATTTTCAAAGCCAGTGCACAAAATTCTTACTTTCATTGCTGATTATTGCTGTGTTTAGACACCTGAGCAGCATCATCTTCATGTTACTGAGCAACTGGTTGCTCGGCTTCTCTGACAAGTCCCTAGAGTGTCTTAGGATGCAG
This sequence comes from Dromas ardeola, assembly GCA_013398915.1. Lineage (NCBI taxonomy): Eukaryota > Metazoa > Chordata > Aves > Charadriiformes > Dromadidae > Dromas > Dromas ardeola. Next base: position 350,706 of record VYZM01016206.1, on the reverse strand, counting down.
TTAGCAGACATTATTTTCAAGCACTTAGTGTTTTGTTGTGGATTATCTCTGCCTGAGCTCTGCAAAAAATCCTAGCTTCTTGTGAAATACTGGCTTTTATCATTTAACTGTTTCTAAAAGTCCAACTTTTTTTAATCTTAGCTAAACAAAGGTAGCAAATACCCCAGAGTAGGATGCCTCGTGTTTTTTTCCTGAATTAGCTATATGATGGTGCTTGAATTACTGCCTTGCTTTTCTTTGATGTTGGTTATGAAAACATAATGCATCTATATTTGGAGGAGTTTGTCTTCCACTGCTCATAAAAATAAGCTAAAGTTAGAATCAAGCTTAGTAGCTGGGCAGAGTAGAAATTTTCGTATTCCTGAGGTATTTCAAAGGCCATTCAATTCAAAACACAAGTTGTATAAAAGTGCTAGGAGTAGGTGTTTTCCTTAATCTTAGTTTTCCTTCTTCTAGATCCTTGCTGGACTTGGCTGCAGTTACTATGCTACAGGCTGCTGCATACAGGATCTTTGATTTGACACCTTTTGGCCATTTTTATGTTATTACATAATTTAAAAGAATAAATATTTTGAGAAGGGAGAAGTGGTAACAAGATGATCAAAAGTCAGTTGTATTCCACAACTTCTTTATTAGGCACTTTAATGCTAGCTTACTACCCTCAGTGCTTAAAATCAATCAAATGTTACTCAGCAAGTGGTGCTGTCAGAATCTGTAACTAATTTTTAAACTAATGAGGTCTTGGCTATTTACTTGAATAGTCGCAGGTTTGTTTCATCCATTAGGTTTTGCCTGAAATAAAAAGGGGTTGTAAAGATGCCTTTGAATTAGGAGCCTGTGACATGAATTGCCTTCCTTTGAACCCTCGACGTGCAACTGAATTGATAATTGAATTTAGAGAGAAACCTGTCAGCACTGATGGTTTGTTTTGTAAGATTGCTCTTACACATGAGGAAGTAGCGAAGCAATAAAGTTCGGATTGAAATAAATTGAAAAGCGTAAATATTTGCAATGTCAAGGTGCACCAGGATTGCCAAAAGGAAACATGGTTTCAATAAAGTCAGGCTTTATTTGGAATGTGTGTTTTCTGTTTTTTTTTTCTGTGTTCTATTTCATCTTACGCTGTTTCAATTCAATGCTGGGAAATGGGGTAAAACGGAACAGAATAGAATTGGGCAAAATCGAATAGCTGAAACTGAGAAGGTGTTTGTGTCTTCCAAATGCGACCTGCTTTTTCTAAACCTTGTCAAAATGCTTGGCTTATGCCAATGAACCAGGTGATGGAAGCTGCCCATGTTTCCCAGTATTCCTGTACCAGGGTGATTTGTCGTCATTCTCCATTGGTCTGCTATTCCTTTATTCATGAGTTAAAAAGAGCCTGGACCTTGTACAAGATTAAACCCGGAGTACGCATGTACGCATTGTCATCAGGATCTCACGGGAAGGGTAACAAGAACAATTGGAGAACCCCCCCCACACACACACATCATTTGTGTTTGTTTATATGGTCTAAAATTAACTTTCTTGGCTACAAATTCCATACGTACCAGATCTCAGCTCATTTCTGTGACACAGGTGCTCACCACAGTAAACTACCAAGAGCATGCTAGGTGTGCTGCACTGAAATGATAGGAACCGAAGTGGATGTATCACAGCTATGATCTGACCATGTTGTCTTCTGCGTGGTCTTGTACTGGTGACCTAGTGGGAGCTGGATTTAATTGTAGTGAGGACAAACAAAGTTCATTGCTACTAACCTGATCAGTAAGTCCAGAAGTGTGTTTTACTGAAGAATTCATTCAAGATACTGTGAATCAGAACGGCATCTGTGTTATGTCGGAGTGGTGGTTTGAGCAAGCTTTCCATTCTTTGACTTCCACTTATGAGCCCTTTAGACAAATGTCATATACTGTATCATGGTGTAATCATAGAATCGTCTAGGTTGGAAGGCACCTTTAAGATCATTGAGTCCAACCATCAATCCTTCGAACAGAGTGTAATCTCATCTGCCTAATGTAATTAACCAAGAAGAAGAGCACAGAGGAGGCACAATAGAGCTCAAAGAGCTTCCAACCATAGCTGCTGCCCTCAAAATACTCTTATTTATTACCAGTTTTATAGGAGACTATTTAGATCAGGACGGTTCTTAAGGTTGCTGCAGAAAAATGAGGGATTATGTGCATTATTAATCTCTGGGAACAAAATGAACACACTTAGCTCAAAAGAGGTGAAGGACTGGCTTTTCAAAAGTCATAAATGATTTTGTGTGCCTTCATTCTAGGGTGCACAGTCGTGGTCCAGCTTCCAGAAAGAAATATCGGTAGGGTCAGTCACTCAGAATTGGCTACTTAAAGCAAAACTTTAAACCCTAAATCTTATTAAAAAGAAAGGGAGAGAAACTAATATCCTGCTAGTACCTTACTCTGCGTAACAGTAGTTACAGTAAATCTTGGAAGTGTTTCAGGACGCCAATTTTCAGTTTTAAAAAAACCAATCTGATCTCAATGAGCACTTTTTCAAGCTGCTCTTCTGCTTTGAACGCAGGACTAGAGCTTGCTAATTGTTTCTTTTGCTGCCACATGAAGAACTACACAGTCCTGCTCTGAGGCTCCTTTTTCTTGCCTTCTACGGCTGATGTTAAAGCACATTGGGACAAGCCATTGAGGAAGAAGCAGGAGGATGTTGTTGTGCTGTGCTGAGTAGTTCACTTGGAAAGCTTTTGTGAAGCGCTGTGCTTAATGAACACGTTACCAGTGCAATTACCCCTTCTGGGCTCAGAGTTTTTGAAACAGAAGATGACATGTCTGGAGTGTTTAAAACCACAACATTTGAGTTATTTGTGTTTGGTGCTGTTATTTCATGGCGTTGTTGTTTGCCAGCTTAACTGTTTTGTTTATCTTTGTATTGGTGTGCTTTCTGAATTGTTTCAAACTGTTTAGACCCTCCTGGGCAGCACATCTTTACTGTCAATATGGTGAGGCACAGGACCTCAGTGTTCCCTGTTACCTCATGCTGTGCTTTCCCCCTTTTTTCTTTACCTTGCTTTCATTACCGATGCTTCTGTGTTATAGGTAACACTCCACTTTTTGTGCAGCTGAAGGGATTTAAACGCCATCTGTACAGACCAAGCAACTACAATGGAAAGCGGTCTGCTCTGTGCTCCCCTATTTACATTTCACAAATAGATAACAACACTGATGTACTTTTTGATGCTGCTGCCGCTCTGCAAATATCTACATTCCCTTCTGGAACTTGCTCCTGCAAATCTGTGACAACTAAATACAGAAAATATACGTATACATGTACAAGTTTTCTGAAAGCTTCACAAATCAAGGCAATTTCCCCTGATAAAGGGACCAAAAAAGCTAAAAGATGTTTTCTGACAATGTTGCAGGATTGCACTGATCTCTTTTTGATGGGTCAGACTACACTCGGTAAGAACCAAGGGTGAGGGAAACACACAATTTGGAAATGCAGCTGAGGGTGAACATTACGGACACTCTTCATCAGTTTCTGGTCTCTTGATACCCGATCATATTTTCTTCCTTATGGCACAGCGTGAGCACAGGCCGCCCTTTTTCTATTGCCATCTGAGCTGATAGCAGAGAATAACTGAGCACTGAGACCATTCTAAGGTAAAAGGTGAAGGAGCCACACTCTCTTACTGGCTTATGCTTATTGAATTTGCTGTATCTATTATTTCCGCACAGTCAGCAGCAGATGTCCATTGCAGCAAATCCCTCTGAACGCTACTTGTATTCTTGGAAGTAGACCCTGCAAATGGACTTCATTGATTCCTGCGTGACTGACTACCTGATTCACAACTGTGAGAAGATGATGGGTGGCAGCAAGCAACCAGTAAGGTCCATTCAAAGGACACGCTCAAAGCTGGGAAGGTCACATAGTATGTGGGCTGTCACCATGGAGCAGTCTGACCTACATAGCTGACATGCCAGCATTCAATCAGATTTCATCTATAGCAGGTACCGCTGCCAGGTCAGATGCCATTCAAGTTCCACTCCAGTGACTTTGGGGAGGTTGCCATTGGTTTTAAGTCCATTTTTCCAGCGCCCAAGAGCCCATTTTCCTCAGGCTTTGTTTCGTTAGCAGTTGGATTCAGTCTCATCACTGGATGAAATTTTGTTGTCTATGTATTAGCACGTGTGCTTGATTTTGGAAGAATTTAGAGGAGCATAAACTAAACTTTCCCTGAGGCAGAGATTTTCTACTTCCTCAGGATTACTGAAGCCTAAAACCCATAATTTGTACAAGCTGTAATACCACCTCCTAGAACTATTCTCTGACTGGGAAAGATTGAAAGACTGAGCAGAAACACAGCAATCACAATCACTTAGAGAAAAACATTAATAAATTCTTCTTTTTCATTGAGTTTATAAAAAAGAAAGTGAATTTAAAATAAAAAGAATGGTGAACATTTGAAGAAAAAAAAGTTAATAGAACTCTGAGAGAATGGTTAATGCAAAATACAGGTATGAAAATGTTAAATACGATCTTCTAAATGCTTTCCCAGCTCAGTGATTTTAAAATGGTGGAAGGATTTAGTCCCTCCTACAGCTAAAGCTGTAATTCCACATATGTGGCAGACCAGCGTAAACGAGAGTGCCTCTGAAGAAGTCATTCTCCCTCAGCCAGTTCACATGCTAGCATGAACTTTCAATCATTCAGTGCAGTAAACCAGGTGAGGAATTGGTCCAGATGAAACTCACCTGGCAAAATAAATTGGTTTTTATGTCAGCTGAGTATGTAGTCTCATTCATCACACAGGAAACCCTGGAACAACCAAAGAGAAAAGGCACCAGGAAGACAGTCAACACCTGCTTTTTTTTCAGTGGCTGGGTCAGCTTACACTGGTTGAAAGTGTCTGTGATGCTGGACCTTCAGGAGGCCCCTCGCTGTCAGTCCCTACCAAAAAACTTTTGAGCTCCTGACTAAATTCAATGAAATTTGATGGGGACGTAAAGCTCTCAAAGGTCATTTTTTACAAGCTTTGATGAAACTGGTAGACAGGAGGAGGAAGGCAAGAGAGATCTGCATTACCTCCCTCGCTGCAAGACCAGCTGCAGTTGAGTAGCTGCCTGGGTACCTCTGCCCCAGCCACAACACTGTTGACTCTCACCTATGAAGATGTAGTGAGGATATAGGGAAAAGGGGGTTACTGTGGTAAAGAAAAGGGGAAGGGAGGAGAACCAAGGAGAACAGGCTTCACTGTTCATAGAGCTACCAGTTTTTTCCTTTGGCAAGTGCTTATATTTCTGAGCTTTTTCCCCACAGCTCTCCACGTAGGAGGGAGAGACCTTTCATCAGAAAGTATCGAGATGCCTACAAGGTACCCATAAGGCATAATGGCTGCAACAGTTTACATTTGGGATATTATCCCCATCTGCCCCCCACCCCAAAAAAAACCCCACCCCATCTCCTGCCTTGTATCCACAGGCTGTGGATGCATCTCCCTGCCCCTTTCCTAGCACCCACCGTGTCTCAAAGGCTCAGAAATGATCTCTCCAGCCCTTGCAGAGTACACCCTACACCTTGCTGAGCAGAACTGGGTCAACACAGGTGGGATGAGCACCTGCTGCAGAGACTCACAACCTGCTGCAGGGAGGTCCAACATGGTGACGTTGTTTGAATGTTACTTGAAGAGCTGTGGAAACTCTGGCAAGTCATCATCTGGGCTGTGGGGACTGCAGTCCCCCCTACAAGGGCACAGGAGAAAGCCAGAGGGGCCTGCAGGTAGGTCCAGCCCCAGGTGGTGGTTGAGGTGGCGAGGGTCAAGGCTGGGCAAGGGGGTAGGAGGCACTGGGAAGAGGCTGCTGGGGGTCTGTGGTGTTTGCAGCGATGTGTCAAGCCACAGATATCAGTGCAGGATTGAAAGGCAAGCTGTGGAGCCAAGGGATTTCTGTGGGTCTTGTGCAGTGCACAGGTTCCAGGGGACAGGGTTGGGAACAGCAAGGACGTGAAGCGTGGGGCTGCGTCTGCATTTGTGTCTCCGTTTGACTTGGAGAGTCCCACAGTTCTGGGGGAGAGAGCAATGGGTGCTTCTGTAATGTAGCAGGTTATTTCCTAAGATGTTGTTGAGCCATATTGTAGCCCCCTTATAATTTGCTGATAGTTTAACTAAGTCAATCAAACTAAGGGTTAACAAGGCTTCTCCAGCCTTGGGTCCCTTCACGGATGCAGGTGGAATCTGCTTTAATGAGTGCTGAGCACTTGCAGCTGCCCATGAAGCCATTAGGAGGTTTGATTTGAAAATAGAAATTTAGAACAGGTGATGCAAAGCTTCTCTTTTGCATCTGTAGGGCTGGAAGGATGGGCTTCCTCACAAGGGTGTCAGGGAGAGAATTTCATGGATGTGTCTAATGTATGCTCACGGTGCAATGATGGATATGAAATAAAAGCCCAAGGCAGCACATCTGAAAAGCGTGGAGTAAAGAAGGTGTGTGGCCATACATTGAACACACTGGGATAAGGTAAACAAATGAAAAATAATTAATTAGGGTAGTCTATTCTGTGTACTATATAAGACAAATACACTTTGTGGAAGTAATTCTGTTCTATATCACTTTATGTCTACATGTGGGAAGACAGAGTAAATTGTCACACGCACCCTTAATTTTGGCGTGTGCTTTTTTTGGAGGGATTAACTTTGACACATTTGTGAGTTTTCTGGTGTCTGGGCCTGTATACAACCACGTCCGTGTGCTGTGCAGCCAGAGGGTACGTGTGTATCTGAACAGCGGGTCACCGCCAGACGTAACGTTGGCTCAGAGTTTTCATCCATGGTACCCTCACGTGCTTTGCCCTCAGAGTACATTTTGCCAGACAGTTATTTTGGAAAGCTTTGACAATTTGAAAGGCTGCCTGCTTTTTGGGTACAAAGCCAACATCAGGGGTCCACAAGCAGGTCCACAAGCTGCTGTTGCTGCCAGAAAGCATGGTCTGCTGGCTCTCCCCTTCCACCACCCTCTCCTTTGGTTAGGCGAGGGGTTCGTGCAGCCACACGGGGAACTGCATATAGGAACTGGTTGAGATAATACTTACCGTGTTGCTGAAATTAAAGCTAAATTAAAGTGCTTGTGCAATATAACCATAGGAGTAGACACATGCAGCCAACAGCTGAGCGCTGAAGGTGAGGGAAATGTGCGTGCTGGAAACCCTTAGCGAGCCCTCTGATAAACTTCCTGCACGTTAAAAAGTCACACCCTAAAGCCCGAAGTGTCAGACTTGTTCGTTGTGAAAAGTGAGGTCTCGTTTTGATGTGGAAGTTAAGCAGCTGTGAGACTAAGCAGTGCGAGGTTCTGAGCGTGTCCTGGGTAGAGAACGAAGCATGAGTGAGTACCTCCCTCCCACCAGCACCTGAGAGGTCTCCTGCTGTGGAGAGAGAAATTCCACATTAAAGCTGCAGAATTTATTTTTTCCATCATTTAAAAAATGATGAACATTTCATGACAACTGTTCAAGCTTATATTCAGATTTTTTTTTTTTTGAGTAAGAGGGAAGGGGAATTGCATGATATACATGATAAATAAGGTAGGTATGTGACAAATATAGGTCATCGCTTAGGCAGTCACCAGCTTTGCATGTGCATGCACAGGGGGAGGGAATGTATGACATGAGCTTGTGTTGTAGGGTGAAGCTATATCTCTGTCTGAGATACCCTGTATAAGGTAAAGGTTTTGTAACTTTTATTTAGCCTCCCCCCCCCCTCTTCCTCAGATACGAAGAGAAGAAAACAGTTGTGTGACTCATGAAGGAAAACCTCATGCTTCAGAAATGGCTCAAAAGAGAGAGAACAAAGATATCCCATCTCGTGTGTTGCCAATAGTTAACACTGACATAGCTCTGAAAATCTGTGAAGAAAAGCAAAGTGGTTGAACCACGCCAAATACAAGAGGAGCAAAGTTCTCTTCTTGAGTTTGCTCATCTTCAGCTTGAACAGCCGGAGATTTGGAGAGAGTTCAGGATAAAATTGCTAGGAAGTATGACAATAAGTCTTTTGATTCTGGTAGCTGGTTGTATTGGACAACCAAAACAAGCAGGCTTAGCACTGCTGTAGGCAGGTGCCACCTACGTGACACAGAAGGACAGGTATTTGATCCAGACTGTTCTCGCTGGCACTGGTCAGCTATGTCTGTCCTGGGACAAAAGTGTTTTAACTCAGTCCCAGAGCTTGTAGGCTTTTTGCAGTTGTTGTCTCAGGCACTGAAGTTCTGAAAAGATAACAGCTGGTGCACTGAAGAGGATCCAGTACCCAGTAGCAGCCCACATGGAGTGGGCCAGATCCAGTACCCTCCTGGTTTGCTGGAGGGACACCCAGGGGCCTGAAGGAGCCTTGCACATCCAGGACACTTGGGCACCTAGAAATCCTCAATTACAGTGGCCTGGCTGCAAGACCCTGTAGATGTTAAATGAGATCAGTTTGCTGTCTGGCAGCACAGCGTAATATCTGCTAATCGATCGGGAATGAAGCTCAGCGCAGCGAGGAATTTGGGAATACTGGACTGACAGGACGCACACCGTGAGCTTCAACCAAAGGGTAGTCAGTCACGTCCGAAATAGCTGGGGTTTACTTTCAGTTGAATGTTTTATATGCTCTTATCTCTCTAAATTGTGCATGCTGGAGCTCTAGAAAATTACGCTCAGCTTTTCTTGCCTTCTCACATGCTACATATGCTTTTTCCTCAGGTAACTTCAGAAATTTAGCTCATTTCATTATAAAAGTTCCTATGTCAAAATACTGTCCTTTGTATGACGTATAACTAAAGGAGGTGCTAATATATAACCCAGAAAGGAATTCTCACTTTAAATGGAAATGCAAAAATAATGGAATTTTACCATTCTGAAATAGTCTACTTTGTTTTTTCTTTGGGTTTAGGCTGATTTTAAATCTTTTTTTTTTCTCTCTGATTTTAAATGCTTACATAAGGAACTATATAACTTAGAAGCTAACTATAAGGAACTTATTTCTGTCTATATTTTTAGCTAAGCAGCTCTTCCTGTATTCATTCTGTTGCACATACCATTTAATTTGGATGCCGACAGTGAGTCACAGCCTCAGCTGATAGATAAGCAAGTAACCAAGGAGGAGTTTTCTCTAGGGGAAAAAAAAATAATAAAACAAACAACCCCCACCTCACCACCCCAAATTATTTCCATATTTGAATGGAAATTTGGCACACCTACATTTTTTGCCCATAAGTCTGAAAAAACCCCTATTTTCTCAAGCGCTGGCTTACAGCTGGGGACAAGGGGGTGTTTCAGGGATAAGCCTGAGACCTGCAGCACCGCAATGATCCTTGGCGTGATGTTGCTGCCTGTGTACAAATGAGGACGGGGCGGTCGAAGGGGTTGAGAGCGTATCGACTCTGCAGCCAGGGATTTAAAGATTGTAGCTGGCACAAAAGCAGAGGCGCAAAGCTTTTATCTCAATAGCTCAGATGACAAAAAGCGAAGTAGCTGCAGCAGCGCTGGCCCGGAATGTTTAGGCAGATACGCCTCTGAGGAAGGGGGGGTCTTGGGATCCTGCCCGGTAGGATGAAAGGCCACCTTGCGTGCATCTTCACAGCCACAGTTGCAGCTGCGGTATTGCACTGCACAGCCATATTTGCATCCCTAGTATTGCACTGTCAATGCAATGGAGAGCAGACAGATGCCCAGGCACAGCAAAGATCTGCCGTGACCTCCTGCAGCCCGGAGAACAGCTGGGGATGTCGCGGGACCACGGGACTCTTGTTTGAATTGTGAGGGGGCTGGGAAATGCAGCCCTGAGTCCTACCTCTGGACAAGTTCATTTCAAAGAAGGTAAAGAAACAGCCTCTGAGCCCTGCAGCAAGCTCAATGCAGCGTGAAGTCTTGAAGCAGTGCAATTAAAGAGGAATTCAAAGTGTAGTCAAAGGTTATGCACTTTGCTTTCAGTACTACAGTAAAATAGAATTAAAAAAAGGCATATAAATAAAAAAAAAAAGTGTGCCTGGATGAATATAATAGCATTTTGAAAAGGACAAAGGATTCCTCTGAATAATATTTAAAATTTAGTATTGCAAATTGCTTGAATGAATAAAAATGACATTTTTAAAAGGTCAGAAATCGCTTCAGAAAGGTATCTAATATTTAAAGTTGAGTGAAGGAATCCACTTCTAACAGCTACGCGTCTGCCTGGGACTGGCTTCCAGCTGAGGTCAGGGCAGTGGGACCGACCCCCTTGCTCTGTGGGTTAAGGTGCACCAACCTGGCTGATGGCCCTTTCTGTATGCTTTTCGTTAACGCAAGTGACTGTGTGAGCTACTCGGTGAGCTCAACAAACCCCTAGGAAAATCCATCACTGCCCCAAGGAAAGGTGAAGGGGAAAATCTGAACATCCCATGTAAATTACAGTCTATGTGGCAAAGGAAAAAACACCTGCTGTGGCTGGCAGAAGTGGTCAATAGGATTTTCTCTAGATGTCTGGTTGGTTCCCTTTTCCTTCAGCCCCACATGGAGCCTGGAGTCTCCCTGCCCTTGCTTTTATGCTCGTGGTCTCAGATTAGGGTTTCCCTTGCTTTCTGGGGGGTGTTTTGCTATGGGTGTGGGCTGTGCTGTGGCTGGGGGCTGGTAGGGTGCAGGAGAAGCAGGGGTTCCTCTGGCACAGGCAACTCGACGTCCTGCACCTGGAACTGATGGGCTGAACTGGCATCTCAGTGCTCAGCTTGTCTCCATTGAAACACTTAAACATGTTTTTGGTATGGATGGTGTTATAGGCAGGTCAGTTAATCACATGCCACCACGTTAAGGTAGTTTCCTTACCTGCCCTGAAGCCTTACCCTCCTGAAGCAAATGTCCCAGTGAATGCAGGAGGATGAGGGCTGAGAGGTGATAGCGCAACCGTTTGTTAGAAAGGGTACGTAGTGGGATAAAGTTGTATTCTGAACCACCCCCATCCCGAATTAGAGCTCTGCTGGTGGTGGAGATTGATCAGACGCACGGAGGGGCGGTGTCTGGCTTGCTTTGAAAAACGCAGCCAGTGAGAAGCAATGTTGTCCTCTTGGAAATGCGCTCATGCTCCTTCCTCCTCTCCCTCCTTGCCTGGCAGCCGAGGAGAGCAGGTGAGCAGGGCGTAAACCACATTGCCATCATTTGTACTGGGTTAAAGAAGGGCTGCGGGAGTTTTGAGTCACCAAACTCAAACTCAGAGTTTCCCACCCAGGAGGTGAATGTCTGAGTGGTTGTGGCACAGGCCCACATCCTCTGGGGTCCAGCTTCCCCATGGCAAATTCTCCATCTTTCTTGGCCCATCTTATTAGTCTTTTGCATGGTAAAGGATTGTATGTCATGTGGAAACTGCATGTGTTGCAACGACCCTTTACTTGGTGTTTTCTTATGAATTTTGTGAAATTCCAAGACATGGTTACAGTGAGGGCCCAGTTGCTGCTTTAAATGCCTATTAAATAATTATAGTTACAGAGACAATATCAGCCTCTTTTCTTCTAAAGCTGTTATCCTGGTAAGGCTGTTTTATCACTATGGCATTTTTGCTAATACATTTTGTCTTCTTAGATTAGCACTGACTTTAAAAAAAGGATTTTTCTATGCTGTCACCAAAGGGGAGCAGGCATCATATTCACAGTTGTCCTTGGGTGGAGAGTCCCCGGGGAACATGGGTGGACGGCACCAACTACAGCGATATGTGTGGTTATCACTAGACCAAGGAAATGAGCGAACAGGAAGGCTTTGCCCGAGCTCATCAGCAAATTAGATGAAATAGTCTTTGCAGGCTGATTGAAGCACTAGTTTTCACAGTGTCAGTGAACCCTCATTCGTGAGCTGATTGGAAAATTGCAGTTTTCCTTCTGGTAACTTTGAATGCCTTCCCTCCCTTCCTCCCGCCTCCTGCTATTGTTTCACTCTGGCGTTGCAGAGCTCGCTCATTGTGGCTGGTATTTCCAAATAAAGCAGTCATGTTCAGCAACAAAAGAAATACTGTTTGGAAACTTGCTGTGGGAAGAGCTGCTGGAATCGAGGTTTTCTGGCAAATGTGTAAATAACTGAAACAGTTGGAGTTTCCGTTGGAGTTTGACTGGCTGTCCTCATCTGTTTCAGGCAAGATGACTTGGGTTGGCCCTTGGATGGACACTGTCAACATGTTGGGAGGTGACTCCATTTCACTCTTATCCCCACTCCGCGCTGACTGAGGAAGAAGTCAGCTCAAGGTCTCTGTATAACCTGCTAAGGCTGACTTTGTTCTTGTAGGGGTGATGATCTGTTGTTGTTTGACTACTGAAAGGTGTATAATGGCAAGCATGGTAATAACCGAATTGTGGGGCACAGAGGTTTCACAAATCTCTGGACCAAACCTCCCCATCCTCAGTGGCGGTTTGTCAACAGTGAATTCATTCTTCAGGATTCGTGGTGGGAAGTTCTGGTTAGGTCAACGCAGTACACCCATCAGCTAATCTGATGTCTTCAGCACTGGTCTGGTAAGAGATGTATTCTGTGCAAAGTGAGATGGCTCACTCTGGGGAAGTGTGAAGTGGCACTGGGTCCTGATTCTGTCTCTCTCTTGCGGGCTAGCCAGAGACAGGCCTTACCTGGAGCATCCACGTCTATGTTCATTTTGTGTGTCTACAGGGTTGAGACCATGGCAGGATACCCTCTATGTGCGAGGGGAAAAGGAATTTGGGTAGTGTGAAGAGTTCGCTCCTGCTCCTTCAGTGTTGTGTTAGGTAGAGGTGTCTCATTGGGCTTGCCAGGGTGAAGGCAATTTTGCACATGGATACGTGCACCTTTGCAGTAATCCTGGTGCAGATTTGATCCATCAGGGCTGCTGCAGTTTGGACTCCCACTGTCCTCCACAGCTTGTCCCCACCACCTCCCTGCGTGCTAACGCTAGTGGTTCTCAGAAATGATCTGGCTAGAAACAACCCTAACAAAAATAAATAGTTCTCTTTCTGCCAGCCTGGTGGACGTGGCACCTCAGATTCTGACCAGCTTCAGTAGCTGTGAGAAAATCCATTGACTTCAAACCCCATGGAGAGTTGCTACACAAATGACCTAACAAGCTGTCAGCCTCAAAACTGGGTTACACGATGCCCACCCCTTCTTTCTCAGCATCCTTGCCTGGTAAGTGCATGGAGGTGTAGGTGGAATTGGCTGCCCTGTTGCTATCTTCTGTGGAAATAATGAAGCTGAAGAAATCAAAGAAACATGAGAAAGTGGGACTTATTCTAGCACGACCAAGAGCTGAGCTCATGCTTTCAGATGCCTTCTGTTTGTAGAGATTACGGCCCAGAGAACTGTTAAGGAGTACATTGCTAAGAGTTTGTTGTGATGGAGGATGAAAAAGAAATTAGATAAACTTTATCATTCAGAGTTCGGGTGACATTTGAGAAATGCTAAATTAACCTTCAAAATGTCTCCAAATGTCTTGTTTAGGGAAAAAAAGAAAAAAGAAGGAAAGTCAAATGCATTCAGTCTGGTTAACACTGACAATGAATGAGTGCATGTAAACAAATTCCCTCAAGCATTCATGAATGCATTTCTTCAGCTGCCAGTATTTCATCAGGTAATGAATAATTTCCACATCTGTCTTATTGAAGAAAAAAATGCCATACTCTGAGCTTGAAGGTGAAGAGGGAGCAATATATTTAAACTAAACCTGGATGCAGTTGAACGCAGAGAGGCTATCAAAAAAAAATCCCTGAAAGCTCACAATATTAGTTTCCTGTTCCAATTAGAGGAAATGAAAACAGGCTTAATTCTGTATTTTTATTGATAGCACAACTTTGCCGTTAGTTTGTGGGATTCCAATTTCAGGCCTTAAAAAATTGAAATGAAAATTGAATGAAAAATTTATATAGGTTAGCTGTTGTGAAGGCCCTTACTGGCCTGCCTTGTGCTTGATGGTCCTGTGCTTGCACTCCCACGCATGAGATACTGATGCACGTATTTGTCCTTTCAAAGAGAGGTTGTCTCTTGAGGATGGCTCAAGCGTGTTGAAGCCCCAGTATCGCTGGTGGAGCCATGGAGGGAACAGGTTTTTCCCTGGATGCCAGGGTCCCACGTGCTGAGGTTCTCCCAGGGGCAGCCTGGCCCGTCACTGCTTGGCTACGTGCATCCTGGCATTTAGACAAGGGCAGTTGTCAAATTTTTCTGAAGCAGAACATCTCAGTAGTCACAGTGGACCACATTCCCCATGGGAATCTGCTGAATATACTGCCTTCAGGAAGGATTAATGCCTGCTAATCCTCCATTCAGGAGGAAAAGTCTCAGGTGTTGCCAAGCACCAACGAGCCAGTTTAGTCCTTTTTTTCCTCCTTGCTTCTTTTTTTTTTTTTTTTTTTTAAATAAATCCTTCTCAAAATTACAAAAGCAAATCCAAGCAATCACAGTGACTCAGCAGTAGAGCTATAAGCGGTCCACATTGCAGATTAAATTTGCAATTGGTAATATCTTTGTGCTGCACTGTGAAAATGAAAAATGACTCTCTTCCTACTTGCTATATGCGAAGTACCACATGCGAAGATTTACATGAATCATAGAACCATAGAATTGCCTAGGTTGGAAGGGACCTTTCAAATCATCTAGTCCAACCATCAACCTAACTCCGACAAAACCCATCAATAAACCATATCTCTAAGCACTACGTCTACCCATCTTTTAAATGCCTCCAGGGATGGTGACTCAACCACTTCCCTGGGCAGCCTGTTCCAATGCTTGATAACCCTTTCAGTGTAAAAATTTTCCCTAATATCCAGTCTAATCCTCCCCTGGCACAACTTGAGGCCATTTCCTCTTGTCCTATGAAGCCAGAACAGTTGCTAGAAGAGGAAAGGCGGGAACTGACATCCTCAAACGGGTTAGAGACCATCCCCCTCAATGTCCTGTTTTACCAGTACAGTGATCTTGGCTGGGTTTATCAGCAGAGGAAAAAGGAGACAGTCCCCGAAGCAATATATGACAGGGTGTTTATTCACTGCTATATTTTGCAGGGAATGGAAGTTTATTTCTGATCCCACCACTGGTATTTTTTTACCTGCAAATATAGCAATCATGATATTTTTAATCTGAAACCCACCCAGAGCTACAGTAACTGCAGGTGCTGCTCTTTGCAGTCAAGCGTTGAAGAGTTTACAAAGATTTAAACTGATTAGGTGTTAGCATGGAGTAATGAACTCTAAATACCAATATGCTAATTATTATATTGCATTTACAGTGATTGCTTACAAGTGTGATTGCCTTTCTAATTGAATTTAATCCTCTCTCTTCTTTGGTTATGGGACAAAATAGATACAAGTGTCCAGTCTGTTCTATATCTCTGTTGTAGGTACCTCATTCCTGTCCTTTTAAAGCAACTGTCACAGCAGTGCATAAATGATATCACAACATTGTCCAGATTCTGACTTTTCCCCAAGTAAACTAAGCAATGTTTGTGCGCAATCCTGGTTCGTTTTGAACTCAAAGGCAGAATTTCCATTGACTGCAGTAGGGCCAGGAGACCTCCTTCATAGTCCTGCAAGTTCCTTCCTGCTACCCAGCTGTGGGCTTGCACACCCCTTGCTCTGTTTCTCTTGTGTCTTGCTGGGACAAGGTTAGGACTCTGCTTCACCCAGACTGAAAGTCCCATCTGCTGGTTTCCCTGTGCCACTTCAACATGTTCTAAAAGTTACCTGGGCATTTTATTCCTTTTGATTAGGTGTAAACAGTCAATGTTTTGAACTTGTTTCTGTCCAAAACCAAGCAAAATGAGGTTGGAAGCTGGCCAACCATTTTACCTTTGGTTCTTAGGTTACCCAATACAGCTAACTATTGCTGGAAGAGATGATGCAAAGTCATGCAGAATATAACTTTGCTTTTCAAAGATTTTTACACTGTTGAATTGTTTTTATAAAATATAAACTCTTCAACTTTGATTAGAAGACATCAAAGATGAAGAATCCAGTATTTCTCATGGTAATTCCCTCCACTAGTTAAACATTTTCACTGTTAAAATGTAATCTTAACACCTGACTTGATTTGTAGGCTTCTGCTTCATACCACTCATGTGTAATGCCTTGCTCCACTAAACCTAATTTTTTTGACACGGTGCTCTTTCTCCCTGTGAAAATTCTTAGGTGCTGTTATCAGAAATCTTGTTCTAAGCAAAAAAGATTGATCTTGACGTTCTTACTGTAGGAAATTTCCTTCCATCCTGAGATTCGTTTATGCCTCTTTTCTGGTGGCATGCCCTAGTTTTGTGAATGCTTTTTGAAAAAGGTGTGATGTCCACACCTGTCCTTCCCATCGTGTGTGGAAGGCTGTTGAAGAACCCCTTGTTTCTTTCACCTGGTCTCCTTTAATACCCTGATCACGCTGGGAGCTCATGCTCTGTCGTTTATTCATTAGTATGCTCTCTAGGAGAGAGAACTCTCTAGTTCCTTTCCAGTCTCGGGCTTTCTAGCCACAGCAGCACTTTCTCTAGACAGAGGGGACATTTTTTTTCCACTCAATGCATAGCTTGGTGTTTGACTGTATGAATATGCCTTTTGTATAGGAGTAATTTACTGAATGTCCTTGTCCTGCTTTTGTGAGCGCTCAGCCCTCATCCGTGTTATCTCTTCGCCATCTGCATTGTTTAGCAGAAGTGATTTCCTCCATATTTCCAAATCAGTGATGAGCATACTGAATTGGATCAATATGACATTTCTCCATGCTCTTTTTAGTCTGCCTACAGGCTTCAGACTGCAGAATGCTGATAGCGAAGTGCTTGCAAGAGGTCTGATGAAAGGACCTTCAGTGGGAGGTGAGGACTCAAGCCCTCTTTGCCTGCGCTGTCCTGGCAGAGGGCACCTGCTGCCAGCCCTGCCTGTCCCCCGCTAATTCCCACATTTCCTCCTAAGGCTCCTTTCTCTTGTCTGCATAGCAAGTGGAGCTGGAGAATTAGATGGAAAGGGGGTCACTGCTGTCAGTAGGATATTGTGTGCTCCGGTTTTCCAACGCGCTGCAACATGGTGATGGGAGGATTTCTGATGCACCGTAAGGGTTTTAAGGGGCTGCGGTGGGGTGGCAGAAGAAAGCCCTAAGTGTGGGGGTTTGATATGCCAAAATGTTATGCTGCTGTTCTGATGGTAGCTGAGGGTTGCAATAAACAAACTTTCCTGAGACCCACTCTACTAGAAAAGTCTTTTTTTCTTTTTTTTCCTCCTCTCATTTTCAGAAACGTTTTAAAGGACTTAAAAGCAGCTTTATAGCAGAAGTGCCACTTCTGTCTCTGCTTGCAGGTATGCCACCTGAAATAGTATGAACCATAAATCACCTTAATAGATAGCAGCAGAAGCTTCACAAATCCTTGTGATTCAAACTTTAGAGGAGGCTAATGTAGCAATTCAGAAGAGGAGGACTGGGAAACTGCAGTCATGCGTTTTGTGCTGGTGACTGATTGAAAAGATGATGAACTGAATTCAGCTAATCACATAAAGATTGTCAGTCAATAGAGTAATGGTTATATGTTTAAAGTGTTTAATGACTTCACTGGTGAATGTCCTGTGGCTTGATAATCATTTGTCCTTGAGTTAATTATCTGAGTCATATTAGCTTTGTGAAACAGAGATGGAGTGGTGGGTGGCTTTCATAGCCCATAGAAATATTAAAATCAGATTGCTATATCATGCATCTTAAAAAACAATGTCTTGGCAGGCAAAACACTTTTATTCTGAAGCTCACCTTTTGCTCATGTCTCTCCGACAAACAGCAAAGCAATCAGGAATGCTGAGTCTTTTATCCAAAAGCCTTTACTTTATTAAAAAAACCAGATGTCAGACTTGATGTGACTGTGGCCTAGACATAAGGGTGGCACATATGCAGAGGCAGTTCCCAAGGATGCAGCTAGGTGCAGCAGTGCGCAGAGGTCTCCAAACTGGCTCTGAGTGGTCAGGGCACTGTGGCCCCTGACTTCTCGCCTGTAACCCCACACGTGCACAAGAGTGCCATATAGAGGGCTACTCAAATGATGGGCTTGGATGTGGCTTTTCATGGCGAGTAAATCTTTCCCAGACTTTTTCCAGCCGGATTTCACTCCAGGCTGGGGTTCAGGCTACAGCCACCAGCACGTGTTACCAGTTACCCCCCAGTAACCAGGGTTTCCCCAGGGTAAAAAGAGAAAATAACAGTGACTCCCCAAACTCTTCTTCATGAAGACCCCGGCACCTGTGAAATACTCCAGACCCGCTTTTGAAAGCCTATGGCTTTTGGTCACACTCTGAGGGCGGGGTAGGCAATTTTATTGACTTTAAGACTTTTTATCTATTAGGACCTTTGAAAGAGGTCCCATGGATTTTGTGCTGCTTAATCCAACCTTGGGGTGGAAAGGAGTGAAATTTGGCAGAGTTCTGATCTTGAGTAGGGAGAGGCTTAAGTTATCCCTTAGATTGCCTTCCGTTCCTATAGGTGTGACTCTCAGCATGCTCAGTGATACAGGAATTATACCACTGCTGAGCCCATATAAATATCAAGAATATGTTTGAGGTTCATGCAATGATCTTGGAAAGATTTGTTTCCCACAGCATCATCAAATAGACTTTGTTTCAAGACTGTTAGTGTTCTACGATTTTCTGGTCTGTAGTGTAATTTGAATCCACTAAACTTCCGCTGGGTATCAGGGCAGTCTTTCAAGAAATAGGAATTACCTGTTCTTCTAGGAAGCGTGCGCTATTTTTTTTTTTTCCCCTCTGTCACCATTTCAGTGATTCTTCCCGTCCTATTTCTTAGTCCTTTCTCAGATAATTCTATGTCAATGTGCGCTATTTTCTCTTAGCATTTTGCTAGGCTGACCTGAAAAAGTCTCTACAGCCTGTTTTTTAAATGTCAGTTTGCTTTGGGGTGGCAGTTAAATCAGTTCAGTCCTGCTCGAAATAGTAAATGTAAACATGTAAAATGGGTCTTGTGTTCTCCTTGAACACAGCCCAATCAACTCCTGCTGAAACCAGCAAGAAGAATCTTCCTGACTTGTGATAGGATTGGGTTGATCTACCAGTAAAATGTATTCATTGCCCAACAGGCCTCCTCTGACAATGCGAACTGAAGTTCATGCTGCTTTATCTAAGAAAAGAAATTAAATTGATTAGATAGCTTCAAAATATAGCAGCTTAATTGCCTTCAGGCTTTTGCAAAGTCTCCAGCTGGGTAGACTACTAATCTTTTGCAATTATTCTCATAATTATAAAATTATAATTATGCCTGTTTTCTGATGATTGATCATGGTTGGTTCAGAATGGCTCACACATACGTTCCTTGACACATGGATGTAAGCCTGATCTAAAAACCAACGTATCTTCAACGGAAGGTGATAAAGACCTATTGAGATACATGAATGGAGAATCTGACTCAGAATAGTAAACAGGTTCAACTGTGTCATGCTGGATTGCCAACAGGTCCCTTCCAATATCTACTGAGCCCCTTTGTGAGCCGTATCAACAGTGTGCCTCTGTACATTGTTAACTAGGTATCTCACCCACCACTCTTTGAAAAGAGCATTTAATGTAGTCATATAACATGATATGTTACAACGATTCTTGCCTGCCAAACAATGTTGTTTAAGAAAACTGAGGCAGAGCCACGTTACCCCTCTTGGCTCTCGGGTTAAACTCACTTGCATGAAATTTCTTTTTTCTTTTTTTTTTCTTTTCTTCTTTTCTTAAGAATGCAGGCATTTTTACAGACTCAGTAAGAATTCCTGAACCACATGAAAATCTTGGTGTGGGAGAGAAGATAGGCTGAGAAAGAGGGGAGCAACTGCAGAGGGGTGCGAAAGCAAAGGCATCTCCAGGGTGCTCCTCTGTGGGGTGGTTGTCCCTCGACTGGGGAGTCGTGAGATGAGTCCAAAGGGGTTCATCACCGCAGGGTGGGAGAAGTTGCCAGGAAGCCTCTCCTTACCTCTCTTGTCGGAGCTGTTCTCATCCAAATGAGTGAATATTTATTTATTACCTGTCGGTATAGCCCTGAGGTTTCCAGATCTGGGAAGCTACATCAAGAATTTGCTTAAGCATGTTCCCAAAACCCATGTCCATGGTCATGGATGTGCTGAGGCATCTCCCTCTTCTGTTTGATCCAGAAGATATTGTCTACATGCAAACCCCTTCAAAATCAAAGTTTTCTCGAAAATAATAATTTCCTGCAGGACTTTGGCAATAAATATTCCCAAATGACACTACACCCTGTCCCATGGGAATAACCACGGTAACAGGCTGTTCTCTGGGGGGTGTTCGGGGAATTGCTGATTGTATTCCTGAATAAGCAACTGCATTTGGCTTTCCTCTGTGAATTATCCTACCTCCATGGCATCTTATAAACAGCCTAAAGCAGAGTCACCTTTAAATTGTTATTTTAGCATCATATCAAAACTGAGCCCGCTTCTTCCACCTACCCGATGTCTATGCAAATCAGTAATTCCCCTGTCTAGGTTTGTAAAAACTCTCTTGGAGTAATCCTGCTCTCCCAAATGAGGAGATTAAGCCATGGGGTCCAAATGGGACTTAGTGATATTTGCCTACTTGATCACTTTGGAGTCTTTTCTCAACCTATGGTAGCTTCATAAAGTACCTTTTAGCTTTTAGTACAATCAAGGGAGTCTGACTTCTCTTTAATTTTCTGTGTAATGCATTTAAGGGACCCAAATCCTTTAAGTAAAGGACACTTTATTAATTTATGGCTACAAGAATTTTTCCCTTTGGCATTAGTCTGTGCTGCCCAGGAGGTGTAGTTTTACAGTCACTCCATGCATAAATGTATGCACGATTACAGGCTCTTAATCACTTCTTTGTAAAACCATGAGCACATGTGAAGTTAGTTGAGAGTCAACCCAGCTACCAGGTGAGTAGACCCAGGTTGTTTGCAAGCCACCGGGGTGGCTGAAGGCTGCTGCTCCAACATGAGGTTGTCGTGTGAGATCGAACAGTGCGAGCCACTGTATCTTGGGTAAAGACGAGAGAGGATTATACTTCAAAGAGGAACACTGTCATCATCAGTATTGGTCTCAACATGAAAGCAAAAAGGCCAGCTGCTGCCTTGCACTTTGCTGAAACCTGTGATGTGAGTTGGTAGGGCAGGGATGGGGAGGGCACGCTCATGCCTGAAAATTCATTTGCTTTTCCAGCTCCATCCACTTGACTAAAGAAGACGTTGCATGTCCAAATAAATGCCCCCCACTGATATTCCTCATATCAGATCTCCTTGCTGCACCATTGCAAAGGCGTGGCCATTAGCACGATTCAAAATGAGAGAAACCAGCCCCCAGTCCCCTTGAAAAGCTCGCACAGAAAGCCTTGCCTTGCATTTAGATCTTAATAAATAGCCATAACACAAACTAGAAGGGCTATTTTATTCCCACAAAGCTTGTTCCTGACGCATGCAATAAGGTCCGGGCAGGCTAGTCATTGCGTCTGCTGAATTTATACAAATGTATTCACGGTGAGATTATTCCAGGGGGCAGGGTTTGTTGCAGATTTATCATGTATTTTAAGTAGTTTTCTCCTCTCCCTCCTTCTTCCATTGCAGTTCTTGTATTAACAGGCAGCAGAAATACCCCTTTTCAGCTTTCCATTTTACCAGCCCGACAAGTTAAAAACTCAGGTTGTTCTTTTCTGTGTTCTTTCTTTCTCTTGTTTTGTGCAGAGTGGTCTCAACGGGGGGTAACAGTGATACTGGCACAGCCTTAGCTCTCTGACAAATGCTGCACCAGGTACGTGTTGGGATCATATTAGCCCCCTGACCCCACCAGCCGTGTTGTTGTCAGTAACCAGGCATCCTCTGGCCAATGAACACACTCGAGGCTTTCTTTTCTTCAAACATTTCCAGCTGATGAGCTCCCAATTTATAACAGAATTTCTCGTAATTGATGTAATTGATTATTAGCACACAGCGTGATACATTTCGCCACATTTCTGCTATTAGGGTTCTGAAGATCATCCAGTTCTTTCTACACGATTCCTCAGACTCTAATCATTTTTATTGAATTTAATGAAGCTGCTGAATTTTAGCCCATTTTCATTTACTTTGCTTGAGTCTAAATTAACAGTTAAGCTTCTAATTATGTACCACTATAACCAACTCAGTCTGAGGAATCAGCGATGTCTATTTGTAAGTTCATGCCTGTGTTTTTATGCCTAACCCTCTAGCCCTGTATTTTATGCATACTCAGAATAAGATGCCATCAAACATGACAAAAGATTATCTGATGAACCATTCAGCTATAATGCTTATCTAAATTGAACGCTGTGCAAAATAAATTACAGTTTGCTAAAGAAAATGAAACATATTTTACCTTACACTAAAAATTGCATCTACTCCCCAAATCAATCATGTTTCCAAGGTTGATGAATAAACTAAAATCTCTGCTCCTGTAAGCACCAGGGTCTGAGTTGGAAGGCAGAGACAGATAGCTTCTGCACTTGTTTATTTTTATCTGTGGAATGATTCCTCTCCTGAAAGAAGGCACTTATGCCCAACGGCATCTATGCACTTTTTTGCTGCACTTTCTGCAATTTCTTTCTTTTGTAGTGTTTCTGTTTTCATCAAGTATTTCTGAAGAGTACATGCAGTCTTTGTGAGGGGTAGGGTGAAGTGGCAGGTAGCGTGATGCCTTCTGGGTTCTTGTCTGAAACAAATCTGAACAAGCAGCGAGGTAGTGTTTTCAGAAGGGACATGTAACTTGAGGCATCTTGCCAGCAAGTGTATTCCTTGTAGAGGGAGTGCCAAGAGACTATTCTTAATTATCCCACGTCAGTGTCACCCCAAAGCGCTCAGCTCTTGAGAAATTCTCTGCCAAAGTCACTTCGAAAATGTTCTTTTTTTGTTGAGTCATTTGTTCCTATGTTTTGAATAGGGGCCTGTGTTTGAGAGAGGATTTTCCTTATTTCCTGCATCTTGTAGTGTGAAGAAAACATGAAATCTTAATAGACACAAAGCTTTCTGGTATTCAAATGCCAGAGCTTGAACTAAAATAAGTACTTGGCTCGCTTTTACTTCTACCGCTTATGTGTCCTTCTTAGAGACTCCCATCAGAAGGGGTCGAACGCTTGCAATAGCCAGTACTCTAAAAACATACTGTGTAAGTCCGCTTCTGTAATGACATTTATGTGCCTGATTCCCACTAAACCAGTTCATATTTAAACGTCTAGGTAACTTGTAGAGTATGGACCTTCATACATTCATGCCTTGCAAGTCTTAGAGATGTGCGAGAATTAACTTTGTTGTTGTTGTTGTTCTGTGGAAGACAAATCATCCTGTATCATACCAAAAGGTCTAATTATTTTTTCCATGAAAGATATCTTTCAAGAAAAGCTCCAAACTTACAAACAACCAGGCAGTGAGGCAGTGGCTATTTTTTTTTTTTTTTTTTTTTTGGTTTGGCTGATAATGTCTGCACCTCTAAGTGCTCAGTCAGCAGCATGCAGGAGGATGCAAAATGCATCTAGGTAGGCTTTTACTTTGCTGTTCTTCCATGGTTGCAATGTGGAGTATTGCACTTTGTTATTAGAGTATTCTTGCCCAGTGATTTGATGTTTGATTTTCCTGTCTTGCATTAGTTTTTTCAAAGTAAAAATAAAAAAGAAGACAGAAATTTCAAAGGCAAAACCAAGATGAAAGACAAAATACTGCTCTACACTTATAGCAACAGATGAAAATCTGGACTAAGAGAATTAAACTTTAAATTAAATCAAAAAATGTCCAAGACCAAGTTAAATAGCTTTCTCATTCAGATTTTATTTGAACCTGTCACAGAAAGCACACATTTCCTATTCTCTTGAATTAATGTATTAGTTTGAAAAGCATCCCAGTCCTATGCTGTTTGATGTGACTTCTCTGAGGGATGAGTATCTGATTTTTCATGCTTCCTGGGAATCTATAATCATACAGGATTTTGTGTCCTAATAGTCATGCATACAAATATCTCTGGTTGCTGTGGGAATGTCGGAAGGATCTCACAGATACATCTTGAAGTGTTGCAGCTGATGAAAAACACAGTTCCTTGTGGGTTGTCACAGACCAAACAGCTGGGTGCCCTCTTCTTCTCGTGTTCAGTCTCTCTCTCTGGGCATTTGGACCTTGACACTGACTTTTGCTGCCTCTTCCAAGGTGTGGGGTCTTTCGCAGCAACTCTGTCACCTAAACAGTCAACAGATGTAGAGCAAGTTGCAGACATGGAATAACAATAAGAAAGCTACTGGAGTCAGATGAAATCCCCTATATTTCTCTCCCAAGAGGCAAAGGAGGGCCATGCAAGTGTTTTCCAGACTAATGGAAAAACTCAGCTTTTTCTGTTTTTCTTTACAACAACAGTTTTGGAGAATATAAAAAGGTAGTAAAATGCTGTCTCCTGCACACTAAGAAAGCAGGATAGAAAATGAGATAAATTATTTATTTCTGTATTTAAACGCTTGGAAGGGATACAGACAAAAGTGGTGTGAGGCCACTTCAACTAAAAGATTCTTATGAGGAAGGGTATCACAACCATGCCTAGAGGAAAAAAGATATGGACAACATGTAAATGGTACATAATACAATAATGAATGAAACAAAAAAGTGTGTTTCCTTGAAAATAAATGGATAATGACTTCACTTAAGGCTGGAGTCCTACTCATGCATATGCTTAATTTAGATGGGATAATTCAGGTGGTGACCCCAGTGAATAATATGTAAATTTTAGTGGGATTGAGTCATGTTAAATTTGCAAATCAAAGTACTGCTCAGAAATGTTATCTGATTTCCAGGTGTTAAGTCTACAAACTCCATTAATTGTTCCAAAGTAGGTAGCCAGTGTATATGTATCAGATGAAAAAGTTAAAAAAAATAATCTCTATCACTATGAGGCTTAAACCGAGCAGCCCACTTTTGGGAAAGTTATAATGTGCCCACAAGAAACAATAGTGTCTAGTTCTTATACACAATCTATCCAATGTGGCGGCTGTAAAAGCTGATGTAGATTCATGGTTTTAATGAAGCTATTACCAAAATTTAGGCATAACAGAACTTCATAGTAATAAAAACAGAAACCTTTTTTATTTTCCTGAGAACATAAAGCCCCATGTTTTTATGTATTTCCTACTTAGGAAAAAAGATTTTTGTAATATAGGTAATTATAAATATATTTTATTCAGTTCTTGTTTTGCAGGGAACAAACTCATTGCAAAGGATCATAATAATAATAAAAAAAACCCTGTTTAAACTGACTCCACTTAAGTAAGAATGCAATTTTTTTACCGAGAGGAAACAAACACGCTTGCCATACAGCTGGTTAGAGTGTATTATAACAAAAACACTTGAAGCTGCCTTGCGGTAAAATGAACATTGAAGTCAATATCATCCACCCACCCATTGAACCTGCGTGAGAACGTTTCTCCTTAAAGTTGAGAACAGTGTTGCGGGAGGATGCTCCGAGGGCTGGGGGAAGGGGATGCCCGACTGCTTGGGGTGCTGTGCAGCAAAGTTCTGCCTGACGGCCGGTGCTCTGTGGACCCTGCAATGACTTTACAAGACTGGGCCGTCAACAGATAATTTTTTCTAAATGTAATTTGAGTTTTATGGTTTCACTCGGGTCCTTTTCCAGGTCTGATGTTGTCTTAAGATGTGTATGGTTCCCTGCGTGATTTAAGCATCATGGATGACTTACACAGGGCACGAGCCAGGGAAATGCTGCTGTGTGGGCGGCAAGATTGACCTGCGCTGGTGAAGTGCCCTGTATGGCAGCTCCCCGTAGGGTCCCCAAAAGACTGCTCAGGGCCTTTGTCACAGAAGCACGTGAGGATCTGCGCATGTGATGCACCACGGGGTCTGAGCGGGGCTGGCAAATGCTTCGTTAATACAGTAGCGCAAACCATGACACCCAGAAATAAATGACTGCCTGGATGTGTTGTGTGGGACCACTGCGGGGACCCTGGGGTGCCACTGACACACCAAGGTAAGACAGCAGGGAAATACCGCATGGGAAGGGGAGGAGGAGCTGCAGGGACGGTGTGGCTGGGAGGACTGGTGTGAGCTGGGAAGTGGGCCAGGAAGGTGGGAGGCAGTAACCCAGCCCTTCAGTCCCCTCTTCTCTGGCTACGACTTCTGAAGTGGGTGTGTATGAAACCAAGATATAATTATATAGAGTGACGGTGGTGTGTTCTCCTTGGAAAAGTGCCTGTGTTTTCATTTAAAGTAGGATTCCTGCTCTGTAATTACTTGTAAATCCTCTTTATCAGTTATAGGAGCCAGATGGTACAGTAGATGACTTTTAGAGACTTCTGAAAAATAGACAAGACTCTGACTAGACACCATTTACATTGTTTTTTGCTGTTTGAAGTACATAGATATTACAGCTTGCTTGAAAACAGAAGGACAATGTGAGCCCTCATGACAGTGGCATGCAAACCCCTCGTACTGAGTTTGGCACCATCAGTGTGAGATTGGTGAAGCTGCAGTGCCAATCCCAAATACGTGTGCTGCTCAACAGCAGCGAGGTGTGGGCTCTTTCCAGTCGGTGTCTGTCCGCTCACGGTGCACAGGACTTGTGGGGGACCTTCACTTTCCTCAGTACAGGTCCCGGCATAGCTTTTGTGGTGCTAGATGTATTCTGGTTTGGACAGGACCTGCATCTCCTGCCCTCCATCACTCCTGTCCCGGAAAGTCCCCCCCAGCCTTCGAGTTCTTCTTTCCCTAAAGAAAATAAGGAACGGTCAGAATTAAAACAGAAGAAAATAGGTAGTCGGTTTAAAGACTGTGTTTACATGTTCCCTCCCTTTCTAGAGGGTAGTCAGAGCGACAATAAAGGAGCGATACTCGAAAGGGGGGCAGAGGCGGTTGCTGAAGAGGCAGTAGATGAGGGGGTTGATGGCACTGTTCAAGGCTGGCAGGTTCTGGATGATCACGGATGCGTAGAAGCGCTCTTTGGTCTCAGGGAGTATGTTGAAGTTGTCCAGGATATCAAAAAGAAAGTAAGGGCTCCAACAGAGAACAAATGCTGTAAGAGAGAAGAAGCGCTTGACATTAGATAGCTTAGCTATTTAGGGAGGTAATCACACACACACAGAGCTTAGAGAGACTGTCATAACACATAAATATTTGTTCATGCAAAAAAAATCTCTCCCTATTCAGGGTCTTATTTAAGAGAGTAGTTATTAGATTTTGCTCTTATTTGCCTTTATTTTTATTTTAATGCCCATAAAAAATATTATGTGAGCTCCTCTAAGTGTTTAAAGTACTCCCTCTAGACATATCGAGGCACTTTTGAACGCAACGCAACACATAAAGGGTAAATAGGTAGCCAGTTAAAGCATCATCAGTTATAGTGAAGCGCTCTTTTAATGGTCCCCTGAGTGAGCGGCCAACCTAAATGTACACGTCACCAAAGTGCCGCTGCGTGACAGCGCTGCCTGTCACAGCCACCTATTAAAAAAGGGGTCTTAGTCACCCAGGGGCAAGGAACAACTCCCTTTCACGACACATTACAGCAGGCCAACTTGTCATTTTGCATGCTGGTTGGAGGTACTGTATGTCATCTCCTTTCACAAAGGCTTTTGATTCAAGATCTACATAGAAATGCCAACACAGGCGGTTCACTCAACTAAGCTATAAGTACCTGGGTTGCAAACTTAACGGTATCTGTGAAATCAGACACATGACCTCTCCCTGACCCAAATGAGACAGCAGAGTGACCTCGTGCTTGCTTCCTTGTCACATTAATCAGTACTTCTTTGTTGGCAGTCAGCGTCAGCTGAGCGCTCACTGAAGGTGCGGGGAAGAGGTAAACTCCCCTCCTATTTTCTAGAGTAACCAAACTGGCAGTGTCGATGCACATATACCAGCAAAATAGCAATACACAATGTCAGCGTATAGATAACAGCCCTGACTACGCAGAAACTTTAAGTGGCTTTAAAGAAATCCATGGTGCCTTGATCTGTTTGCATGTCAAGAGATGCTGGGTGCCTAAGTTTATCAAGGTCTTTTGAAATACTGAGCATCCAGGTGAGCTCTTAGCACCTGATGGAGTTGCAATAGTAGTTGTGTCTGACAAAAGCTTTCTCTGATTGCCACGCAGGAAAGTTCAGACACAGAGAAGCTGTTCTTGAGCTTCTGAAAAGCATGAATCACACACAGGCAGACACTACCGCTAAACAGAGAGCTAAGCACCTCAGTAGTAGTCACTATCACGATATCATCCCATCTGAATTTTGTGTAGTGTTGGAAAGAAGA
Source organism: Dromas ardeola (assembly GCA_013398915.1). NCBI lineage: Eukaryota > Metazoa > Chordata > Aves > Charadriiformes > Dromadidae > Dromas > Dromas ardeola. The sequence continues at coordinate 322,512 of VYZM01016206.1, read as the reverse complement.
GCGAACTCTTCTTCAATGGTAGGGGATGGCTGTCAGCCTTTGGAGTAAACAGCTTCGGTCGCCTTCCTGACTGTCTCCAGCAGCTAATCACCATCCCTGTGTGACGCTGCCTTTATTTATTGAGATAAAATGTCAGCCTCCTAATTCCATCAGGATAATGTCATCTCCCTGGGAGACGGAGGACACCTGCACTGAGTCATCTGCTGCCTGGTCAGGAAAGGAGAGCTTGTTCCTCCCACCTCGGAGGGCAACACACCTGTCACATCAAATTCAGTTGCTCTGCATCCCTCACCTCTCCTTCCTCTCCCTTGCACTGCCCCAGCAGATAACGGACCCTACACAGTCTCTAAGCCTAAAAGACAACTCAGTTGCCAAGCCTTTTGGCAGCCCAGATGGGAAGCAGATGCGCCCTTCCTTTCTTCCTTTTAGGCAATGTCTCTCCCTTACTTTATGCACATGAGGGGCTGTGCGTATCATTTCATTTGAGGCTTATGGCAGATGCCTAAAATAGGACCCTATCAGCCAGAGGAGAGGGGAAGGACAAGGCCAGAAGGCAAGTCAGGAGGTCCAAAAAAAGCTTCTTCTCTGAGCCATCTACTGCACTTTATCCACTGATGGCAGTGGGAGCTGAGGAAGACCAGCTTCCTAACATCAGCATCCTCCCTAGCTACCAGCTATGGGACTTCCCACTTACCAAGGATAATTACGATGCTGTACTTGATCGCTTTCACTTTTGCCCTGGATATGAATCCACGACTGGTGTAGCCAGCAGAGGTTTTGCCACCTGGGGAAAGGACAGAAAGGGGATGGTTGGTGCATGGATGTGTCAGCGCATCCCTCTGCAGGCAGGGCAGCGATATGTAGCCCATCCTTCCCTGGCATCTGGTGGGGGCTCAGGGGTTCCTGAAATTTGGACACTTGCAGACCTGCTCAAGTTGGACACTCAAAACCTAAGCCACTCAAAATCAAAAGGGGAAACATAAGCAGAAGAGATCTTCCCGAAGCGTTGTGGCATCTGGGTATTCCTGATCCTTGACACTTAGTCAGGAGAGCCGCTGCCTATGTGCCCAACTGTACCAGTCTAATAAAAACCATGAATCGTCACAGCTACAAAAATGGAACCAGAGTGGTGTTATAGGAGACATTTTTGGGAAAGGAACTGGCCTCTGTAATTAAGAAAACACAAGAAACAACCTGGCAAAACAGACTACCTGTTCACTTTTAATGGCATTTCAGTCAGAAGGATTTTAAAAGCTACATACTCCATTCCCTTAACCTCTTACTCTTTTTGATGCTTTGGATAGTCAGTCATGCATTTTACTCTCCGTGTTGACTCAGTAATGAAATACGAAATAGCTTTTCAGAGATGAAGTGTGGCTTGAATTGAGAAGCAAATCCCATTCAGTCTCACACCAAGGCTGGTTGATCTCATTTCCTCTGAAGTCACACTAATGTCTCCAAGAATCAAGTTCTGTATTTGAATAACAGTACCAGCAGGATTGCAATAATATGCCTGATTTCATTATTAATGTCAATTTGCTGTTCATGTTGCTGGGTCAGAATAATTAGGTTCACCGTAGTGAATACAAAAGAAGGTCATTTTTTATCAAAACATCTTTAAACTCTTGTAGTCCAAACTTAGGACTGGAATTTTGATTAATGTAATTGGGAATAGCTCTGCGTACAGGACTGCTTGCACCTCTTATAAAAACAGCATATCAAGGCTGCGTAATTTGTAAGGAAAAATACATAAATAAAATTAATATGGGCTTGTTATCAGTGAAACGTTCCATCTAGAAGCTTGAAATTTGTCCATACTTGATATTACTGGAAATCGCTTGTTGACTTATGGAGCAGAATACACCTCTTGGACGAGAAGAATGACATTTTTTTTCAAGACTAGTTAATACTGATTGTGTCATGAACATAATTAGAAATCAGCCCTGCTCAAGCTTTTCAAAGGAGGAGTAAATATTAGATTTTAATTGACAGATGTCAGGTTATGACATAAGGATATCTGAATATGTGCAACATCACATTAGGACACTTCCTCCTGTATCAGACGTGATCCATGATACTGCGTCAAGCGAGTACCAGAAAGTTGGTCCCCATAGTTTGAAGTGTTTCCAATCACCACTTGGTTGCACTAATCAGTTGTGTGCTCTTACAGTTGTGTCGTAAAACGTATTAGCATAAATGAACATATTTTTCTTCATAACTAATAGGAAAGGCAGCTGACAAGTGAGGACCTTGAAACGATTTGTGCTCAGATTCTTTGCCAGAATCAATCAGAACAATCAAAAAAACTTTATGGTTGTGGGGTGGAAAGCTCAGCTCAGTTTATGGCTTTCCGTAGCGAGGAATTTTGATCTTGACCAAAATCCAGACTTGCAAGGTCATACGAAAGCACAGCAAATGACTTAAGTATCTGACAGAAAAAATTTATTCTGGAAATGGGCAAAGTTCTAGGAGCAGGGATTCTAAGTTCTACAATAAGGATTTTTTTACCTTTTAGTTCTTTTTCCTCAGATGTTTTCTATCATTTTTCCAAAGGGGATTTAGTGTCAAAAGAAAGAAGGTAAAAAAATGTAGAAAAGAGTTATGAATGAGCAGTTACAGAAACCCCATTCCCACTGCAGTGATGGGGCCCAATGTGACACCACACGTCCAGGCATTCCTGGATGTGGGGGAGCTGGCCGAATTGGAATCATGAGGCTGGAGACACATGTGTGCTGGGACTCACCAGGGCAGCTGGATATGATGACAGCCTGAGCTTTGCTCTTCATCCAGATGGTTCGAATCACGATTGAGTATATGACGCTACAGAAGGGAAAGAGTCATTGATATTATGAGCTACAGTAAAATTAACTGACGTCTCAGTCATTTGTGCTCTATGAATATATTTATCTATGTGTAAGGAGCTCATAGAAATGACGTGACTTCATAGGAATAATAATAATAATGACATCAACAATAATAAATAAATAAAATATGATTCTCCCGTAGTACTTTTCAGAAGCAGATCTGGATAGTTTTCACCATGGAAAACTCTCATTGTCCTGGTTTTGTTCTGGTCTTGCAGATATCAAATCTGAGGTGCAGAGGAATGCGATGATTTGGCCAAGATCTCCCAGGCAAGAGCTTGTTGGGGATTTTGAGCTCGCCGAGGCCAAATCTGCTGAGGTAACAGCCCCAGGCAGGAGGCACCTCACCCTTGCACAGGGGTGTGCTTGTGGGTTTGGGAGCTGCAAGAAGGACACTAGCCCTGAAATGGAGGAAGCAAGGGGACAAACCCGTTTTGGCTGTGTGTACACTCCTGGTTTGGTGTTACTTTGTGAGCATAAAGCTGACAAATAAAATGGTACCCTGAGGATGTTGACGGTGGCAAGATCCATGAGAAATACAGCTAAGTACGGCACTGCTCACTTTGAGGTCTCCAGGTCCTGGGACTGAAACCGAGGAGGACAGAAGTAGCAGGTAGATGGGAACAGTTAGATGATTCAAAACCAGATCCACCACAATTTGTATATTTAGAGGGGAATATACATACACTTTTAATGAGAAAGATGAAAAATGCCCTAGTCCACAACGACCTCAGATAGTTATGACCTTTCCCTAGGTGATAACAAATCTGGAGTTCTATTTATTTAATGTAGAACAGGTAAAATAATTCCTTCAAGCTGCAGAGCTGTTTGAATCCACATCCTGGATGAGGATGCCACCTTTTCAGCGGTTTATATAAAAAAAATACAAGGTCTTGCTCTGTCTGCCGTTTCCCCTGCAAGAGTGAATAACATGCAGCTAAAATCACTAAGCAACAGCATACTTTTGACTGGTGTTTTCCTTTTCAGTCTGCTAAGGAAGACAAAAATAATTTCAAAATATTTCAGCTAATGCACTTGGGTTGCCATGTTTTCCTGATGTAAAAACCAAGCATCATAACAGAAGGCCTGGGACATTAATTGCCATAAACCTTAGTGACCACTCTGTGCAACTAGGGAGATTATTTCAGGGTGTTTTGTAGAGACAAAAATGTGTCTTACTACCATGTGGCTTATTTTTATTCTCAGAAGCGACATTATACTTATTAGAGCTTTCAGACTGATAAACAAGCCTTTCCTACAGCACCCTCAATTCCTAGACACGCTTGCAAAGGCAGTGTTTGTGTGCCTTGGAGGTTTCCTTTCTGTGGAAGTTTGAGCCATCTGGTTTCCAGGCTTAATAGACGAGAGCTGGGAATTCGACATGCGGCCCGGGATGTGCAGCAGAGCAGTAGCGTACTTGCCCAGTGAGGGTTTTGCATGCATCTGCCACGAACTACGGCTTGCCCTCCTTAATCCCTTCAAAGGTCCAGCATGGCTCCCAGCTGACTTCAACATTTTCCTTTTATCTCCTGGCTTTTCAAGGACCTGTTTATTTTTCAGCTGGTGCACTTGAGAGTTCCTTTGTACTTTGCACTGACAATGGTGGAAAATTCACGTATCATTTCTCCTTTGATTGTTCCGATGAATAAGAATGCGTTGTAATGATAATTGTAAGAAAATTTCCAGCCAGCTCCTAAACGTCCTGTTTCTATTTTCTCTCTAGCCTGACCTTTTAGTTTGCAGTTGAAACAATATCCCCTCTGATGTAGACCTGCACGTGTCCTGCATGTGCAGGACACACTCAACATTGCCTAAGCATCAGGATGAAGGAGACTAACTCCATAGTCAAAATACTCAGACTGCCTTCTTCTAGCCAGGAGCCACAACTGTTGAATTACGAAGTCAGGCTCCTCACTTGCTTTCCCTCCAACCCCAGAGATCCTGCCCTCTTGGCTGCAGAGCCCAGTAGGAACATCGCTTTCACTGGATCCAGTTATAGCTGCTGTCTTCTTCATGCACCAGTTGTGGGATGTGACATTGGGCCCTGGAATACACTCGACATTTCACATATGAGATTACATGCTGTTTCAGTTGGATCCTTAATTTTCAGAGGTCCAGGGGAAAGTTTAATTCCTGGTTTAATCCAGTGGCTTCTAAAGTGCTGCCAACATAATGGATTTGTACTGGTGTTTTTGCCTCTGCTCATCTTTCTTTTCTCTATAGCTGGATCCACTTGGAGCCTTCCTTATCGGGAGGGGACCAGAGGTGCTGTAAAGCTGCTCAGGGTGGGTTTCAGGAAAGACGAGTCACTTGTCATGCTAGGTACACTTCCCAGTGACTGTTTTGCCAGGCATAATGATGCATTTATGCTTTGATCTTTCTGGGACTCCAGATATTATTAGTGCCTAATCTTTTTCTTTCTGGCATGGAGCTAAGAAACTGGAGTTTCCAGAAATGTGTCACCCGAAGCCTAAGATCATAAAAGGCATCTGTGTGTGTGTGTTTCAAAGCCACAACAATAAAAAGAGAGCACTTATGGAACAGAAGTTGTATTTTTCTTACAAGGGAAAATCAGGGTTTGGTTTTTTTCCAGAATGCATTTGTAGCTTCGTTCTTTCTTTCTGTTAAAAGGTGGCTGGAGGAGGACGTGGTGGTTGGTGACATCTCAAAGGGTGGGAAGAAATTCCCACTTGATGGAAAATGAAGTGGCAGATGAGCAAAGAGTAGCGGAGGACATGTGGTGACTGGTGTTCAGATGGACAGGAGGCTGTTCGGCAACGGTTTGCACCATTCTGATGGTATCGTAATTTCTGCTTCCTTCTCCTCAACATCAAGCTGCTCAGCCTTCACTGCCAACAGGTAAAAGCACACCGTACACATTGCCACAATCCTCATTTTCCAACATGTTTAACACACCTACATGCTGCTTGCTCTTGTCTCCACTGTCAGCTCCGGGAGATGTGATGCACAGTTTGTTAGGTCAAGATGTTGTCAGTTTTCTTTGTGTTTGCAAGTGCATTACTGCATTGGTCTTCCAGCCCTCACTGGGGATTCTTGAGTGCTATATAAACGCATGCTGCAGTCATTTTAATGTATAATATGATGTTCAAATACTATATAAGTTGTTGTGGCCTGTTATTTGCAGGTGAGAGAATAATGAAAAGGAAGAAAGAGCTCAGGTGGAGTAGACAAACCTGGATGGAAAAATAATTCAAGCCTCCTCGAGAAGGAGCTGCTCAGGATTTGAAGACCACAGGACAGAAAGGACGTACTATTGATCTGAAAATGCAGTGATTTTTCTAGCCCTGACAAAATGCTTATCTGGAAAGGTGGCAGGATAATAGAGGAATATGGTTCAGACTGTGGATGTATCTCAGCATTGTGTCTAAATGCTGTCTAAATTCATTGCGTCTCCAAAAACAATTTAGCTTGGTGCAAACTCTGAACCACTAAGATGCATGTTCATTGTAGCATGTTATTAGTTAACGGTGTTTAATATGACCCCTTTGCTAATTACAGCATTCTCTGTCCAGGTAAATAACTAACTTAAGGTTAGTCATACAAATACTACCATGAATAGTCCCACTCTATCTTTATTTTTAATTCATAGATCACATTTTTTTTGGAAAATAAAATGTCTTCTGGTAAAGTTATGTATTGATATTAACGATTATAAGAGTTTTGTTTTATTTTATTTTATTAAGATTTTTTATTTTTATTTTAAATAAATGATTGCATTATGATAGTGTCCCACCCAGCCTCAGTATTTGCCAGTAAAATGAACCTTTACCATGGCAAAAAATATACTTAAGCTCCCTGTTAATTGCTTGTATTTATCATCAAGCATTGCCTATTGTTCCTTGTACTTTATTTGTGCAAGTGATACAGCTGCGTTATGTTTTATGGTAGCTAATTTACAGCGCTATTTATCCAAAGACAAAAGGCATATGTAACTTCATCTGAACAAACCATTGTAGGCATGTGTAATGGATATGTGAATAGATGGGCAGATATTTGAACATATGTGCAAGATCTAGGCTTTTTTATTTAGAAATGAAAATTGCAAGCAAAAATGATTGTGCTCACTGAATCAAGCTCAAAAAATGACCTTTGGTATTTTTATTAATGGGATTTTTATTCCCTTTATTGGATTTAATACAGACAAATACCTTTTATTTAATCTTTTTTTAATTTCATTGCCATGTCTTGGGTTTAGTTGCATATTTTTCCTTTAGCTGATTCTGTTTTTTCTCTTCTAATTATTTTTCTGCTGCTCCAAAGCAAATGTTCTCTTTGGAATTCTGATTTTAAACAGCAGATGGATATTTTTTCCTCTGTGCTTCGAGAGGAACTTTTGCGATATTTTTAACCTGAATTTGGAATTATATTAGATAAATCCCTATGTATTACATTTATCAGGTTAAAATATAAAAAAATATATTTGGCAATCATGAATAACAGCTAAAAAGACTCTGAACTTCTGGATACTCAAGTGCCAGAGTATAATTACATTTTGGCACAGAGTAGCAATACAGAACAGAAGCCCAGTAGCTCTCCTGTCTTCCCATCACAGGACCTGAGGGGCCCAGGTGCAAATATTTGCAGGAAAGCAGTCCGTAATCTTGATTTGACCCATATTTAACTTCTGTTCAGCAATTCCCCAGAGGTATTCAACTATCACAGATACTGTTTGAGCTTTGCTTGGCATGTCTTGGCATAGGAGAAACGGCTGATGACACTTGTCCCATAATAGGAGAGAACTAATTACTGCAGGTTGCCTAATTAATTTTTCTGAATTTTCTGGGTTTTGGTAGGTTGACAATATCAACTGCAGAAACAGTGGTAGATTAGTCTAAATAAGAGGGAAGAACAGGCCGAATTTTTAAGCACTGTAAAGAGGAACCTGATGCAGGATCTGTGGCTCTCCCTGGCTAACACCGAGATAGTGGGGAGGAGGGCAGCTTCTACAGGAAAAGAACAAATCCTCTCCCCTTGTCTCAGCTCTCAAAGATAACCACACACTTGGGTTAAAAATCTAATCACAGCTTTTCGTTCTCTTTTCATTATTCAGGTCTTGTTCGTTTGTATTATAATTGGATAAAAAAACTCGCCAGAAAACCACAAGCTGTTTGATAAGTGATTGCTGATTCTCCAGTTGTGAAGAAGTGGTAGGAAGAGACCTCCCAAGTATTTAAATCTTCCAGGGCTGTTGCAGTTTTGTTCATAGATTGTTTTTTTATATATACCTCCAGAGAAGGATAACAAAGCTGGTGAAGGGTCTAGAACACAAGTCTTTTGAGGAGTGGCTGAGGGAGCTGGGGTTGTTCAGCCTGGAGAAAAGGAGGCTGAGGGGAGACCTTATCGCTCTCTACGACCACCTGAAAGGAGTGTGTAGAGAGGTGGGGGTCGGTCTCTTCTCCCAAGTAATGAGCAACAGGACAAGAGGAAACGGCCTCAGGTTGCGCTAGGGGAGGTTTAGGATGGATATTAGGAAAAATTTCTTCACTGAAAGGGTTGTCAAGCATTGGAACAGGCTGCCCAGGAAAGCGGTTGAGTCACCATCCCTGGAGGTATTTAAAAGACCTGTAGCTGTGGTGCTTAGAGACATAGTTTAGTGGTGGATTTGGCAGCGCTAGGTTAACGGTTAGACTCTATGATTTTAAAGGTCTCTTCCAACCTAAACTATTCTATGATTCTATGATACTTCTTTTTTTAAAAAAGGGACAGATTGTTGTTTGGTTCGTGTTTTGGCTTGGAATCTATAGGGTTGCTCACACACCATGTCTGGGGGATTAGCTCATCAGTGGAAGGGTTTTCCAGACTGAGCATAAGGCTATCAGCTAAATAATTCCTTCCACGGGCTGCGGTGTTATGAATAACACAACTCCTGTGAGTTAGTTGAAGGCTGTGTCAGGAACATGTGAAATCAGCCCTGCCAAGAGAGCTGAGGGATGGATGAGAGAAGCTTAAAAGATGATGGTACCTGGACTGTAGCAAGTGAAAACCGCTCAGCCAAAGCGGCGTATATAGTGTGGAATTAAGTCCTGCACCTGAAAAGTAAAATTTTATCCTTTGTATGCACTTCGGATGAACTGCACCAGAAAAAGTGCTGTCATCAGTGAACTGCTTTGCTCTAGAGGTTAGGTTTTCAGCAGATTCAGGCAGCAGAACTAATTAAGAATTAACTCCGCCAGCCAGTGTCCCACATTGCATCAGGCACCTGCCATGCAGCTAAATCAGAGTGCTTTGGCAGAAAATATAAAGTAGCTGCGCAAACAAAATGAATTATTGCAGAAAAGGTCTTATTCTTTCTCTGTGTGCACCCTGCCTCACTTCCTCAGTAAGTGTGGCTTGTGCTTCTGGTTTATTTGTATTCCCTGGCTTCTTAGATACCGATCCTTGACTTTTCAGTCACACATTTATGGATCGTCTATCCATTGTTATATTGTGGCCTTTTTTTAATAACATCTTCAGCTAAAGGCCATTAAATTAAAAAAAATCACAAAATGCCTTCCTTCATTTACTAAATAACACCTTTCATTTTTATAATTAATCTTTTGACAGAGTGACACACAGCTACAATGTACGTGACCTCCTTCACTCACCCTTATGAAACAGCGTCTCATTTGTCATCAAACTTACTGTGCATCTAAAAGTATGTGGTGGAACAAAACTTTTGCAGAGAAATTGAGTCCCTGCAGATGTTAACAGCCATTCCTGTTGCTCTTCAGCTGCAAACTGCTTAGTAGAGCATTTGTATGCTACAGCCACATCAGGTGGATTAGCTTTAAACTCCTGGACTGCCAAGAAATTTTAAAGAAATAGATGTCATGCCTTGAGGCTATATTGACAGATGTTTTACAGATGCATCAGCTGGCAAGTTGCAACCTTCAGTTGTATGCTTGAAAGTTGACAAAATGTTCTAAAAAAACGGCCAGTTCTTTCCAAACTGCATGGCATTTGTTCATAATGTCTCTGCTGACCTTGCCCTGACGGTAATCCTCTTTTTATGTGGTTTTAGACAATCCTCCCTATTCTGAAGAAAATAGTATCACTGACAACTAGAAATAAACAGGCACAAAAAAATCCTTCCCTGCGCCATCCCCTGTTGTTCCTCCCAGTGCCCAACACCAGTTAGGACCTGTCAAAATTTTGACTTCTACTGGCAAGGACATGGGAGCATTTGTGTTAACGTACACTGAAACCAGGCACATGTTTGGGCTCTGCTCTGCCCCATGGCTCCAAGGACAGTGTTTTCTGCTCCTGTCCTGCCATAAACTTCTCATGTGAAAGTCGCTTAAGGTTAAAGCCGCAAAAATTTTAGGATGCTTTATTCATGTCTCAGCTGTCAGGGCAATCTCATGCAATGCCAGTTTCACTGCCTTTCCCTTTCCCCTTGTGTCTTCATCGCCTTCTTGCTTCTGGGTATTTACTGTAAAGCAAGTCACAGAGCTGATCTGGTTTGAATATTTTCCTTTGGCAGGGAGGAGGGGAGCACAATGTCAGCAGCTCTGAAAAATTTGTTGCTCTGTAGCTTACCTTTTCTTGCCAAACAAATGTATACGCCATGTAAAAAGGAGTGGCTGATCTGTAATAGAAAGCGTGCGAATCTGTAAGTTTGAGTGTGAGAGACGTTTCACACACCTGTGGAATGACTGATAACTGGAAAGGCTATGGCCCCTTTTCCTAAAACACTTAAGGCGCTGGCTAGAATTTCCTGATTGCTAGGTACTTGAGAAAATTCCTAACATAGATCCTCTCATAGTAACAGCCAGCCACAAAGTTTTCTAGTGTCACTTCTTTTGCACAGTTAAATTACTTTTTGTCCCTTCTGGGTGTCTTTATTCTTTTTGCTGCTAGTGATGTGCTGTAGATCCACATTTTCATTTACATATTCCCGAGAATATTTTTTGGTTTATTTAAAGGTAGGCTGGTTTTAAGATACAGGCAAACATACGAAGAGAAATGATCCTGTCTAGGAAGGAAGAGCAATTGGATAATCTGGGAGTAATTTTTCTCTGTTGCTATTGTGTCCTTTCTTCAAGGAGAACTTCTCATGGTTTTGTTCGTATATCTGTGCAATCTGACACAAAAATTGAAGGATTAGCAAACTGATGTGTCATGAGCAAAGTATAAAAATTGTCCCTTCTCTTCAAGGACCAACACTGGTCAATGCTGAATTTGTCTCAAAAAGTCAGCTAGATGAGCGCAAGCACCACAGTTTCCATGCTTCAGTGGTTTTGGTTCTACTACAGATAAATTTGTTTCCATTAGAAGCTGCAGAACCTAATCTGTGATTAAACAGTAATACACTTCAAGGCACAACTCAACTGGAAAGGAACTAAAACCATGACACAGTCTTTATTATTTAGCCTATGTAGCCAGTCCTGTCCATCACCTAGAAAAGATCAGCCTCCCCCCCCGGCCCCAGCTCTCATCTGGGGTGCTAATGAGCAGGAAGCTGAGACTCACGGCTGGAAAAGCAGATGGACCATGAGACGTCCAAGGGACATGCAAACATAGCTCCTCTCTCACAGCCCAAATAGCATGTCACCAAATTATGGGGAACAAAAGGAGTCCCAGCAAGTCTTCTTTGCCACTAAGAAGAAATGGACACCAAGAAATCCTATTGTAACCCTGCAACTGAAGGAGAATAAAAGGGAAAGAAAGAAAAGGAATACGTCTGGGCTCGGAGAACAAGTTATTGCCACTGGCAGCCTTTCAAGGCAGTTAAGAAGCCTCACTCCTCTTCCACATCAGTTTTTGACTGCTCCTTTGCATTATTATCTCCTCATGGCTAGGTAATTTTTGTTTAACCGTGGGTAATGGCAGCACCCCGAGGGAGGCAATAAAATTCACTGATCGCCAAGCACAGGCTGGGCTATTGATTGACCTCAGTTTAAAATTAGATTCTGCTGCAGATCGTCTTTGCAATTTTGGGCAAATCAGTCTCAAATATTTGCAGCTCAGGTTTCCCATTACAAAATGGGAAAAAATTTATTTGTTCATATTTTAAGAGTGGTTGGCAACTTCATACACTTGGAGATTTCTTTCCGTTCCTGGTGAAGAAACACTCTTCTAGTATTATGAAGCCTGAGAGCACTTTAAGTTAATTTTAGTTTAATTAGCGTTAAGTGTCATCTCCTGTTCTTTTATTAAAACTATGTTTTGTCATAATAGCTAGACATTCTTACTGGATTTATAACGATATGTTTCAAGCCTGAATCTGCAGAGATAAGTGGACACACTTAGAGATTCATTCCTTTTTTTCAGAGACAATGTTTCTGGCTATTAATACAGTATGGAGAACACCCAGGGCAAGTACAGTGACCCGTGCATTATGCGATAAAAACTGAAGCAGCTATAAGGCAGGTGTGGAAATGAAATCGTAATGAATGAGTAGAAATTAAAGCATTAAGCTGATTGCACACTTGACAGCTTTCACTACACGCCTGCTGACTGCGGCTCAGCCTTACCTGATAATGATCAGAGGAATGAAGTACACCAGGAAAGCCACCACTGTCATGTAGGGTATCCAGTAGGAGTCATCAGGCCAGAGAGCCCAGCACTGCACTTCCCCGTTGGAGAGCTGCCGTTTCCCAAAAATAATCAGAGTCGGTATGGAAAACAGGAAAGAGAGGCTCCAGGCCACTCCGATAAGAACTTTCGCCTGTCTTTCTGTGCAACAGAGTCAAACAGACAGTGTTAATGGGGGTGCTGGCACGACTGTCCCTTTGTAGCAGTACTGATAGACAGCCAGGGAGGGGCAGGAAACTGGGTGAAGAAAGGGAATTTTGGTCTGCAGCTGGTTGATGCTGAAAAGACTGCAAAGGAGTATGGGCATTTCATCTGTTTCTCATGATAAAAAGTCACGTCGTTATGGGCTTGTATTTTAAATGTTCTATTTAAGGATGCTAAGGGTACAGTGAATCTGAAACACTATGAGAAAGGCACTGGTCAGGGTCAGCAAGTCAGAAACATGAGATGTGAAAGGTTCTTCTGTGCCACCAAAACAACATCATGAACAAATGAGAAGGACCACAGCCCTGACCTGTTGTGCACTCTTACCCTGGCACAGCAAAGCAGCGGTCAGTAGGAGGACACAGAGACAGAAAGGAAAAAGAAGTCCTTGTGCTACAGATAACAGAGGAAGGCTGAGACCAGGAAGGTTTACTTAAAGCATACACTAGGTTGGAGCGTACTGGATGTACTGGAGAGGGAAAATATCCTCCTTGGAATGGTAATTAAACATTTTGGTGCATCTCGTAGTGAGAAAGCTTGTAAAACACTTCCTATCAGGGAAGAGAAAACATCTGGTTAGGGTCGGGACAGAACTGCACAGCCAGCTGCCTTTAACTACAAATGCAATTCTGCTGCCCCAAAGAATCGTGGTCCTGGAGAGCCTGGGAAACTCCTGCAGTCCCCGTGGCGCGGCAGGGACCAAACCCAGCTCCTGATGATGGGAAGATGCCCAAGCCATGCTAAGGGAGGACTGCTAACCATGAGACAGGGCAGATGATGGTGGGCTGGCACTCAAGTCCTCAGCCCTATTTTATCTGCCACAAGTGACATTGACTAGATGATCCTGCTGGACCTCATGATGAAGATCAGGAACTGAGTAATCCCAAAACACCTGGCAGGTTTGGGCTACTGCTTCCCCTTGACTTCTGGCTTCCTCCACTCTCAAGTGGGGAAAACTGGTGGGAAACCAAATGATGTCTGTTGGCACCCATGGAATTTCGTAAAAATCAATGGGTTGGAGCAAACAGCCCCAAGGCATTTGTTTTCAGAAACCTGTATCTTCTGGCTAAAATCCATGTAGATCTAGATGAGAAGTACGGTGAAAAAAGGCTTATCTGTGGAGTACCAGTGATTCTCAGCAGCAGTTATTCCTCCTGAGTCAGATTGTGAGAAGAACAGATGGGGACAGATTTTTTGATCTGGGAAGCTTTGGTGTTGAAATACTTTATTGTCCTACAAAATTCCCGAGGTTGTGTGTGAAATGGAAAATCGCTTTAAATTATACATATCAAGAAGAATATCTTTCCTCCTTGAAGCTCAAAGAGCAACACGAAAGTGTGTGAGAAAAGCATTCAAAAAGTAATTTTATGCTTTATAAAACATCAGTTGCAAATATTCACTTATCCTCCTCATTTTTAAATGTTACCTATGTTCAGCAAAATACAGTCTTGCTAATCTAGGGCTTAAGGGAACTCTGATGACATTGATGTGAGAGGGTTATATTGAGTCTATAAATATTCCACAGGCAGAAGAGAACCGTAAAGTTTCCCAAAGCATAACAGAGTAAACTTAGCAAAAGGAATTTTAAGAGTAAGTTTCATAAAATATTTCCTGACAGAAAGGGCTTTTCGATTGTGAGCTAGCTACTTAAACCACATACACACAAGCCACAGTGGGGCCCACTTCCTTATTTCTGAGGGGAAAAAATCATACTTGGACAATATACTTTATTTTTTGCACTGTGCAGTGATGCCCTGAATTTGAAGAGAAGTGGGCAATTTGGGTTGGGCAAGAGTGGTATTTTGTCTGTGTGTTTTATAAAACATGACCTGCAGTGTTCATTTAATCTTGTTTTCAAATGTCCCTCGTGTTTGGTAGAATATGGCCTAGCTGGTCTAAAGGTCTTCACAGGGCACTGACAGCGTCTAGGTAAGTAGACTTTTGTTTTATCAGACTAATGTTAATTGGCTGCCTCACAAGCAGGGGGTGTTTATGTTGTTTTTTGTAAATGCTCTAAATGCCAGCGAATCATATAACTAGACCTATATCAATTATAAATGGAATCTAATAAATAACAGCTTTTGAAATATGATATTCTATTCAGCCGGTCTCAGTATTTTCCTTTAAAAACAATATTGCTCTTTAAGCGGGGAGTTCTTCATGCTGGGGTGGTCAAGACTAACACCCAGGGCTGGAGCGAGAATCTCAGTCGTGAGCTCTGGCACTGACTCTCCTAAAGGACGTGTTCATGTCACCGTCCCCTTTGCTCCACTTGTGCCAACCATGCGCTGTGGCAGTGGGTTTGTTCACATCTGCCTGCTCCCAGCAACATGAGGTGGGGAGGCACCTCCTGGGAGGAGTTTTGGTCCTTTCTACCATGAACAGCAGTGCTATGCAATCCTTCTATAAAGGCAGTGCCATTTTAAAATTAGGTTTTAAATCCAGAGAGCGAGCTGTTCCAGAATCTCATTAATCTGCTGGACCTCAGCATCATTTGCAGCCCAAAGCCATGCAATGAACAGTTTACACCTGCTTGGGTTTTGACTTTTACTTAAGCAGTTCTGTTGTCACCTGCTGTTTAGTTTGTATATCAGTTTGCATATATCTTTTCAATATGGTGAAATATTTATAAAATGTCTTCTGCTATAGATTCTCAGTTGCTTTTCTTTTCAATCTTTTACGACTTTTTTAAATGACCCCTTTGGGTATTGAATGAGGTGCGTCACACAGTAAAAGCATTAGGATTAGAATGTATAATTCTTCCAAATCCTGCACTTTCTGTGGTCATTCGTGTATTCACAAAGTGAGTATAAAATATTTAACCATTGAAGTTTGTTTTCTTAGAAGCCATGCAAATGTATTTTTTAACATGACTTGAGGCTAGTAACTAAACCGCAATTTTTTAAAAATAAATTGTCTGACATTTTCAAAGCAAAATGTTTGACTTTTTTTTTCCAAAATGATATTTCAAGGCTACATGGAAACATAATTTTTGAAGTTGGTAAGGAGAAACAACTCTTTTGTTTCTTGATTGAATGATTTTGGGGGATGAGCATTTCACTTTGGAAAGAAATTTGCCCGAAGTTGTCTCAGAACTGTTTTTAAAGTTACCAATGACAAAGTTTCGTAAATTTCTTTGTTCTTTGCCTGCAGAATGGCTGAGAGCATTTGAAAAGCTCCCCCCACAACACCTCTGCTAGGAATAGCTGTGTGCAAAAGTTGAATATTTATATATTTATGTACATTCCAGGAAGCTGCTATGGTAAATATACGTCTCTAGATCATTCTTTTGTATTTACTGCTGCCTCCTTTTTGCACTTAAAGGTGGTCTTTGCTTGTCCATCAGTGTGTAGCAAACCCTTGCCAGAGGCAGGTGGGCTTTGCCAGCGTTATCTCTGCTCGTGGCCTGTTTTCCCCCCAAGAACTGCACCCAGTTGACGGCTCTGCTGCCCCTTGGCTGAGTGCAATGTCTGCTCTTCTCCAGTCTTAAAAAGAAACGAAAAAACTTTATGGTAATGGGAAAAGAGGAAATGGGACTGAGTTAAAAAAAAATGCTTTTATAAAGATTTGAGGTGGCTTGGTGGGGTTTTTTTTCAACTTCAAAGTGTTTTGCAAAGATTAACCACCAAATTCTTTACTAAACCCAGGCGGTAATTTAACAAGTGCTGCTTTTCCTGTACCACGTATGAAGACGAAATGCCAGCGAGCCTGTCTCACAGCTCGCCCCGCTCAGCGGCAGTCGGTGCTTCAGGTGATTTATGAGCCCTCCCGAGCCTGGCTCAATGTCCTCAGGTGCTGCAGAGCCTCCCAAAGCCTGCGGAGAAAACCTTGATATCAATCCCCCCGGGCTGAAAAAGTTGGTCTGCACGCCGGGGAATATGAGGCTAAATTTCACAAAGTATTTGAAGTTTTCAGACCTTAACATCTGCCAAAGCTGCACCACTGCCTGGGCTGTGATTGATTCATAGGTTTTTAAGGCCAGAAAGGACCATTAATCTGAACCCCTGAACAGAGCAGGCTGTCAAAAGCCATCATTATGCCAAAACAAGAATGATATTTGCGTCTCATTAAAGTGCGTCTTCCAAACCTCACGGTTCTTGTAACTGCTCCCCTTCCTCCCTGCCTGCTATTTCTGTTTATTCACCTGGTGCAACGTACTTAACTTCCCACTTTAGACTTTGTAGGAAAGAAATCATGTTCTTTAAATTGTACTGCTAAGCAGCCAGGACATATTTGAGTGCTGTAAAAATAACAAATAGAAGAAATTACAAGAAACAATAGATATCCAAACTTATATGCTATAGCTTTTGAAGTTCTCTTATCAAACTATTGTATGAATTCTCAGTACTACACTCTCTCACCAAGTTATTTTTTAGTGTGAATAAATAGACAATATAACTGTTGTGGCTCCTAGAGTCAGTATAGCTGTAAGAGGGATAGCTTTTGCCAATAGTAACCTTCTCAAAACGCTGGAAGATAATGAAAACCTCTATACTTTTTAAAATGTCATTTCATTCTTTGCTAACACAATGCTTAAAAAAACTGCTGAGGGCTAAGTGCAGCTTAATAAATCTCAAAACCACAGCTCCTTTGCCATTTGGAAAACTGTAACAGAGTCCAAATGTTGCTACAGCAGGAATGAATAATTCATGGCAACAAGGTTAATAATTTTGAAACTAAAAAAACTATCCAGCAATATCCATAGCAATAGCAAGGTACAGAAATTCTCCTACCTCCTTGCAAGAACTTCATTGGGTAAACTATGGCATGATATCGGTCTATGCTTAGTGACACGAGGACGTAAGTCGAGGCATATAGAAGGACCACCTGGGGCAGAAGATATATAAGGCAGCAGTTGAGACACATTTATTGCAGCAAATAATGTCAGTGAGAACACTGAACTAATAATATCTGAAAACTTTTACTGAAAAAAAAAGAAGAAAAAAGAAAAAAAAAAAAACCCTTGTGTTTTCACCCAGATCTTTTTCCTTTATCTTGTCCACAAAATTTCAAATATTTAATATGCTTTAATTAAAAGTGTTTCAACTTTAAATGAACAGTTTCAGCATTTAGCACTTTTGATGCTACAAAAATGTTTATACAGCATTTTTGTTAGGGTTTATTGCTGCGGGGACACAAAGCCACATGGGCTTGTGCATACAGGGGAGCACAAGGTTCCTATACCTGGAAGTAGCGAACGACTCTGCAAACAATATCAGGAGCCATGAAATCTCCAGTGTAACGCCAAATGATGTCCGTCATTATGTTTATCAGTCCCGTGAATGAATCTGCAAAGAAAATTGACTGAAGAAACATTAAAAGAAGCAAACTCATGACTGCAGGTGAGCCACAGAGGCAGGTATGACCCTCGGGATGTACCAGCTCCCCCAGCCATGCTGTGACTGGTCAGTAAAGGATGCTAGAGGAGCTGGGAAGGCCTCAGAAAACACTTAGAGTTTTGTGGTCTTATTTTCTTTTAATTTAAAGCCAATCCATTCAGACAGACAAGGTGGGATTCTTCTAAGCATCTGAGCTGGCATCTTCTTGTGCCAGCTTGTCTCGAGCACGACTTGCCACTGCCCTCTGGGCTGTGGTCCTGTAACATCCTTATTTTAAAAAAAATTGGAGTGGTGTGGTAAAATATTTCTTTTTGGCATGGCAAATGGGCATGAGCTGCCCCCTTAAAGTGCCTTTTTCTCTCTGTTGCTAATTAAGGGATGTGAGGTGAGCAGCTGAGATGGCCACGTCACCCTAGACTGGATGCAGGTCCTGGTCTATACCTACACGTATACCAAAGATGCCTAAAATTAGATCAGCTTCTCCTGAAATAACAATTTGCTTTTTGTGAGTGAAGATGCATAAAAAATCACCTCTGGGTTGTTACTCCCGTGTACATAGAATCATAGAATGGTTTAGGTTGAAAGGGGGCTTTAAAGGTCATCTTGTCCAACCCCCCTGCAATGGGCAGGGACATCTTCAACCAGATCAGGTAGATCTGAGCCCCCTCCAACCTGGCCTTGGATGTTTCCAGGGATGGTGCATCTATTCATATAAATGTTTCAGGCCTATCTGTGAGAGACATGGAGGGGGTGGCCCTGATCCTGCAGCCTGCCAGGCTCACCGGTGGCTGCTAAGAGCCCCCAGGTTTCCCATGAGGAATGGATGAAATATAGTGTTGGAGAAGCTGTAGGTTAGTGTCTAAGCGCGTCGTCTTGATCCCAGCTGTGCCAAATATTGAACTATTTAATGTCTTTTTGTCTTTTATTTCACTGTAAACAGAAATATGTCTCCTGTGAAAGCACCTGAGGTGAAATACAAATGCTGCTGAAGTTAGTGGAAATTTTGTCAGGATTTTATTCGAAAACTTAATTATTTAATGACTAACCCTGCCCTGTCAGCTTAAAGTTAGCCTGCTTATGCCTGTACTTCTCCTGTAGTCTGCATTCACCAAAATTAATACACCTCAGGCCATCTTCTTTTCTTTGTTTTCTTTTTTTTTTTTTTGAGAAAATCTGAGGAAATATTCCAACCTTTGTTCTGCTTCTTATTGTACAAATGAACAGTCACAGCAATGCAAGTTTTACAAAGGAATTGGAAAAGCTGGTACTGCCGTTGTACATATAGGCAATATTGAACTTTGTCTTTAAAACCGAGATAATAAAAATGTTCTCCCCCTGTAGAACAGGATACATGTTTTAAGTGCTGCCCATGGAAGAAAATGTGCATCAATCCAATGTTTTGCCACTTCAAGTAACACAGCATGTTGCTCTTCTTGCACAGTTTACCACAAAGGGAGAGCGCAGGTTGGGAAAACATTTTGTACAATTTATCAGGACAAAATCAAGTAACATCCTTATTTAAAAAAAAATAGAGTGGTGAGGTAAAATGTTTCATTTTGATACTGCCATTTTACACTTTTGAAAACCACCTCTGAAATTTACTGTGACAGAGACATTCTAACCCCCATATCAGAAGTATGCTTTTGGAAACAAGATATTTCAACAATATCGAAACATTTTTTTTTGAGTGGTGGACAGTTTGAACAGGAATTTCCAAGCCAACAGGTATGGATTTGTCAAAACGAGTTTCTTCCAGGTCTTTTGAAATTCCAGAAATCCCAGATATTTCTAGCTGGAAATTGAGATCTCAGTTTATTCCTTTAGAAGCAGCAACCTGTTTTGCTTCACTGGAAAACTAGGATTATCTTTCCTGTATCAGTAATCCTTCATCTCCTCTGTTTCTTCAAGGGTAAGATCGAATTGAAATTAGAACAGAAGTATCATTGCTGTTGCACATAACTATGTTGCCTTCCTCCTCATGACTTTTTTGTTCAATTAATTCTGGTTTGTTCTTTCCCCTTCTGGTGTTTCCCCGTTTTCTCTCTCTTCTCTCTTCCCCTGCCTCCAGAGGGAGGCCGGATCAGAGATAACCTCCAGAAGAAAGTTTGTGGTTTGAAATCTTGTGTTAAATGTTGCTCATTGGTTAGAGTAATGGGGCAAGGGATGATTGTTCCTTTGATGAGTGCAGTGGCTTTAAGACTTTATGGAAAAGATTGTAGGTGTATATAATTAAGGTGGTCTTTGAAGAAACCACAGAGTTTAAGTGCTTCAAAAAGTGAAATGCATCTTCCAGCAGTGGTTCAAATCCAGACCTTCCCCTTTCCTTACTCCTGAATTATTGATTCATATTCTCTCTCTCTCCGGTAATGAAATATTCATAGGTTCGAAGTAATACACATCAATAGAGCTTCACCTCAGGGTATCCTCCAGCTTTTGATGGTCTGAGCATCCGCTGAGCAGGCGGGAAGTGGGGGTTCATCTTCTTTCCAGAGCAGGAGGGTACAGGGCCTGCGCTCCCTCCTGCCCATCTCCATGCTCTCTAGAGGAAAGACGGGGAGAAGGGAAGGCACCTCAGCTGTCTCCTTATTTCCCCCTTCTCACAGCCATTTTGCCATCCCTTTCCAATGCACTAGGAGAGAGATTTGGAGGTGAGGTGGGAGGTGGGCCAGTGTCTGGGTGCAGAGCCACTTGCTGGGTGCAAGCGATTTGGGCAGGCCCAGAGGCATACTTCCAGCATATGCCGACATCAGCTTTTTAGTTTGCACCAGGAGTGCATTTTTAAACTGCAGTTGGCCCCCGTGTGATAGAGAAGCTGCAGGAGAATGAGCCTTCACTTCGGCCAATGCTTGCCCTGAAGGTGCTCTCCAGGGGTGCCCCTCATCCAACCCACACCATGCAGCTACCAGCCAGTGCTCAGGCTGATGGACCATGGGGGGGTTTACTCGACTGTAGTAAACCCCCTGCATGCACAGTGTGGATATCAGCTCCTTCTTTGTCATGCTAGAGGTCTGCCCCCTCTGCACGGCATTGCCTACCGGTACACCTATAGCCTTAAGTACTTCATGAGCTTTGAAGACAACTCGAAACTTTCTTTCCCTTGAAAGCCTTTGAGTGAGGTTTTTCAGGTGACTGCAGAGGCTTTTAAGCAAGGTTTAAACTTCACAGCTTCTTTGTGCTGGCAGTCTTAGCTCCTCTCCCCCAGCGGTATATTTTAAGAGCTCTTTGTGCCGAGTTTCTGAATCCCTGTGAAGGGCTAAGCACGTGCTCCTCCGAGCGTGTGCCTCTGAGCACAACACACATCTGAGTGCCAAAGCAGATGCAGCCAGCTGTGCGTGCACACCGAATTAGCCAGATTTCTCAATACCCTTTAATCATAAAAACATTCCTCCACACAACGTCCTCATGCCCTCTGTAAGTTTCAGAAATCTCTCTTGTCTTTCCGATCCTACCAAGTACCAGACCAACTTTTCTCACTCTTTTGCTCTTCTACTGCCTGCTCCAGAGGGTGTTTCTCATCCCATCTCTTCAAAGGAACAGACTCTCTCAGTATGACCCAACTGCACATCTTTAGAGGATTTGTCATGCAGACACAGGTTACTTTACATAGAGCCACCAAGTAAATAATGTGCCTTGTGCAGGTGGTCAGGAAAAATGCAGCAAACCTACACATTATGACAAAATATTTGTGCTACTGCTCCCTGCTGTGTACACTCTAATCTGTTGATTCTGTGCATCGTTTTCTGTTACATATCTATTATTCACTCTCTCGTCAGCTAACAGATTGCCCCTGTGCTAAGCATACATGCAAGCTCCACTGATTCACTTCTTGCCCTGAATGTCCCACCTGGCCATTTCTTGCTTTGTGTCGTCCCCCCTCCAGTGCCACAAGTACGTGGTGCAAACCTTTATTAGTTATTTAGACAATGAATGTGCTGCTCATTGTTCTGTTACCTTACTGCTCATCACAGACGCAATAATTAGACTTCATTTTTTTCACGTCTTCACAGCTAGAAGCCCCCTTTCGCACAAAGCCCCAGTGTGCCAGTGCTATAAACCTGATACACAGATCACGAATTACCAGGAGAGCTTTAGTCACTGGTAGATGAATCCTCCTCACCCACGTATCATTTCAGATGCAATTACAGCCACGATCACAGTGTCTTGAAATCCTCATTTGCTGTGTAATTTGGATTGCTGTGATAGAGGTTAGCGTTTAGTCAGCTGATTTCAGCGATGTGATCTCAGCAGATCCCACCTTCCCCGGTTGCTTTTGGCAAGCCTGCACCTCAGTGCATGTCACTAGATTACATCGTTGATGCCCTAAGTGGTAAATGTTAGGTATAAGAAACCAACGTAGCCGATACATCGCTCTAAATCTCAGTGTCCTCATTACTGCTGGTATCCTCACTGCTCCTTACTAAGCTGGTGGCTTGCACATTAGATGCTTGTATTCTTCCACTGACAAATATTCCTGGGCCAAATGGCACCAAGCTTGTTCCCGAAAACAGTGCTAATCAACCTTAGCTCGTAGCTGTGTGTGAACTTGTCATTGCCACAGCTTTCTTAAGACTCTTTTTTTTTTTTTTACCAAGAAGTGGTGCGTGTACAGTGGTTCTGTGTCTGCATTGCTAGGCAACAGTGTGGCTCATTTAATTCCTCAGAAAAATAGGCAGAAAATCAATTAATGACATATATACTCTTTTGATAGAAAATAAAAATACCAGCAAGTGATAGTTTGTGACTTATAGCCAAATGTATATTCACAAAATTCTGTAGGCAAAATGACTCCTTGTTGAACAGAGGACAACAGCACTGGTGTGATGGGGACGGTAGTAGTTTGCTCTTGAGGGGAGGTGGAGTTGCTATAAAGTAATTTAAAAGAAAAAGTCCATGAGACTTCAATAATAAGGAAAAGTAGAGGGAGGTAGGGAGGAAAGATGGCTTTGCCTGGGGTGCCCAGGGAGGGAAAAATTGCCTGTTGGGGTTTGCACAGCTTGGAGCTGCATGAGCCGGTCAGGTCTGTCACCCTTCAGCTTCCTCCTACCTGTTGCCACCAGGGCTGCAGCCAGTCCTCAAAGGCAGAACTAGTATCTGCCTTTACAAACCTGTCAGCATTTCAAAATGAAGGATTTTTAAACAACATTTATGAAAAAAGATCAAGAAAACAACCGAGAAGGAGAAGCAGCTCTTGTTCCTCGAGGAGACTGAAACATACTGAATATAATACTGCAGCATCTATGGCTGGGAAATACGGCAGGTACTGAAACAATCCGTGAAAATCCTAGGCCCGAAAGACAAATTTTACCCAGGTCTCTGTCGTGCTCAGCAAAATCCCTTTGGATTTTTTCTGGGCATGACTGAGTGCAGGCATTGCCTCTAGGCATTTGGGCACAGGAACTGCTAGGTTGAGGAGGTAATGGCAGCAGCTTGGGTGGTAGGGGCTGCCTTTTGTGGCCAACGAGCACGAAAATGTGAAAAAAGAAAACATTACCCTTGGAGGGATAAATCTGAATGCAGGCTTGCTGTTGCTGTGAGTGAGACAAATTTTCATGGCTAAAAACCCTCCACAGAGATAGAAGTCCATTATAGAAAACAAATGGAGGTAATTAGCGTTCTAGCATGGGAATAGAGACAGGTTACAACTGTCCTAGTTAATCTGTTCATAGAAATTAATTGACTTGATGGCATTGCCAAAGGGATGTACCTTGTGCAGACTTCAGGATATTTCTTTCGTTACAACTAAGGAGGTTAAGACAAAAATCTGTGCTAGCAAGTCTGCAAGAAAATGTCTCTATCATTTGATTATTAGTAGTGACACCACTCTTCCCTAAGACACTTACCCTAAAGAAGCTGAAAGTCTTTTCTGTCAGAAGTGGAGAGCAGATTGTTGATAAGCTGCCATGGGTTAAAAAACTCGACACGTCATCTCAGCTGCCGTTTGATCTTTTTTTCCCCTGATGAGAACAGTCCTACTAAGTTGGATGGTGAAGCTTCACTTTTTGGTGAAGCTGCGCCTCTTACTGAAATTTCATCCCCCTTTTCATGTTGCTTACAGTGTGATTCCGTTTTAATGAGGGATGTTTTGTTCTGCTTTGTTGACGGTACCAAGCTGCACAAGCCAACACAGCAGCAGTAACATTTTGTAAGGCAAGACAGCGGGTGCGAGTTCCTCATCAGGGCTGAGCATTTCCCATGGCTCATTTTCTTTGGACCTCACCATGTGCATTCCCATCACCTACCACTCCCCAAGGAGCACATCCTCTGGAAGCGTCAGAAGCAGCAGTTTCCCAACACCTGCATGCAATAGAGCGGTAGACCCTTAAAAACAAAAATGGCATCAGTGCTCTATTACAGCAATAAGGTCCTGTCCATGATTTTGAAGCAATGAAGCAGCCATCGCTGCTCTGCCACTGCTGCTCAGTATCACACTTAATGTGCTGTCAGATAAGAAGAGACAGTGCTGTGAACTTGCCTTACAAGTTAGTAAACCCCCAGCTGATTTTGTTACAGACCTGAGGGTGCAAGCAATTTAAATTTAAGTGTACTTAGGGCTCCTGGAGTGGCAGATTGGCTCGAGGACAGCCACGGGGGAGAGAGAGCAGCAGAAGCTGCCCTACCTCCCACAGACACCCCTGCAGCTCGTTTCATTACAATCTTACTCCCATTCTTCCCTTAGTCTGTGCTTTCTACTGAAAACACATCAGGTGGCTTTGCAAGTGTTTGCTGCAATAGAAATAGTTTTGTGACCATGTTAGCTAGAAAACATACCCACCCCCCTGCTCTCATTCAGCAGCTGATGGTGAAATGGCTTGTGTACCTATAAGTACCTGGGCACCTGTAGGACAAGATACCTGAAAGATACCTAGAAGATGCCTTTTAAAAAGACTAAATTTTAGCTCTTAATACACTGAGCCCCCAGGAGCCCACTGCAGTGCCTCTGCAAGAGCAGAGCACCTCGATAGCCCATTCATCCTCGTCACAATCACTCCAGGTGCCTTTGCCTGAGTTTGTAGCTGTTTCCAGCCCCTTGCACTGCAGAGCGTCCGGGTATCATGTTGGAGATGGGACCAGCGGGGAGGATGGCTGGCACTCCCAGGAGCTGCTGTGAACCCGCCCATCCTGAACTTAACTCTTTTAGAAGTGTCGATGTGGAGCCGATGTGGTTGTGCTTAGATGGTGCAACGATCCCAGCTCTTTGCTGGAGAATGCCAGGAAAAGTGGGGGAAAAGCGAGGGCCAAAATTTGGGGTGCACTAAGCTTTTGTGGGGAATCAGCAAGCACACCCACAAGTGTTTTTCTCTGCTGCAGTGCTTGCGCTGCCGCACACGTGAGGCAGCAGGTTTGGCACGTGTACCGGCGATGCGTACTATGCTGCTCTTGTGTGTTTTATCCTTCAGGCCTGGGAGCCTGGAGCAGAACACAAAATGTAATGGATGAAACAAGACCCACTTGAAAATTTTCAAGAGGAAACCTGTTCAGTTCCCCTCTTAAAGCTATGCGGATTTTTTCAGTGGCAGAATCGATGCTTTTTTTCTCTGTCTGGCTCATAAGAAGTGACAGGAAATTCTGTTGCACTGGGTGAGTATTTTATTTATTTATTGCATTTCTTACATTTCTGCTCTGAGGACCCCCTCCCCCTGAAATGAGGCAGGCCCTGTTAGGCTAGATGTTGTAAATGGTGGAGGCAGTGAGCTCCAGCCTCACTTCAGAGCTCATCAAGGTTAAAAGATGAAGGACTGAGAAAAGCATGTACTTCACAATGTTAACCTGTTAAGAACAGTGTTCACAAAAGAGCTGGAGAGCAGGTCCCTAGGAATTAAAATTCAACATGCCCTGCCTATCTGAAAGGCATAAAGGTCTTGTTTAATTTGCCTTTATTAATAAATCTCTTCCTACCATTCCTTCCCACCCTGCCGTTGCTGTGGGGATAAAGCTGGAGGGGCACAGGGGGCTAAGGCTGAACCGGCAGCAGTGCAGGAGGGAGCACGGCACCCACAAAACAGGGCAGGACAAATGGAACAGCAGCAGCACATCAAATGCAGTAGAGGGTGAGCAAGGAGGAGGACTTGGCTTATAATACCAGGTCATCCACATCAGTGGGGGTTTCAGTCCACCCGCAAAGGTGAAGAACTGATAGGAGAAATGTTTTCTTGCAAAATCAGGATGTATCATAAAACAGTCAGGAAAGTAAAGGCAAATGATTTCCATTCAAATGTCCCCTTCTTCAGACCTCTGCTGATACCATGGTTTGGGATTGGCAGTTCCCATTAGGGAATTATGTGGGGGCACAATGAAGTTGATGATAGTTCTGAATGTTAGGACAAAGTTCCCGCTTCCCATCTTGTATTACTTACACGTAGATGAGACTATGGTCTACTACATCAAATATTATTTTGCTGGCTACAGTTGCTCAGTGGGAAGTTCTGCATAAAGAGAGACATTTTTTGGACAGACTGTATAGAATCAGCTGAATAAAGTTTCACGCTGGGTTTTGAAGAGTGGACAAAAAGTTTCAGCAGCTGTTTACACAACAGGTAACAGCAAAACTGTAAAATCCATGTTAAGATTCCTGTTTTATTGAGGCCTGTGGCTGGAGGTTTTGAAATAGGAATCAAGCTTATGTAGGTATATGAACATATGACTTACTCCATGCCTGAATATGTAAGTCAAAGTTAAGCAAGAACAAGTGTTGGATCACTATTATTTAGCTGTTGCGAAAGTATATTTCAAAAGCAACTCATTAATTTAACTCCTCTTTTCTCCTTAAGGCAAAGCAGAACAGGTAGAAAGAATAAAACCAGTGGGGGGAAGAGGCCTGCATAGGGGAGTCTGGCCTCAATTAGTGTAAATGCTGAAGATAAGCTGCTATGGATCAGCTTGTCTTACCTACGCACTGGAAAACAAGGACATGCCTCCTCAAAGGACACAGAAATCACACTGCTTGTAATTCGTTGCCTCTTCATTTACTTCAAGGGGTGCCTTCTAGCATTTTCCAGAATAAATTTATCTTCTAAGGTACCAAGTACCAAATAAGTCCATTTTAATTCTGTCCTTCCCCGTCATCTTGTACATAGTTGCTTTCACTATTTCCTCTGAATCCCCCTTAGTGATCCTTTTTGGCAGCTCTTTACGTCAAATATTTTAAGGACTGCATGTTCATGTCTTGGTCACAGCAGCAGCTGCATGATTATCCTCATCTAAAAAATGTGGACTATCCTGGGAATAATTTCTGTTGGTGTAATTCAGGCATTCTGGTCCTCATAGTCACCGAATACCTGCACTTCTTACAATCCTGGCTTGGTAGTCTCAGATATTGCTGATGTAGATACTTTAGTCTAGGTAGGAATGGTAAGAATAAAGCCTTCTTTCCTCCCTTGCAGCAAATTGTAGATCAGATTCCCATGATGCTCAGGCAGTGATATTGCATGCTGCTGCTCAATTTTTGTCCAACTGTAGGCTTGCGATTGCAGAACGGTAGAAAAAATGTTCATTCCCTTTTTGTACCTGCTTTGTTTCCCCTGGTATTTGCTGATAGCATGAACAAAAGCATACTGGTAAGATCCGTTGGAGAATTGCCTTGTAAAATCGTCATGTGGAAAAGGTGGCCCATGCAAATGTAAACTGAGCAGCTTTCCGTTAAATATACTGCAATGCCAGAACAGGTTGAAGATTTCATTACATATGGTCTGGATGGTCTGGATGGTCCTATAATTGGGCTGAATTTGGCCAAAATGGACCTCTGAGCATTTGGTCTTACTAGAATAGACAAGTCTCTGTAGCACCATATGTGATATCTTTGACCTGAATTCCACAAATCCTGTTAAACCCTTGTTAGCAGTTGGTAACCAGCTAGGCAATGGAATGAAAGGAAGTGACTCTCCATAGAAAACCTGTAAAACACGTGAATGTGAGTTGTACAGATCGGCAGGTGAGGAATTACATCATGAAAATGCTGGGTATTTTGTCCTACAGTCCTTTGGAAAGATGGGAAAAAGAAAAAGTTTTCTATTTTTGGTGGCACAAAGACAATCTAACTCAGGAGAATAAATAAGTATCACTGCTTTAATATGCAGGAAGGGAACAGAAAAAATCCCTGTCTTCTTAATGTAGCTTTTTGTTTCAGTGCTTTTTAGTGCATGCAAAGGATCTTTCCAGCATAATTTCCATGCGATTGCAACTAGAAATGCTGCAGTACAGATGATAGACTAAAAGGTGTTAATGATGTATTTGTACATCTAATGTCAAAAGTTTAAAGTCATGCCTTTTAACGGGAGCTAATGAGATCCTAAACGATGATTCTGAGCAAAGCGTAGTCATTATAGCCATACTGCTGGCAGCACCGTGCTCGTGCAATCCTGTCTCAACATTTACTGCCAGGATATGAAGAAGCCAGGTAGAAAACTCTGCACACCTCCCTTAATTTATCAACAGAAGTCAAACTCTCACATACAGTAACTGTAAAACAAGCATCCTCTCTGTCAGATGACAATCCTGCCTGTACTTTCAGCAGGGAATCAAACAGGAATCCATATAATTTAGAGGCAATATGTTTTCCAAGCAATTCAGAAAGAAATCAGCTTCCCCCTTAATGCTGAAGTGTTGGACCCAAAGGATTATACAGCTTGGCTGCCAAGAACCTTTTATTAAAAACAAAAACAAACGTAGCAAAACTGTCATTAGGATTTGAATGTCTGAAACAGGCTGAAGGTAGGAAAACCGTAATCAGTCCTTCAGGACCACAGAACAATTCTGTAGCTGTCAAAACAAGAATTAAGCCTTCCTATAAACCGACATAAATTGACACAGCAGAAGACGACTGCTGCCGATGTAAAAAATACGTAGTTCAGTCCGTTGGTTGCCAAGTGTATCTACAAAGCATATTCAGGGCTACCACTGGGGCACAGGAAAGGTTATCAAAATGTCAGCCATCCTAATGTCTCCTTTTGCTCTGGGGCCCCAAAGAAAACCCTGAGTTCACCTCTTGCCCTTCACGTTTCCCTGTATCACACTGTGTGTGCCGAGTGTGCTAGGAATATAAAACCAACTGTTCTTCTTGCACTCTGCCTTGTCCAAAAAATGGTTTGCTTTGAAGAGAGTAATTTATGAAAAGATACGTTAAACAGGACCGACATTTTACTAGACAGAATTAGAGATGCTGCTGCTCTGTTTTCCCAAAGCATGTTACTAATACAAATAAAAGGTGTGCTTATGCCACCCACAACACTGTGTTCATGGGCTGTGGCATAGCATGGACCTCGTGCATCAGACGTTTGGTGGCATGGCCAAGTCAGACCTCTCTGACAGCGTTGGATGTGCACACCCCTTCCCTGGGGTCCCAAAGAGGTCAACCTAACACTGGTAAGAGGGCAACCAGAGCCCCTGAGACCTGCACGGAGCTTTGCTAAAACGGAGTCAAAGCTTCCCACCAGTGTCAAGAGTCTGTGGATGAGCTGTGATTTTTGGTTTGAGGGCTAAGCCAGCCCGCAGCTGTGTCAAAGTTGCAATCCCAGTCCAAAACTAAAATCATGGCATGCTAAAAACATAAAGGAAATTAGTCTTTTCAAAATATCTGGCTTCTCTTCCTGACCAAAAAGGTCTGGGTATCTTTGAGATGAATATCCAGAAATTTGGATTTTCCCTGCAGGTAATTCAGTGAGATTGATGAGTGTAAACAGCAACTCTCATTAAAAAGCTAAAATCAATTTACTTGTGCCTTTGCCACATCCTCTAAGTCAGCATCCTAGCAAAGTTCTTCTGAAATTGGAATGTCTTCCGAAATAGTGAATGAATGTGAACTTTTTTATTTATTTACAATTCACACCAAAAATGTAAAAGAAGCTTCATAGAGATCATAGTATCTTTCTCCATTTTGGGAGCAACGAATGACCAACGAAGAAGGGATATGAGTATTTTTAGCAACCTCCTAGGAAAAATAGATTCAATGAATTTATAACATCACTCTTTTTTCAAGAACTTTTTCTACGAAATATAAAAAAATGCGTTGTGGAAACATTGTTTGCTGAAAACAATGCTAACTTGCCAAAGAACTTATTTGAAAATGTATTTGATACAGTAACGAGTGGGTGTTCAAGGATTTGGAAATACAATTGAAAATGCATAAAGCTGTCTTGCAAGAGTAGGTAGTCCATTTGCTTGTGATGTTTCAGGATGATCAAATTAGTCCTGAGCAAAAGCAAAATATTTTGTTCGCGACATTATCTGCACACAAAGAGGTCTGATAACAGAACTCCAAACCATTTCCTTTTCCAGATCCTTTCAGGTTTACGTTGACATTATAAGGCACGTAAGTGAAGCATGGTTATTTAAAAGCATACCTCTAAGGGGTATGATTTTGGAAGCACTGCTTTGTTTTTCTGATGGATCCCATTGAATCAATTTTTCCAGTCTATTTGTATTAGCTGCGCAGAGTGTTCAAAGAAATGCAATTGTGTATTGTAATTTCGCTTTGATCACAGTCATTTTCTTTCTTGTGTTTCCCAAGCAGTCTTCTAGAAAATACAGCAGTAATGGTATGCAGCAGTGGATATTGAACCGCTTGCAAACCACTCAGGCAGCTCATAAAAACATTATTAAAAGGTAAATGCCCTTTGTGCTCATAGCTTCTAAACTGCGCAAGCTGAAGGGCTTTAATACTTCTAATGCATTGTAATATATTGAGATGTGCTCTGTTGGCGTTAGCACAGTTGCTTTCCAGCTGACAGCTGGTGGTCTCCTGTCAGTCACCGGCTTGATTTGACTCTGACTCTCCCTCTAGTTCAAGAGGTGTCTGAGTGTTTTTTGCTGGGGAGCACCATGACAGGCAGGTGGCACATAGATTCTTCCTGGATACAAAAGGATCCTTTTCAGAGCATGCTGAAGCATTTCCCTGGTACCTGTGAATGTCCTCCTCCCAAACCGTGGGGTCTTGGGAGATGCCGCGTCCTGTGAAGGCGCTCTGGCTCACCTTCTAACCTCTGTCTGTCCCCAAAACTGGGGCTCTGGGAGAGCTGTGAAGGCCACAGAGGGAAAGGGGGCTTTCTGTGCTCATGTGCTGTGAGCGTTTCACTCGGTAAAATAATAACAACGGAGCTATTTTAAAGACATCCTTGATGTTCACTGAGGAAGTGGCTTATTGCCTTAGTTTCTGGATGCGTTAAACAGATGTCTTCCCCTCTCCTGAGGTCATCCCTTGCTCAGCAGTCTCCGTGAATATAATGTTCAGACGCGTGAGTTTACTCCTTTACCTAAAGGACTGGGAGTTTATCTGAGGATGGGCTTTCTCTCAAAACCAGAGCTTGTGCAGGTGGTCTGCAGCTTTCCCCAGGTAGAGGAGAGCCACGATACTTGCCGCAGCTTTAGCAGCTGAATGAGTATTGCCAAACCTCATAGTTTACTGGGGACTCTTCCCATGATGGCAGCTGCCCTGTGTTCCATGTCTTTTTTTCCTCAACGTAGATTTTGTTTGCTGTAAAGTTTGCTGCAATTCTCTTAATCTTTTGTCTATATCTTGCCTATTTCTGCTGTAAACTAAGCATTAACTTTATACTGCCTACAGGGTTCAGGTTTTGTAGCCTGAGAAATCTTGCTGTAAATCACAGTTATAAAGGCTGCAGAATATGTTGGAATACCTAAGACCTTCACACAGGCAGCAGAGACCAATCTAGCCAGTATCAAATTGTCAACATATTATTTATTTTTTCAGCTGACCTCAAGATCTGGATCCAAAATATAACAATTACTCTATTGGCATATGATTTCCCTCAAAAGGGAAATTACTTTTCCCTTTTGGTGTGTTAGTGAAATATACTTTCCCTTTCGTAATGAGTAAACTGTGTTACTTTCTTTTCCACCTCTCCACTGCTCCCTTCCCCATCCTCCACTCCCAGCTCTAAATGTTGATATTTGATAATTTGACAGCTTTAGTCTAGATAGGAGAGTGAGTGTTCGTCCTAGAAAGAGCACTTAAAAGTTATTTTCAATGGTGCAGTTTATGTTTTCACTGTACCCAGAAGAAGGTAGTAGGCAATGAGCTGAAGTCAGAATTTAAGCATACTAATTGCTCTGTGCTACATGCTTTTGAAGATGGTATGCACTTACAGTAAGCTAGCTTCAGAGTGCAATACGTGGTTTTAATGTCATCGCTGACACAAAATCCATACTTGAAGTAGCATACACCCACATTCCCCGCCAGACACAGTGCAAAACAATTTCATGCTGATTTCCACCATCCACCCATTTGCTCCAAGGCCTCAGTGGATGGCCAACAACCTCCATCCCACCCACTCTACAATGAGATCAATGTAATCCGAGATGCGGCATGCTCACACAACTCAAAACTCCCGTTTGAACAAGTTTTTGCTGTGGAAGAGAGAAAAAGTGCTTTTGGTAAACACCTGAAGCATGCAAAAGGTGCCATATTTTCAACAAAACCTGTTAGTTTACTTACTGCATGGAAAGTAAACTGGGCACTTGGAAAGTACTTGATGAAAACCATGTTTGTGGTGATGGGGCTGCTATTCCAGTTAAACTGCCAAGCTACAAGTACTAGCATAACCATGCAGGGTGACTTAGAGACAGTCTTCACTTATAGCCAGGTTGCAAAGGTACAGGACTCACTACTATTAGTTTGTTTAAGACGCTTCAGTGCTTGAGAGAGGTAAGGTTTTGCAGCATAATATTATGAGAGAATCCTTCAGAGAAACCAGGTCGATGTGCAACTGATGTGGTTGACACTTAATAATATTCGATCAGATACCTTTGCAAAGCTAAGATTTCAGGTGGGTGGGGTATTTTTCGCTCTGTTGTCTTTTGTGCGTTAAAATTTCGTGACAGTTTCTGACTTAGAGCAATGAGATTTGCCACTAATAACTCTTTGACACAGAGAAATTTAGTTGCTGTTTCATAGGGAGTTTGAGTATCACAGAGCTGTAAAAACTCATCAGAGAAGGTTATCAGAGATTGGAAATGCATACATTGGACAAGTGAATCAGTGCTGTAGCACAGTCTTCATGGGTCCCGTGCAGCCAGTGTCGTGAGCCTTACTCCAAATGGACCGTGCCATCTAACAGGGCCAGTATTTAGAATCACAGAATCATTCTATACATTTAGAATCATAGAATCATGGAATCATTTAAAATGTGTTGGGCTTGCTATTTGCCTGCATGTGCTTCTGTCAGGGAAATCCAGGAAACTAAATTTAAATAGATTCTGTAAATGAAAGGCGGAAGAGGTGACATGGTATCCTGCTTTTAGAGAGATTAACAAAACACTGAATGACCCTGACTTTTCCAGGGGTATGCGTGAAGCTGGCCTCAGAAGTGGTGATGCTGGATTCCATGTTAGGGCTGACAGAAAAAGCAACTTTTCCTTTCCAGCCCTTTTAGAAGGGATCTGCTACTGACTTCCATGAGCAAAAGTCCATGGCATTGCAGTTCTTGAGTAAAAGACTTTAATTTAGAGAGAATGTTCCTTTGATTTCTAAATATTTTGCATATTTTGTTAAAATAAAGAAAACTGAGCAGAAATGACATTTCTTTTATTTCAGTTGGCTTATCAGATATCACTAGAGAGACAATTTCCTAAGAAGCCGTACGGAATTACCATATTTAGTACACCTTAAATTTTTTTTATGGACTTAGTCATAACATAGCAGTAACTCCAGCAATCCCATAACATGCTAGAAAACCAGTGTTTATACAATCCCTATCTCTGTAGCATGGGAAAGCCATTTTTACAAGGCGGCTCTCCATCCCTCCCACATGTGGCATCAATTTCTGATTTTCTCCCTGCTGATGTGAGTTGGAAAGTGAAAATGGATAGAAATCGGTTCTTCCTTTCAGGACTAGAAAATATCCCTCCATAGAACATCATCTTAAAATGTAGAGGTGCGCTACTCATCTCCACAGTTAAGGTTGTACAAAAAACACAGTGGATAAAAAGCTGTCCTACCACATTCAGTGGATTGGGTCTGATTTTTGCTGTCATTTCTTCAGTTCGTACATGACTTCGTAACAATATTTACACACACATAAAATACAGATTTAGAATCATAGAATGGTGAGAGTTGGAAGGAATCTTAAAGATCCTCTAGTTCCAACCCCCCCGCCCTGGGCAGGGACACCTCCCACTAGACCAGGTTGCTCAAAGCCCCATCCAGCCTGGTCTTGAACACTTCCAGGGATGGGACATCCACAACTTCTCTGCGCAACCTGTTCCAGTGTCTCACCACCCTCAGAGTAGAGAATTTCTTCCTGATGTCTAGTCTAAATCTACCCTCTTTCAGTTTAAAACCATTACCCCTCGTCCTGTCACTATGCTAAAGATAAAGATAAAGATAAAGATAAAGATAAAGATAAAGATAAAGATAAAGATAAAGAGTCCCTCTCCGCCTTTTCTGTAAGCCCCCTTTAAGTACTGGAAGGGCGCTAGAAGGTCTCACCGGAGGCTTCTCTTCTCCAGGCTGAATATAAATTAAAACAATATTTTTTTTTTTTTAGGAAATAGTTAAATTCCTCCTCTTTTTGTCATGTTTGTTCAGGTTCCTACAGCTTCAAAACAAACTGTTTCTTTGTGCTGAAAACCCACTATTCCCCACTTCTGGTCTTCAGCCTTCTGTGATGTTTGGATAATATTTTGTCTGTCATTCTCTTTTGCTAGTTTACAATGAAAGTACAAACATCTTGCAAGAAAAATTATCAGTAACCTCTCAGTCTAAGAAATCGGTGTGATAACCAACCACTTCTTCTTTTCAGTGCTCTTATCCCTGCTCCTTAAGAAGTAGCAAAAAGTCTGACTTGGAAGTTAAATGTTTGGGGGTAATTTCTATCCTATTTTGACTATTCCTGTTCTTGTTAAGGAAGTCTTCACCCTTTCCTCTGTCTTGTTACCGCCTGCCTAACTTAATAGGAGTAGAGAAATATATGACTTACCTCCAAGTTTCTTTTGGATTTCAAAGTTTGGGCTGTGGAGTTTATCCACCTCAGTTTAACACTGACAAAGCTCTTTTTTTCTTTTTTTTTTTTTTGGGGGGTGTGTGTGTATATTAACAGAATGAACTGCTAAAATGCATCCATATCCACATTGCATCCTTCCATAATTTTGGGTTGATCTTTCCACTAACACAGCAGGGGACGGCAGTTATCTGCACTGCAAAGGTTCTTCTTTAAGGTTAATCATGCAGCTGTAGTGATACTGCACAGGTTTGGAATAACATTTCTCATTTAAGCTACGCTTTTTTTCCAGACCCCACTTGAATAAACTGTCTTTTGGGCAGAGCCTGGAGAAGTTTGGACAAATTCAGGATGGCTGCTTAGAAACAGAGCTGAGCACGAAAGAAATAATCATGCATTTCCATCAGGTAACATGTTGATATGCCTTGCTGCTCTTAAAAAATATATAAATAAAAAAGTACTGAGAAATACCTTCTTTGTAAAACTGTATTTGCGGGTGGGTTTTGAGTCAGAGCCTTCTGAGGTCTGATTGAAACTTTGGGATATTAGGTTCTTAGTTATCAAAGACGAATAGTAATCCTGACATAATTGGTGACGTATGAGCACTGGAGGGATTTATACAGTCAACTTTAGGGATCTAAATTAGGAATTGAATCCTTCTGTACAAGTCAGTGAAACTTAAAGGCAGCTCGGAGTGTTTTCCTCAATCAGCTATAAATGGAGCACAGGGAGAGTGACTTCGTATCTTACATACCTAAGCGAGGTGCCTAAAATAGATGGCATGAATAATCCCTAAAATGAATACCAGTGTCCAAGAATGCAGTCATGAAACTTAATCCAATTATCTCTATGACAGTTATGCCCCATTCTGCTTGCCAGGACTGATGTCGAGCCGTATGCTTTCTTTAGACCTACTTCTGTACGCATGGCAAGAAACTAACAGAGCATTTTCCCTCCACCCTCCCTGCTGACAATGATGCTGTATAAAGCAAAAGGTTCAATGCCCCAAATAACAGTAACTTCCTCAGGTGAAGAAGGTCACAGATTAAAATCCCTTTGCCCCAAAGACCTGCAATTGTAGGCCGTCACCAAAGTACTCAACTGCCTAGCTATAAGACAAAGCAGGTGTCTGAAGAAATTTGCCTAATTCACATTTCACTAGGCTAACTAGAAAAGCTACTAAGATTAGAATTTTGTTGCTCTTTTTGCTGTTTCTTTCAAATACCGCACAGTCACTTTAGCATACGTGTCCAGACCATATTGCATTTTTGTCTTGCAGCCCTCAAAAGTGCTGTGGTTGGCCAGGCAAACCTTTATGATCTCCACACAGCCCTACTGGTATCAGTGGAGCTGTGATGGCGCAGTAATTCAGCTGCACAGTGCAGGTCTCGGCACAGGGTTAGAGAAATTGCATTGAAGGTGAAAGACGGGGAAAAAAGCTACCAGCAAAAACTGTCTGAAAGGAAAGGCTTTCATTTTAGTCACACGGATGTCTAGTCAGGGAAAGCATTTGTATGCAAAGATCTGAAATAATGACAGCTCCTTTTAAAATAATAGAAATGGTAAATGTGGATCTCCTATGTAGAAATCTGTAGGTGGGGAAGTGGAATTAAGTTTAGGCTGTGTGTGTCTGTTGAAATGAGAAGACGGTGCCTCTGTATAAAGATAGGGCACCGAAGGTCCATTCATCATTTTTTAATCCTTTCAGAAATTACTTGTTACCCAGGAAAAGCAAACAAAGCAACCGATTCCATCTTAGTTTAAAAATGTATGATCTGGGGTGAATTTTGGAAGATAGGATTGTCACAAGGTGTTCCACTAATACTATTATTTCCATTGTGGGAGTGACCAGGGGCCCAGGCTTTAGGGATGGCATTTGAAGCCACGCGTGGGTGACTTAGGAACAGAAGTCTGGTGCCTATTTGTGATTTCAAATATGCATGTACACTACAAAGGAATAATCATTGTGTATTGCATTGAATATGTATAGGTGTGCTGCAGCTAGTTTTCCTCTGCTTTAGAAGCAGGGGAATTTGTGGACTAAAGCCTATAAAGTCCCTAAAAGTTATATAAAGAAAGACTCAAATTCTTTGTACAGGAATCCACACCACTATGGAAAATATATTACGGCTCCACAAAATAAAAGTTAAAACAGATTTCTCCGGCTTGAGAGTGTTAAAGTGACTGAGATGCAGATGAAATGAGGGCATTTCATCTTTGTTGCTAAATTTTCAGGGTCCCAGGTGGTCCTGTGCAACGTGAAAACAACCCACATCACCATATCCTAGACCGAAATTGGTACTGGAGCTATTGGCAAGCTGGGAGAGCGTGTCTGCTGTTCTGCAGTTGCAGAGAGGATACAGTTTATATCACTAGGTACTCTGAAAATCCCGCTCTGAAGGCCCTATGGATGATGAACACACAAACTGTCCCCTTCCGGCACAATTTAGTACAGTATTTAGATGCTGCACATTGAGTAAATAGGAAAGAAGAGGGGTTTTTTGCGCATTCCCCTTGCCTGCGGGGACCTCAATCAAGCTATGCTGCAGGGTGGTTTTTGCTACCTGTAAGGGATCTGAAGACCACTGCTCAGAGGCAGCAGGCTGAAATATGCTGGTTTAAGGATGTCTGCCTCGTGGGTTGGGATTGCATTAATTACAAACCATGAATCATGGACATCTTGTTCCTGCATTTGTAAGATTAAAGCAGGCTATATAAATAACAGTCACTACAGGGTTTTTAAGTGGATGACCATTCTTGCTTCCAGTAGCAAACTTGGAGAGCTCATTATCTTTATATTTCCACTAATGGGAGGGCCATTGCATTCTACTGTTATGGATACGGCACTTCAGCTTTTTTTGCTTTTGTGCCGGTGCTACTGTTTCCAACTGCAGTGAGCTACAGCAGATAGAGTCGCAGCAAACATGAATATTGTGTACAGCCCTGGACTGCCCAGTGACCCCTTAAGAAGGTGTCTAAAAATACGTGAGCATTAGGCAAAATACAGAGTACACAAGCTTGGCTCCAGGCTGGTTAAAAACACTTTTAATTCGGTTTGGAATTGGAAACTAAAGCAGAAGAAGTAGCTGTCAGTAAACCTACAGCTCATTTCTGGACTCTTGGAGTGTCCCAGCTCTACAAGAGCTCCCTGGTGGGGCACTAACCAGCCTGCTTTTGGGGGTACCATATTCTAGACTAAAACTCTCTGGCTACTGCATTGAGATCAGCTCCATTGCTGTTTCTTTGTCTTTCCTAGCATTCTTCCTTGACTCCAGTTCTCTTGCCTGCGTGCACAGAAGGCAAAGGCAATCCAGCTGCCACATGATTACTGACAGTCCTCCAAGGCCACCCTTTTTATTAGAGCCCCAGTCTTGTGGCAGCATAACTTTACCTTTTCAAAGAGAATTCATTTTGCACCAAAAGCAGTTTCTTTCACACTAAACCTCTCAAGTTGTGTAATTAGACTGGATGTTTGTGTGTGAGTCCCACTTTCACTGTTCTTCCTACACCACCAGTCTGGATTGGAGTAATATATTTTCAGGATGCCAAGTTCTCTATGTCAGACCTCTAGCTTCGTTATTTCACCTCTAAAATATGAAATCTACTTTGTTTTCCATGTTCATTTTCCTTTGGCTGTATGATGAAACACTGTGAAATAGAGGTCCTGTTACCCCCCCCCAAGGGACTATGCCTCCTTATTTGCATAAAGCTTTTTTCTGTCACTCGGTTTTGATGCTAACGCCCACTCTTGGTTTCCTTGCCTAACTGCTGAGGATATTCCACTTTTTAGCCCATCTACTTCAGGCTTGGTTTTGGAGAAAATGCATTTTAAGTGGGATGCATGTATTGGATATTTTCTATTTTCCTCAGGAAAGATTGAGTCTTGTGTTGACTAACCATATATGCAGGTAAGAATGATTCTATATACAGAATCATACAGAAACATTCCTGGCTGTTCACATAAGAAATCTAAGAGTATAGTAAAACATGATTCATACTATCAAACTGGAATTGTATAGCATCAGTGTCCAAGTTACTTATTAGGATCTAGAGTGCTATGACTCATCTTCAAATCTGAGTTAAAGTTCAAAGGAGAATTTGAGCTTCTGCTGTGTGGTATTAAATTGCCAGGAACGGCAATGGATATCAAATCTGGTTTGCCACATGCTACCACAGGGTATCGCAGGCAGTGACCACATTTATCTTATCCTGCATTATGCCTCAGTTTTGGCGGGGGGGGGGGGACACTAATACGAATCTAACTTAAAGTGAGTCCCATGTTGTTTTCCAGTCACTGAATTAGTCTTCTTGGCAGAATCAGGATGGAAAACGATTGCTGCTTCTCCAGGCAACTAATGCAGCCATGCAGTGAATTTTCTTATTCACTCTGAGTCCAGAGGACTAGACATAGTTTCATGGGATGCACTGAATAAGTCATGTTAATATTGCTGTGTTTACTCCAGCAACCATTTTTGCTCTTGGTAAATTGATTCTCATTCATTCTGTGAATGCAAAATGAACAGTCATACTAAATGCTATAGTTTCTTTCTCTAGCCTGCAGAGGAAAGGTGGGTATGATCTATTTCTTTCCCTGTTTTCCAAGCCGTGTGTACACTCAGGTGATTTGTGGAGTTGTTGGAATTCCAGCGAGGTATTTGGGAATCAGGCTGCTTCCAAAATTGGGGAATTTATCTGCAATCAAGTAAATTTCAGTGTCTGTGCCTGAGGGAATATTAGCAAATGCCACACGACCTTCACCGTTTTGACATATCCTTTCCAGTAGTGATGGGAACAAGTAGTGTAGAAAGCAGATGATCCATTAGCAGAGACTGTTTCCGTACCATACATTAACTAGTTTCAAGAGCGTTTAGGACATAATGAACACAAGAAACGCAGATATCATTCTTTCAATTTTATCAATGAACTGTGAAGTACTATTGTAACTTCTTCCAAGTCTTTTTTTCTGCAGGTGGGATGTTGAACCATTTCCTTCACATAAAAGAAAACAAAAAAAAAGTAAGCACCTCTGCCTCTTTCCTCAGCCTTCATTTTTTTCCCACAAATTAGTAGAAAGTAG
Source organism: Dromas ardeola (assembly GCA_013398915.1). Classification (NCBI taxonomy): domain Eukaryota; kingdom Metazoa; phylum Chordata; class Aves; order Charadriiformes; family Dromadidae; genus Dromas; species Dromas ardeola. The sequence continues at coordinate 282,542 of VYZM01016206.1, read as the reverse complement.
AGGTGTGGAAAGAGGAAAAAGCTACAGATTTCTGGGAATTGTTGAAATAAACTCTATTTCAGTTCAGCAGTCTGCATTAGGTTTCTGTGTCTTGAGTAGGCAATCTTGTAAATCAGATGTCAAGTTCCAGCCAAGACCCAGCTGGCAAGGTATAAGTTTTCCAGTATAACTGGGAACTCTATGGGCTCTTTGGCTGCCAACAGTCCACCTCCATTAAGGTGACTTGCTGAGTTAGCTGCTAATTGGCTCTATGCAATTAACTTCCTATGCTCATAATCACTAAGGTACTTGTAAAACTGATGAATTTGTATGTATGATTTCTCTGAAGTGAGGAAATATTACAAGTACTATTTTCCAGACGAAAAGCTGGAACAATTATCTGTTAATATTGTTCTACATGTTAATTTTGGTAATGGTGTTATTATATTAGGCTTTTATACAGATCGAGGGTAACAAGTCATCTTCATTCCTTCAAGTCACATAGACAAGGAAGAAAAATAATGAAGGACAGGCACAGTCCATTAAAGCAGCCAGTGCCATGGTGATTTTGATGTAGGCAGAAAAAAAAAAAGAAGGCAGGACAACCTCTAATGTGGTTGTTCCTGTTTAGCCATTGTAGTAGTAGAGTCAGATGCACCTGTTTAGTGCATCTAACTAGCAGATTCATTGGCAGACTCTGCCTTCGGTCATCTTAACCAAAGCCATCCCGAAGTCGGTGGCTGAGCCTAATTGGTTTTAGCCCCACAGTCATACTCTCTCTGGGCAGAAGCAGCACAGAAAAGAAACACTCCTTCCTTTAACAGGGTCCAAGTCCACCTATCTGCTCACATAAGCCTCTCATAGCAAGTTTTCAGTACATTGGCATTTTACTAAACGCTAAATAAAAGAAGTGCAGTTGCCTAAGGACCAAGGCCTCCTGTGATCCAGCTTTCTGGGAGCAATTGAGGAAGGTGGCAATGATATGAAGAGACACTTTTAAAAATACCTCCTTGTCCTTTTAATGTCATTCTCAAATAATCCCTCAGGATTTGGTAGTTATATCACAATATAGACTTTACCTAAATACTTCTACTGGTCATCTTTTGGTTTTTTGTTTATATGTAAGCTACCATAGAATTTAGCTGACATTCTTTTATTTTCTCTCTCCATTACAGTCACAGCAATACCTAAGTGAGCTTGTATTTCCAATCAAGTCCATCAGCCTAAGGCTTAAAATTGGGCATGCAGTAAAGTGCTTATTTGTATTTCTACCCCATACTAATGAACAACATCTAATACTGTTCTTAAGGTACTGTTTTCTGCTAAATGTTCAAATAGAAAGAGAAACTCACAGAGCTAATGGTCATGACATTTCCAGCTCAAATTTTTCAGATGTTAATTTTGGAGGAAAAAACCCTCAATAAATTATGCACCCATTAAAAGGAACTTAAATACGTTCCTCTGTCACTAGTAATTGAAATTGGATGAAGAAAAGTGAGAAGTAGAACACTTTTTAGCAGATATTTTTAATGTATTCCTTGATTGGTTTTAGAATTGGTCAAATAATAACAGTTTTTATTGAACCGACTGCTCAATAAAATGACATTCCTTGTCCAAGGCTACTCAAATAATCATGTTTTATATATGCTAATGTCTGCTGCTTTTACATTTTGAAAGTAGGATTAAGAGGCCTTCATTTGGTAGAGCTGGGTAAAGTGATCTAAATGGATATAAATGTGTGGACAGCCATCTTTTCTGAAAACAACCGTATTTCACTTGAGACTTTCTAGCGTAATACAGTGCCTGTGAACTTGCCTGTCTGTGAGACTCCACTCTCTGTTCTTGAACCACTCAGTGAATTCAGTCAGAGGCACAGATCTTAAAGACACTGAGACTCTGCAAGTTATATGAAATGGAAATGGCATCAAGTAGGGGGAGATGTGAGAGGTTTCCTGCCAGGAGAGATAGCTATGCCATGAGCATAACTTGTGCTAAACTCAGAAGAAATCTATTTGGGAAAAAGTGTTTAGAAATACCCTCCTCACAGGGTAATCTTCAGATCTTACACTTCCTGAGAAATTAAATTGCCTTGGAGATAGATATTTGTAGGAAACCTAGCTTTAGTTTCAATCTTCACAGACGAGCTTGTTTCTAAGAAAAATATTTCTACAAAAAAAAAAAGGAATATGCCCAAAAGCAAACTGAACAAAAGACAACATGGTAATGCTCCTCTTTGTTAAATTGGCTGATGCTGAGCCATTTGTACTATTGTTCAACTCAGCTGTTAACTCTTAGCTGATTTCCTAGTGCTTAATTCCCGGATAATTTCAAAGAGATTTATGCATGAACTGAGAGTTAAACATAGACTTAAATGTGGTGCTGACACAGGCATTGTATAGGCATATATTTAATATGAAATATTCTGAATCCAGGCTTCAGCAACATCTCTAAACACATTGAAGTTGAAGGGATTACTCACATTCCTACAGATCCCTGCATCCTCGAGCACCACGTTGAATTACGGCATAGTAAGGGATCAGTACGAGTCTTATCTCTGAATTTGCCGAGTGGGTTGAACCACTGAATTCTGGCGGTGTTGAAAGAAGTCTCCATCAGTTACTACTTTTCTGCATCTGGCTTGGCAATGAGTCAAGGAGAACAACAGTGCTCATTTCCTATTCATGTATTATGCACAATTTGCTTTGAATACCTTGTTTATTCTAACACGAAGGCTATATTTTCATTTCATTTTGGTACTACATTAGTGAGAAGACGTGAGAATTGAGGACACTACACAATTATTGAGCCACAGATCAATAGACAAAAATTTTTTAAATGGCTTTGAAATGCCTGCATTGATAAAGCTATATCCATTATTCTTCTCTCTGCTACTAGGGTAGAAATAATAAATACTTTAAGAATCCCAAAATAGATGGAAGTAGTAATATTGACTGAGCAGAAACTGTTTGCCAGGAGACTAGGCTTTAGTTGGTAGGATTTAAATATGCCTGGCATGTCAAAGCAATGTGACAAGCCAGTGTTTCCATAATGTGCTGCTTCTACCTCATAACTTGTTGTGAAAGAATGATGACTGTTACCAGCTTGCTTTGTTCTTATTAATATTTTTGAAGATAAGAACGTGAAATGGCTTCATTTCAGAAATTAAGTCATTTCTTTGTGCCAAAATACTGACAGGAACTCTTGAGGCGGGAAGATAAATTAGAGTTCTGACTTCTGCATTACAAAAAAGAAGTTAACACTACTTGAAAGGAGCTTTGCTGTTCAAGCTGGTATTGCTGCTTTTAATATTGCAGATGTGAATGTCAAGTGAGTTTTCTATGTGAATTTTTGCAATATGAAATGGAACAGACTGTTGAACTCAGACACTTTGAAGCTCTAATTTTAAAATTCAGGGATAATTTTAGGGAAGGGAGGTCAGAAGAATCAGCAAGTGGAACACTTGGACCTCAGTTGATATTTTGATGTCAGCCGTATGGCATTATTTGCAGCCCACAACTAATGGGATATTTGCCTTGTTGTCTTTGCCACTGATTAGTCCAGCTCCCTCAAAACTGCACTTGCAATACCTTCCCTTCCCTTTATGTAAATGGTATTTGAACCCCTAGTGAATATCTCTCTGTCCACCTCCATTCCAACCCAAAAACTCAGCCTTTCCTACGGGTCCAAAGTTGTAAAATTCCCACAAAAAATTCCCAGGCCCATACCCAGCGCAGCAACAGCATTAGCCTCCTCCTAGTACACCTCATGTGGACCAGCATTCTCCTGGGTTATCCTGGTCCAGACACTTCTGTCTGTTTCTTGCTTTATTCCTGTGACCTGGACACCCGTGTCCTGATGCTGGTTCCTTCTCTGCTGCAGTAAATACATTTGTTTTCTTACTAGGGAAAGCCCTTTTGCTATTTAGTTGAGCTCATTAGAACCCACCTTCTATTACCATGCTGGTGTATGTATTACCTGTGCCTTTGGTCTGGCAGCAAGCCCAGCCCTTGTGCCCTCTGTGCCAAATGGACACACAGGGTCATTTTCCACCCTCCTCTCTTCCAAAGCCCTTCTCATGATGGTTGTTCCAATACTGTCCATCTGGGGCTTCAGTTGCTCTTCTGCTCTTTGCCCGTACCACTGCTTGGTTTCCTACCTTTTAACATCTTCTGTAAATTCATCTGGGATTGGGAGCTCTTTGAGCAGAGACTGGCAACTTTAAAACTCCCATGAACACTGTAATGCTTGACCTGTGATTGATGCTTCCAAACTGTGCTGTGATGCTGTAGCAACACGCCTTACCTGATGGAAAATACCCCTGGCACACAAAGGAAGTGACATGAAAGTCACAACCGGGATAAGAAGCAAAACCATTTATTACAGATGACTTGCAGGCGAAAAGGAAAACCAGCACTCAGCACTTCAGAAGAGGAGTCATTGCAAATCTTCACCTCCTCACCTTGCAATAATTCTTACATCACCTGTAGTTAATTAGAGGACAGTCCCTTTACATCACTTTACACACCTTGGTCTAACTGTTTCAACCGATAGTAGCTCTTCAAATGCGACAAGCTCCTGGGCAGACATGGTTGAGTCCATGAGCAGGAGTTCATTTACTTGCAAAGGATGCATGTTGAAAATTGGGGAGGGTAGTCCTTTGCTTTTCCAGTTTAAACAGAGATACAACAGACATCAAAGGAGGATGAGATACTGCCGGGAAATCACATATTAAATAGGTCTTTAGTGGAAAAGTGCTGTAATTCCTACCATATTTTACAAAAAAAAAAGCAACAGAAAGCATATAAACATATCCTATATACACAAACAATACAACACAGCTGTCTTGTAAGCAGGGATTAGTAGCAGGATACTGTTATAGAAACAGCACATATTTTCCCTTGGGAAACTTAAAACCCCAGAAATTTAGTCCATTCAAGGCCACAGAGAAACAATGTGCTGCTCATGCTTTTCTTTCTTTTCCTAGTTGCTGAGATTGACATTTTACAAACCAGGTTTCTGTACATTTTCCCTTTTGTTTAAAAACTATAAAGTTCTTGGATCAGCATCCTTTTTTCCATTCAAAAAAATTAGCTAAATGCATTCCTCTCCACATTTACATTTTTATATTTCCCTTACTTGGCTAAACCAGACAACATGAAGTTATTTTCACTCTTGAATGCAAGAGTGTAATTGATGGAGCAACACTGTTATGACGTACTTTAGAAAGGGGTTTAGTAGAAAAACACAAGAGATTCATCTTAAACTAGTTTAATTTAAACTGTTCCATGACAACAGCTGGGGACACAACTTCTGGGAAATGTGGATGCAAATTCAGACTGGAAGATAAGATTCAGTGAAATCAATGAGTTGCAGCTGCTGCATCCAACACAGACACTACTACATCTAGCAACATCTTTTTAGATTAGAGCCCTAAGATAAACCATACATCTGTCTTATGGCAGGCTGCAGCTGGACATTAGGTGGCAACTGAATTCTTCACCACTCAACTTGCATTTTCTTATTTGTCATTTTGTGATTCCTGTGGAGCTCAGATGCCCTTTCCCCTCCCATACATTACCTGTGATTGCCAACTGCGTAACAAAGAAGGTCATTCGAGATTTCCTCTTCCTCCTCCAGGTAGAGAAGAGCACGATGGCATTTCCAGCAATTGTGACAATAAAAAGAATCCAAAGAGTCACGAGCTGCTCTGTCTGCGTTGGAGAGAAGGGAAAAAAGCATATTGGTAGGTGGGAGGGTAGCGACTTGGGTTAAGCCAGTCAGTTATCCTAGGACAAATGAGATGAGAATGGAAAAAAGGAATGAAATGTGAGTTTTGCCAATTGATTTCTAATTATTCAGTCTAAAAGATATTCTTGTTCTTTCAGAAAATACTTAACATGCATCACTGCTGGTGATGTTCATTCCAGTTTGATTTGCAGGGGCTGTATATTGTTTCTATCTTCACAAAACCACTAGCAGTGTCTGTGTTTGGCACTTAACACTGAAACGAGAGGTAGCCCTCAGTTTTCTCGTGTTGCTCCAAGAAGCTGTGAAATAACCAGCTGCCTCGCTTTGTAAGGAATATTGATAGATGGGCTCCTTTGGAGAAACGGGGGAAATAAATACTTCTCTCCTTCCCAGCTCCAGTGAGTCTGGGTCATCCACAAGCTCTGTGAAATTCAGACATCGGCTCCATGATCTAGATGTGCACGAAGATTGAAAAGAAAGCATGACCCACTGTAAGGAAAAGTAAAATTGTGTAGCGAGCGATACGCGATGACAAAACGTCCCCTAGTGGTACTGCGTTCAAAGAAAAGAAAGTGAGAAAAAAAGTTACTTGCTCTCTCAAAGCATCAGGATCGTCCGGCTGCAAGAACAAGGGTGTATGTATCCATGTTTGTGTTTTTTGTGAGTGCCCGCCCAATCTTGTCCCTCCTTTCAACCTACCAAAACCCATTTGGTCCTCTCTAGATGCAGGACAGCTATTCTTCAGTGACCACCCTGCAGGATTCCCCTCGCCGTGTGAGAGTGCAAAGTTTATGTTGTCTCCATAGCAGCCAGCCAGCTCTGATGCCTGAGAAGCACCAAGTCTGGTGAGCATGGGGTCATCTGGAGAAAATATTCTGCATTTCTGCCTAATCCTCATTTATAAAAAACCTGTCCTGTGTAAAGCTGCATGTAGTGGCATGAGGGAAGATGGTTCTGTTGCTGCTCTGCAAAGACAAGTAGAAGAGAGGGGAATTTTCACAGTAACAATAAGGTTTGAAGGGCATAGAGCAGGGGGCCTCAGGAGAAAAAAAAAATTCCTGATGTATCCAGCAACAATAACATATACATTATTATTAGAGTCAAGGGAGAAAAAAAACATGTATGGCTCAGCAGAACTTGTAGTTATAACGGTAAACCCAATTTCCATGCAGGCTCCCAGAGCCTGCTGCTCCTGAGCAGGCCCCTGCCTTTGATGTTTCAGGAGGAGAGAGTCCGTACCAATGAAATACAGAAGAGCCTTCAATACCCTGCTCTGCCTTCTTGTGGCTTTCCAGTGCTTCAAGTGCATTGGTCGCCTGAATTCACACCCTAGCAACGGGGATGAGTTTCGGGTTACGACGCCACAGTCATTTGGGATCTTCCAGTTCCTGACACCAAACCCATAATGTGGGAGCTAGTGGAAAATGGAGGAGACAGATAAGGGCTGCATCTGAAGAGGGATCCCAGCTGCTGGTCTTACGGTATTGACCCTGAAGGCACTGTCCTCAGCAGGTGGGGGGGAAGGAGGCTGTCAGGGAGACACATGTTTGCCTGACTGGGCTGATGATGGAGCAGAAGGAGGGGAGAACACTCATTAAAAGCATTTGGCAGCCACTGCCAAGTGGGTGAGAAGAAACCAGGGCTCGTGCTGTCTGCAGAGAGAAAGCAGCTCAGCTGTGAGCATGGGGAGGGAAGGTGAAATGGCAGGAAAGGAGCAGTGGCGAGGAACTTCTTGCTCTGCCAGTAGCTTTAGTGCCTCCTCAGCTCTTAGGTTCCCTCCCAGCCAGCAGCCATGGTCCCTTCTCTACTGGGGAGCCACTTGTCAGAACCAGCCTCTCCTTTGCTCCAGGTAGGGAGCCACACTACCCTGTGGGTTACATGGGCATGCAGGAAAGGCAAGACCTGGTGTATGAGCAATTTGAGGCTGCGCTCTGTGTCTGAACCCAGGGATTAGCTTAAGCATACAATGAAGGATCTGTTTAGATGGTTTCCCTTTTCCTAGCGTGATAACTTTTGCCAACGTAATCTACCATTTGGGTCATCTCACCTAACTTTAAAGCTCAAAAGGGAGACAGCTACTCTAAATTGTCATAGTGCAGTCTAGATAATAGCAGTATCTTGGAGATGAGTCACCATTTGTCTCACCTACCTTGGGATGGCCTGTCTCCACTGATTATAGAGTGACCTAGATAAGACAACTTGTGTGGGCTGGATGCCTAGCTTTTAAACAAAAAAAACCTCCACCTTTTTTAGGTGTCTGCAAATCTCTTGAATTTCTTGGAATTTTCCCTTCAAAATGTGTGGCAGAGGCACGGTGGGACTGTTTTTATGGGGATGCTTTGCTTTGTACAGGTATTGGAAGGAAGTCTCTTTTTGGAAGGCAACTAAAATTAAAAAAGGTAAGATTTCACATCACTTTTGTCCTTGAAATCAGTGGGTTCCCCTCAGGGTTTTGTTTGTCTTTTCCATTTTAGAAAAGACCTTTCACTCATGAAGAAAACTGAGGGACAAGACTTGTTCCCATATTCTCTGGTATAAAATCAGGAGACCATTTTCTTGAAAGAAATTCTGTATTCCTATATTACACTGATATGGGTACAAACAGAACAAGGATCTGACACTCAAATCTTCTTCCATTTCCTGCAGAAGAAATACCTATGGAGCAACAGAGACTGTGTTAGAGGGGTGTTTCTCCACCACAGGAGCGCAGCACATATGGTCAGTTTAAATCCCCTCCTGCCAAGTTAAAAAGCGTCGCTTAACAGTTTAACAATTTCTGGCTAAGGCTCTATGGAAATGTACAATTACACCAGACTACAAAGATAACCTAAAAGGTGCAAAAGCTGAATACAGGAGAGGTAAGTTTGAAAAGACATAGACAAAGGAATAAAGCCAAAGTTTCTATTAATCTATTTGTGGTAGCTGCCATCCAGAGAGAAGAGAAACAGATCTCATTCTTGGGGATTAAGGACCTATAACAATAGGCAACTTAAATCACTGCAGCCTCTCTCAGTTTGTGTTAGCTTGCAGAATGGAAACTTCTGTGGTTATTAATGGGATGCCCACCGTGATACAGGCCTTCATGGAGGCTAGGATTGGAATTCAAAATGATCTTGATGAATTGGAAACATGCGCTGGAAAAAAAAGCAAGATGCTGTTCAACAAAGGAGAAGCGTGGGACTGTACAGTGCAATGGGCATAATCACACCGGGTTGAGCGAGCCTTCAAAACATCTCCCCTGCATGCCGCAGGTAAAGTGCCCCACAAGTGGAACATAATGTAATAATGCCACCCTGCCAAGAGAGTGACAATCACCGTCATGGGATTGACACTAGTCTTGCGTGCCTCTGCTCTAATTCTTCCACTGTATGCAGCTGCTGTACTTCCACTCCTGGGCGCTGTGCTTCCAGAGAGACACCAAGCAATGAATTGACAGCAGTCTAGAGGATATAGCCAGGTGAAAAAATACCAAATGAATTAAGCTGCTTAATCTAGCAAAAAGCAGACTGCGGGGAAATATGAAGAGAGCCTTGCAGACACAAAAAGACTGAGGTAAAAAAGGAAAGGAATAACCTCTTCTTTGATCTACTGCAGATTGGCCAAAATCAGTGAATTAAAACTACAGCACAGAATTCAGATTGATCATGTTAAAAAATTGATTTAAAAAATACAATATATATAGATTGATTGAGTCAGTGAAAACTCTATCTGTGAAGGTCTTAAAAATAGCTATTAGATTAGAGTGATAGATGATTGATCCCTAAACTTCAATCCAGGTGCATTTTTCTATAATTCTGGTTTATTGGTCACCTTAAGGTTGCTTAGAGAAGTTTCATTTCATGTCTTCTTTATTCATCAAGCAGAAATCCTCTTTTTGCAACAACCTTCAGTGAGGTGATTTACAAAAACATTGTTTAATAACATGTTGCAAAGACATCAGCAGCGTTCAGGATAAAAAGATAGATAATAACATCTCCCAAACCCCTGTGCAGAAGCTTTTTTTTGGCAAGGGCTGCTTTTGAAATGGGCATTGCTAACTATAGTACCTGAGAATGCAATGAGAGAGACTAGTTACATACACCAGCTGTTTTAGATTAGAAAACATAAAGATGCTGCTGACTTAATTAAGGTCACAGAGTAAATCAAAGTCAAGAGGACTTCCTTGGCTTGACTACAACCATTGCATGCACTTCTATTCCACAAACTGCTGTGTTTGGAGCATGGAAGTGCCTGACATCTGGAGCACACATTCATGTTTGGCTAATTTGCTTTAAGATTAAAACCAGCTTTAGTCAATGAAGCAAGTCGCTTCATGGGTGAAATGTAAGCCAGAAAACCTGTCTGAAGATTGTGTGCATTTTCCTTTGGTTGTAGAAAAGGCTTGTTATTTTATCTCTCTGACAAAAATTTCTAAATTCATAGGTTGTGATAAGTCTAGCATGAGGTTATTCTGCTTTATATTTGAGACAAAGATCATCCCTGTGAGCAGCTTTAATTGAGACAGTAGTTAAATCCTTTCAGAGCCCCTGGGAGATATTTTGGTGCCACGATGCCATCCCTCCTTCCACTTCTCCCCGGCCGACTTCCTTGCTCATTCATTTCTCAGGATTTATATCCCCTCTGTTGAGGGACACCAGGTGTGGCTGTGGAATGTGGATATATCTAATAGCCCATCCCAATGGAGGTGCTGTTGCTCATGTCTTGAGGTGCAGAAGCCTTTGCCTGATATCACAGCAGTTGCCTAACAGGAGAGGTTCAACAATCAACGGACAAAGCACGTTTGGACTTGAACAGGAACCCAACGTGAAACAGCCTGGAAAAAATGGGTTGCCAGGAAGAAATGAGCTAATAAACAGAAAAAGAGAAGGAGAGGTACTCCCTTCTTAATGTGACTGGCTGGCCTTCTAGTGTGAGGAGAGGAAGCCTAGAGTGAATTCATGTCCTCACTGACCTGGTGCTTGCCTGCGCCATGTCCTTGGTCACCTGGGTGAAGAAGAGGCACTGATATTTCATATCACAGGTCAGTAGTGGCTTAAGTTTCTGAATGGCTGCTTCTTGCTGGTTGATTAAATTCTGGGAATATGCAAATGATCTGACTGTTTACCTTTGGTATATTTTAAAAATTATGTTCCTAGTATGACCGATTGCAGCAATTGGGATTGTAAGAGAGAGGTAATCACGGAGAAAGCTAAACAATTTTGTTAGGATGTTCTTCTTAACGCATACGGAGAACACATAAATCTTCTTGCTAAACTGGGGAACTGTCATGCTCACAGTCAGGTTCGCCACTAGTAGTGGTGAACTTTCTTAAAGAAGGAATAAAAGAGAGAAATATTTTCTCGCCCTCTGAAATAATCACTTTAATTATAGGCCATGCAAGAAAATGGAGGAGTCTAGATTTTGCATTATTTTGACCCCGTTGTAGAAGTTCTGGAACCTTGGACTTTCAATGTTCAGGATAGATTTGCTATTTTAACATTCCCCTTTTTGGATGGAACAAAAAAAAACAAAAACCAACCCCCTAAAAAAGCAACCCAGGAAGGTTAGTTTTCCTGAGGCAGAGAGGTGCCATGCAGTTTGACTGATTCCAGTCAGGGATTTATAGTCAGTTTACCTCTAAGGCAAATTGCACTTTGGACTGCAACACTGAAAAAAATCAAAGATAGACACTCATCGGCACAATTTAATTAAGGAGTCTTAAAGGTACTGGCACAACCTCTAACATAATACATAAAGTTTTTTTAAACTAAACAAACAAAGCAAAAATAAATAAAAACCCCTCTGCCTCATACTGCCAGGTTCCTCCATAGCAGAAACCCTAGAGGACCCTTGTGGGGTCTAACTGCTACCTACAATTATCTAAAGGGAGGGTTCAGAGAAGGTGGAGCCAGGTTCTTCTCAGAAGTGCACAACGAAAGGACAAGAGGCCACAACTGAGTTGTAACATGGGACATTTTGATTAGATATTAGGAAAAAAAATGTTCATCATGAGGGTGGTCAAACACTGGGGTGGGAGCCCAGGGAGGCTGCGGGATCTCCATCGCTGGAGATATTCAAAACTTGAGTGGACATGTCCCTGAGCAATCCGGCATAATTTGAATTTGCTTTTGAGTGGTTGGTGCAGGTGACCTCCGGAAGTCCGTCCCTACCCGAATTCTTATGCACACACAAGTATGCATAAGACTTATTTTCTTAAGGAATGTGTTTAAAACTAAAAGGCACTTATACAGACATAATCAGATGAGCGCTTTGCACAAGTTGTATATTATTTATTGTATCATAGAAACATGATCAGCTCAGACCTTTGTGGGAATCTTTACATAAAATAAAATTCACCCTGCAAGTCAAGAGTACGGTGTAAAGGCTACTGGCATGGGAATAACACAAACATATTAGTCTTAGGAAAAAACACTTAAAAAGCATAAGGTGGCATTTGGCTTATGCTTCCACAGAAGCCTGAGACGAAGAATTTATGCCAGGGTGTGACCAGCTTAAAAAGTGAGCTCTCAGAAGTAAAGTATGGTGCCACTGAAGGGATCACGACTATTGCTGGTTTTATCAGCTACAAAATAAAGGGTCTTTAATACATAAAAAAGAACAAACTTGGTTAAAGTGCCAATTGGAAGCATTCGTACTTCTTGTGTTGAAACTTTCAGCACAAGTTGGGTTGTGAAAAAAACAACAGAAATCTCTGCTGGTGTGTAGGTGTATGCTGTAGGTGTGTTACACATACTTAGCTGTAGCTAGCAGTTCTGACTGTCAAGAAGGAACAAAGCAAGGGGCATCAAATATTTTACCAAAAGTGGGACAGTAGTGGGAATACTTAGGCTAGAAGTAAGCTTCATACAGTAAATGTTAGGCACCTGAATGTGAAAGTTCAGCTGATTCATTCAAACTGGCTCCTGATGCCGAAGAAATCTGGGAAGAAGAAAAAAAAAAAAAGGGGGGGGGAAGGAAGACTTGGGAAAAATGCAAAAATGGCTGGATTGCTCTGGATTCCTTTGCAGGTAGACATTGTCTCAGTGAGAAAGAAACACACTAACAACTGGGAAGATCACAGGAATCTTATGCCCTAGTTCTCACAAGCAGCAGAAATTGTACAGAAATTGTACAGAATTGTACAGAAATTGTACAGAATTCCTGTAATACAAGCACTTTTTGAAAGAACGTTCTCCATCTAGCAAGGCAAAACTGAGAAGACGTCTCTATACAGCGTTCACACAAGACGTTCCTGAAAATTTTGGGAAAGCAATTTGTTGACACTGAAAAGCTCTGGGAAAACTCATGTGAAGATAAGAAAGATGGAGAAAAGAGAAAGTTCAAAGCTAAGTTTTATATTTTGTCCTTCAAAGTGCTTCCACTATGACTGAATTTGAGAGAAACGTGTTTGGGCAGGGGGCAAGCCTGATTATTTATCTTTTTTTTTTTTTTGGTAGCGTTGCCTGGAATGGAGCCTGATTCAAACTTCATAAATGCTAGTTCAGCCCCAGGTTTGCCTCTGGGACTGCAGCTTTCCCATTTTAATGGCAACGGTCATGCCTGATAGTTTTCATATCTCCTTCTGCACAGAGACTGCTTCACTGAGATGATTTCTCACAGGATGGCCGTGTTATCCTGCTAGCACATGGCTACAAGTCATTCTGGCAATCCTGGGATGTGCTGCCACATGAGGCATTCACAACACACCAGAGGTGCTGGCAACAGTCACTTCTCCACAGGTCCTTATGGTTGGAAGAAGGGCGCAGCTGGAAGGGACCCAAGCTGATGATTTCTATTCTGCCAAACTTGAGAAGCAGTTTTGCATGAGCTTATGTCTATATGGTATTGCACTCATACTCTGTGAATTTTAATGTGTTATATAGAGGAAAAGTCTATAATATTTTCTCCCTTTTAGACTTAGGGAAACAGACAAGCTTAGGAAGCCTAGTCACTAAATCAGGTCGCTTTCTCAGGGAGAGGGGTAATTATGTTATTAAAATTACTTTCACTTCTTTTTGAAACCTAGCAAAACTCACTCTCTATTTTTTTGTGAATCCCCAGGTTTTTAAAGTGTATTTCTTAGCTCTGACTTCACCATCACAGGTGAGGCAGGGTCCTTTCAGTGTGCAACATTTAACGCATGTGAATTGCTGTGATCTTTCCAAGCTCAAACAACAGCTAAACAAACCACCCCCCCCACTCTACCCAAAAATCCTCCACAGGTGTGACTGGAATAGAGGGGAAGATTTTCAGTCAATAACAAATGGTAACAACGCAATTTTACTCGCATTACTAGCATTTGCCACTCTGCTGTGTTTTGGTACAAGATGGATAATAAATGGTGACAGTACAGCTCAGTTATTGCAGGATTCTTTTACCCATTGCTCCCTAGGAAACTTGCAGAGAAGATGACAAACAGATATCCCTAATCTTAATGTAATCAGGAAAGATACGTTTTTCATGGTGTACCTATCTATTTTTCTGAGAACATTTTCAACATGAAGAGATAATATTAAGTCACTCAATGGTCCTTCCATAATTGTATGATTTTTATTGCCCTATTAAAAACTGTGAAATGCTGGTTTTTCTTAATGACAGAAAGGGGGGAAATTATTAAGTATACCTAATCTGTACAGTTAAAACGTGTTAAAAAAAAGCCTGGAGAAATTAATACTTCCTAGGCATATTTATATAAGAGAGGCAGACAGATGCAAACTCTGTGGCTGTGTGGACCACCGAGTCAGAAGTATGAGGGTTGCTAGTATAAAACCGCCCAAATCAGTTGGCTCACAGCCACCCCCCCGCTGGGCTCTCATACAGCCAGATCACTTCTGCATTGCATTTAAGCTACAAGATGAAGCCAGCCTGGCCAAAAGCACTGCAGATTTGTTTCACAAGGAGATAAGCTATTACATTCTCAGTGCGGCATCACAGGAGTAGCAACAGGCGTTATGGCATATTTCAGAGGCTGCGTTCAGGAATTCCTGACACTTTATTTGTGTAGACTTAATTCTCCTCCTCTCCCCCCACTGAAAGATTGCAAAGTTATTTATGAATTATTTGATATGCCTATTTTTCTAAAAAGTATGATTGCATTTGCAGAGATTACTTCAGAATTTTGACAGCACCCATTATTATTTTTCTATTATGTATTCAATGATGGGATGCTTTGTGAGGTGTGTTTTGTGAGGTAAAATGATAATGAGCAACAGCATAAGTGAATGTTTTCCAGGAGATAGACAGACTCCTGCATTTGGATGAAATGATACGGACAACAGATTCTGACTTAAACATGGTTCTGAGGAGCCAAATCCTTGTTACCTGATAGTCCTAAAAAACAAGTCAATGCAAACCTTCTCTCCATGCATTGGTGTCCTCAGCTCTTTGCTGGAGATGTTAAGACCTGACCTTTGTCAAGAGCTTTAGGGTCCATGGATAAGCAGCACATACTCTTAGATTTCCGCTTACTCTGGCATGGCTATACAGTCCTGTTTAATATCTGAGCTATGTGGACTAAAACATGAAGGTACTGAGAATGTTACAGTGTGGGGGGAGAACAGTCAGAGAGTCAAACTTTCATTCCTGAAAAAAATTGGGAATTTAGATTATACGTGTAAAATAATTTGTGGTGGAGTTGGCTTTCATGTTGTTCTTCCCGAGAGCGCTAGCACTTCAGCATCACTGCTGTGGTGACACTGCACGGCACAGTGACCCGGGGCCAGAGGGAGTAGGACATCAACATGTGGACCAGTGATTGGGGTTCCCGCCTGGCAGGGGAGAGACTGGGGTTACCAAACAACCTTGGGTGTAAATGACAAAACCTTTGTGTCCTGCTGCACAGGTGACAGTTCAACTCTACACATCAGAAAACAAAATAAGTAAAGGCACTAGATCATGGAAGTCAGCCAACGCTCCTGGGAGGCAGGAGATGATGGTGGGAACACAGTCCCACTGGGAAAGGAATGGCAGGTGGGACTTTTCTCCTTTCGAGCACTCCAGCGCTTACTTTGTTATATCAAAGTAGGGCATCCTGTTTCTCAGCAGACCTCTTATAAAAGAGATGATCCCTACTCCTCTCTGAGGACAAGCACATACTCCTATCCCTGGGATTAGGGAGGATCTTTGGGGCTGTTGGGTGCCTGGAAAGTTGAGGTGCTTCCTCCAGCCCTGACAAAGCTGCCCAGCCCTGCGGACAACAGGGTAAACTTATTCTGAGATTCCAGCTTCTCTCCAGGCAGGTTTCTGGTTTGCACCTCATCAGGTTCACAGAGTCAAGAAGGTCCTAAAGTGGAGGAAGGGCACAGGTGTTCACATGGTCTCTGTTCTTTTCTGTATTACTGTATTTGGCAGAGGGCAGTTGACACTCGCTTAGAGCCCTTTTACACATAGATTAAATGCATATGAGGGAGATTGTAAAGGGATGTAATGAACTCTCCTTTGGCCTGGGAGGTTGGAGCTGTAATTAATACCAATTTGCACATCTGTTCTGAATTTGGTGCTAACACAGCCAAGAGGACTTCTGATGCTTGTGGTTCAAGACAGTTAGCTACCTGGATGCCTCATGTCAAGGTACTCGGGAAGAAATACGGCTTTCAGGGACCATTTGCCATAACACAGCAGGAAGACCTGAATGTAGGTGAGGATGAGCAAGTGCCTTTGCTGTGGGAAGTACAGCTCATCTTGGACACTGTGTGATACGTGGGTGCACCCAATCCTGCCCCAAAGGCTATGACTCTGTGCCCCAAGAGCCAGCCTAGTTAGCACACATAGCCGTGGCCCCAAAGCAGACTTCGTGGGCAAAGCCTTGGCTAGCGGCTGGGCAAGGAGCTATGGTAATGACTACCAGAAGGCAAACGTACATTGCTCCAAATGGATGAAATGTTTCATTTCCCAGCCAAAATAAAAAAAAAAAAAAAAAAAATATCTAATTGAACTGGCAAAATGCTTTCCAATGTGAAGCAGTGCAGGATTTAGCTGTTAAGCTCTGAAGAGGAATGGACAGAAACTCAAATGCTTCTGAAACAGGGAGCTGGGAAGCACTCACAGCTTATCCCATAACAGGACTTTTTGGCACTGAAATGCTCTGAAGTGCATTGTTTTACTTTTGTCACATTGCCACCACAGTACAGCACGGACACTACCTTAGGTGGGTACGGGCTGTCCTTTCGAAGCATGGGAGGACAAGAAGAAACCAGCGCTTGCTCCCATCGTTCGAGCAGCGTGTGAGGTATGCTACGTGGCTGTCATTGGGTAAAATCGTTAAAAAGTCATTAACACAGGAACTGCTCCAGGTACGGGGTGAGTGTCATTCCTTTGTCTTCATTGACCCACTTAGATCATGTTTTCCTATGACCACTTTGATAAAACAGGTTACACCTGCATTTCCCAAACAGAAATAACTTGTGTGCCCTGTGTTGGGCTTCTGCATTCCGGCACGCAGGCTGTGGAGACAACCTGTAGTGTGTCCGTTCATCCAGCCTGCTTTTACTGACAGCAATAGGCTACAATGTGTTTGAAAATCCTAATAAAAGGCCAAACCCCCATTTGTAGCTACATTTTGAGCACTGAGATGTGGTTTTTAATCACCCAATTCCAAGCTGAACATTTTATTGCTTTAGCTACTCAACCCTTGTGAAGAGCAAGGAGATGTTGCTTGGCTTGCTGGAAGGGGCAAGGACAGGTCCACAACGTGGGCAGCGCTGGTGGAGGACAGCCAACCAAGTCAGCAGGTATCAGCAGCACCTTCCACACGTGCGCTTTTACAGAGAGCTGAAATTGCTGGCAGGGAGCCCTGTCTTCCCTGCACCGCAGTCGTCAGAGCAGGTGCTTTACCCCTCCTTTCCTGTAGCAGCACCAGCTGTCACTTGTCTCCAGAGTCAAAATATTTCCATGCCTATCAACAGCTAGCAATTGATGCGAAATCAGTCAACCTCCTTGCAAAGTTCATGCTATATATGCCAGAGCTAGCTGTCTGACAGAGTAATGCAAGTCTAATGAGAAGCTCTCAGCTAAGAGAATCAAGTTTCCTTTAGCAATGGATGGGCATGCATGACTATCCATGGTTTCCTAATTATTGTAATTTCCTCAATCTCCCTATTAAGGAGCATTTTTCTGCCTGAGGACTTTCTAATCATGGAATTAATTGTCACTTTTAACATTATAGAATACTGCTCCTGTGACATTGTTCAGATTTACAGCCCTAAGTGTGGAGAGAAGAATGGAGATAAAGAGAAAGTTGTTAAAAATATTTTGCTTGTCGCTTCTGCTTTTTTTCAAGAGCATTTTAGACATGGAGAGGAAAAAAAAGAAAAAGAAAAAGGATTTTCATACTTGAAATCCTAGATAAGAAAGTACTGTCTTATCAAGAAACAAAATGTATCAGCAGCATGTTAAAAGAAACCATAATTAATTAACAGTAGAACTACAGATCAACTTTTTCCTTAACAGAGGTGGAAACCTGTTGTAACTCCACTGATTTCACTGGCGTTGTATCAGAGCACTAACAATCTCACTGAAATCAAAATTGCCTCTGAACATATCTCCTTTTACCCAACATATTGTCAAATGTTGTAAGTGCCTGTATCTTTCCAACTGAAGGTGATCCCTCTGGTCCTGAGCTTCAGAAGGAATGGCAGAGTACTCCCTGTCAGACTTTTAATAACTTCTACTGAACTTGTACAATGTGCCACAACACTGAAGTGCCACATCACTGGAGTGACACACGGCAGGCAGCACAAAATTAAGCAATGACAACAGGCACGGAAATCTGAAGGAAAGATGAATTTCAGTACCTCTTTCATCTTTTTTCCTACATTCACATATTGCAAGGGTGGTGTTTGTTCGGGGAGAGGAATGAATACACTTCCCATGTCATTCAACAGCATTCACTACTGAATGATTCATCTGGTGCGTCCTTAACAGCAGCTTTCAAGAGACGCTGCATCCCTCATTCAAGTTAAAAGCAAACAAACCAACTAATTAGAATCTGCCCTCGTGATTAAAAAAAACCAAACAACCAAACAACAAAAAAACCCTGCAAAAAAAACTTCTCACTTGTGTACAATGTTTGTTGCAGCTGGAAAATTGAAAAGAAACCGCTTATGTCAAGATGATGTCTGTAAGAAATTACATAAAAGATGTGTTAAACTAATACAAGCTTTTGTCTAAAGATGCACTTATAATTACAATACCTCTATAGAAAAACAGTACCGTCCCCTCTTGGAAGGGGATGCAATTGGCTAAGAGCTGAAAGTCTGAACTCCAATTCCTACAACTATTTTGTTTTTCAGTAAATGCCTCACACATGCTGTCGGCTGTCTTTGCAGGGGAAAAACCCACAAATATCTGGGCAAAAAAGTTCAATAATCCTAGTTGCCTCCCCACAGAGGCGCTGAAAATGCACCAAAGTTGCAAGCATGTGAGAAAAGTAACGCACGCCTTAAATGAATACCTTAAAAGAATAGTAAAAGGATCCCCACTCCTCTTCTGTCACCACTTCAGTGAAAGTCACCGTTTCAGTGCAGGTGACAAGGGTAAGATCCAGCCAGCCGGTGCCTCCCTGGGAGGTGCTGCTGGCTTCTGTGGAGCCGACCTCCATCACTGGGTTTTGTTCCGAGTTGTCTAGGTGCTTGTTTTTGTGAGAGTTAACGCAGCCAGGCTTCTCCTGTAAAAGCGCAGCGACAAAACCAGCTCCTCACTGCTCCACCGCTGGCTACCAGAGGCGTCGGGCTTCAGTGCTGCCGAGTGATAAAAAAAAAANGCGGGTCTCTGGTGTCCCGAATAGTAAAAAAAAAAAAAAAAAAAAAAAAAGCAAAAAAAAAAAGCCAAGCTGGCATGGTCCCTTTGAGCTCTCCTTCGCTACAATTCTGACGACAGCCCTCCACATGCTCTTTCCAGCAGCAGGAGCGGCAGCCGGCAAGAAAGTCAGCACACATGGACCCAGCCATGTGCCTTGTGAACTCTGGATTATCTTGCACCCCAAAAGCTGCCAGCTCTGGAGTCAGGTACACCTGTAAAAGCATGGACCTCATCCCTGCATTCAGCTCCGGAGCCTGGCTATTCCACCCAGCAGCTTTGCTTACTTACCCTAGCTCAGCCCGCTTTGATTTCGATTACCTGCAGAATTACAGTACATCCACATACAAGCACCAACACGCCCTCCTGTATTAGCAAAACCTTGTTAAGTTTTTAGGCTTAAGCTATGACAATTTCAGTGTCTATCTGACTTCTGAAGTTGCCTTTACCAAGAAAAAAAAAAATACCTTAAATAGGCCTTTGCACTTACCTTTGCAAAGAGCTCAAACCTGATGCACACTCAGTACGGGCAGTGCTTTCTTCGCCATATGGAGAGCCTGCCTGGAAAGGTATGGCTCCTAGGGATTGCTGGTGTCACTCAGAGGCTCAAGGATTCTTCAGAACAAGGTAATCAATTATCTTTCTACTTACTGATTTTCTGGGCACCTAGTTCACTTACTTACCCTCCATTCATTCAGATGTTTTTCCCCATCTCTAGTGGCGTTACCCTGGGTTTACATCAAGACAGCAGATGAGATTGTGCACAACTTCCCTGACCGTAGCACAAAATCACATATAAATCCAGAACCTGGGCAGCTTTGTGGAGATGATATGCCTTAACACCAATGCAACCCTAAGCAGAACATGATGTATTTTCCCAGCCATCTCAATTTCCCTCCCAACTCAATTTCTCCTTACCTGCTCACAGCATAACCTAGTCCTTTGCTTATGCATGTGTAAGCACAGATGGCCATGTGGGAGCTCAGGGGGAATTAAACTCCTTGCTGGGGCCAGCACAGCACATCCTTCCCCCGGCTGCTGGAGCAGGGGTCTCCACAACATGCCCACAGCATCCACTCTCGTGGTCCAGGTGGGGCTGTGCCCACCCCTGGCTACCTGAGCAGCAAGAAAGGGGTGGCTGCAGGGACCTTCAGCTCCCAGGGCCGGTAATAGCAGGGGATGGGGGCACAAGCAGTGAAATTCAGGTCTAGGTTTTGACTCTGAACCCTCCCAAGTTGAGACATGTCTGGATCTAGGGCTTCAGACCAGGCTGCTCTAGGGATGGGAGAAACCTCTGGATGTCTGAGCACTATTCCGGCCTCTCCAGGAGACCATAGACTCATAGAATGACTTGGGTTGGAAGGGACCTTAAAGATCACCTAGTTCCAACCCCGCTGCCATGGCAGGGATACCTCCCACTAAACCAGGTTGCTCAAAGCCCCATCCAGTCTGGCCTTGAACATTTCCAGGGATGGGGCATCCGCAACTTCCCTGGAGTCATTCAGAGGAGGGTGTTCGTCCAGGCCCATAGAGATAATTAGTACCAGTCATGATGAGAAAGGATCAGCACTGATCCATATGCACCAGTAATCAACAGCAGCAAATGATGCATAGGTTGGAATGGGATCAGATAAAAAGAAATATTCCAGAACCACTATGTGTTGATGAAAACCATTGGGAAAATGCTCATTAATTTATTATCTAAGAGAGAGGAGGAAATCTTTTTGAAGTTTTTTCCGACTGATCGTACAGGTAGAATCTGAATCTCTGCTATGAAGTATTTATGTAGCATCCAATCTCCCTGAATGCTTCCTAACAGTTTTTTGCTCTTCTTCCTTCTTCTTACCTTGCTGTCTTATATTTACAGAATTCTCCTTATTAGAGTTAAAAGTTATTGCACTGAATGTGGGAGGGTTTTTTGGCACTCTGATTCCTATAGAGCTGTTACGCTCGAGCATATTACAGGCACTAAGAGGCTTTTCAGTAGTTACATCACACGCCACATCGTGCACAGCTCTCAGGACTAACCAAGAGTGACTTCTCTTGTGGCTTTGCCAGCTACTTGCACTAAGTAGTGCTTATGGTGCTAGAAAAGGCCATCCATGCCCTGCTCCAGCACTTTGCAGTCTACACAGGGGTAATTCAGGTTTTCCATTACTATTAGCTTTTCTGTCTTTAAGTATTTCTCAGGCACTGTCACTGCCCCGGTTTGTTGATGGCTGGTTTTGCTGAAGCACTGTTTTCTTTCCATTTAGTCACAGAATTTGAAGCCATGGGCTGTCTGTGGCGTTACATCTATAATTAAGCTAATTCTGTGGGATACAACAATTTATTTTCAAACC
The DNA here is from genome assembly GCA_013398915.1 of Dromas ardeola. Classification (NCBI taxonomy): domain Eukaryota; kingdom Metazoa; phylum Chordata; class Aves; order Charadriiformes; family Dromadidae; genus Dromas; species Dromas ardeola. Next base: position 260,700 of record VYZM01016206.1, on the reverse strand, counting down.
TCTACAAAGTCATACCAGCTCTCCAAAATTTGGGGATCTGGGGTTTGTTCCCCCCACCTCCACCCTGAGACTAAGCAAAACATTTGAAATGAACCTCTGAAACGAACAGTGAAATAAAAGTTTAATGACTGAATCTCAAAAGCCTATAAAAGGCAAGATCAAATCCTACCAGTTCCTCTGTGGAGAAGAAATGGCTGACTGATTCCCACAACTGATTTTGTTGTTTTCCTTAGCCAGGACATTGAAAAGTCTCAAAGAACTTTCAGTGCTTGAAGAGATTTAGACAGTTTTACAGAGAGAAATTGAGTCTTCCCTCTGCTTTAATATAAAATGCTCTCAAATTATTATTCTAATACTTTTTGTTCCTAATGTATAATAAAATGTGATACTGCTTGCTTAACCTTTTTGAATGGCTTTTTTTAAAGTCACATTTGAGTATTATACCACAGGAAAGCTTAGGCAATTTTGAAAATAATCTTTCAACAAAGGAATGGATTCTTTGGAAGGAGAATAGGGAGGACTTGTCTCAGGGGCCACTTCATTGCCATTCTTATTATCTTGACCTCAAAAGCTACAAAAATTTAGTTTTCTTAAATATAGCCTAGAACCAGAGGACCAGAAAACCTAAGAGCATAAATGGCTCCAGTGAAAGCTGAAGAGTATACTCTGCAGTTGCAGTGTATAACGACACTGATGTCCTCCATGTGCAGGCACATGGGGGGACATTGCAACACATATATTCTATCTCCCCACAGTGGCATGATTTTCTTACTGGAAAGAGAAGGAAACCTTGCACAGCTGCAGAAAGTGAAAGCCAGAGAGGGATATGATGAGACGCGGGCAGGTGCTTCTGGAAAAAAAAAAAAAGACACAAGGAGTCAAAGTTTTTAAAGACCAGGTACAAAATAGTGATATTGATTATTTAAGCCAGAAATTCCTCATGCAGAGACTCTGGTCTTTCCTGCACAGCAGCTGTGAAACACAATAGATGGAGATGCGTCATTTTGTATGCCACAGTGTGGACACTCCACGCCAGGCAGAGGTGCCGTCGCAACCACGGTGGACTTTGCTCTCCAAAACCCAGCAGCAGTAGGAGGGGGGACTGTGCAGGAATATGTAGTTCCTCCTGTGCTATGCTTTTCCCTATTTTGTCTTCCTTGGTAGAAACTGCTGTGTGGCACTATTTGTTGTGCGTGGTGTTGATAATTTGCCAAAAGTCAGCCAATCCAACTGTTCTGATGTGTCTAATTCTTAAAAAAAATTAGGCATGTCTGAAATGGACAGAAAATAACATCTATCTGCTCAAGTCTGTATTACTTTTTACAGAGAATTCATAGTAGATTTCTCTTTGCTGCATTTAGGCAGTATTGGGAATAAACTGAAAAAATATTTGGATTCTATTTGTTTGGAGTTTCCTGCACTCTGGCGTAGTTGAACATAATCATATTAAGTGCAACCAACGCTATCTGACTGCACGAAGAAAGAGAATGAGATATTTCTTGCTTCTAAAAGAACAGCAAGTTAATTGCTTTTCTGTAAAAAAACCCCACATGCTTATCCAAATTCGTATTTTCTGGCCTTGGAAGGGGAAGGTCAGTCTGCTCTTCCCAACACACAGCCCTTCTCTCCAGAAGCCGAACATCTGGGGCAGCACAGAGGGGTCCAGCTGCCGACCCTGGGAGCACAGGACCACTGGAGAGCTGTGTTCCCACATCCCCGCTGCACAGGAGAGGAGCAGAAATTACACATTAGCGACACAATTCCTGTTGTCTGACGTAAGCTCATTTTCCTTTAGCTTACAAGCTGCTTAGCATGCACGCTGTTTTCTGGTGGCATTGTGCCTCCGGAGGACTGCAGATCTGTTCATCATGGGTAGGAGATATCCAAACAGGCTGAAGTGCCACCCTCAGAGCTGGGACCCGCCAAGGCTGCAAGTCTCCCCGCAGCCTGGGCTGTAGCTGGGAAGGGATGCCCATATTTCTGGAGTCTTGGAGGTCAGTGCTGTGTGCGAAGGAAGGGAGCACCATATGTGCCTTAGCTAGGATGTAATTATTCCCCTTGCATTTTCACTAGTATTTTTTCATTTTTTTAGCCCCTCCAGGTGGAGATATCAAGTTTCTAAATCTTCAAAGACTTGAAATAACAATGATCTTTCATGAGCTAAACACACAGTCACACAGTTACTATGTTCTCTTGACAGAAATCTCTAACTCCCATTCTCCACCTTTCTGAATGAAACAGCTGTAACTTAGGATTTGAAGGCTCGGGGGACACGGCAAGATTTCAGAAGCTGGTTTCAACCTCACTCCCAAGCATTTTATTTCAGGATCCGTGATGCCTGGGAGCCTGGCAGCAGCATGCTGACACTGTCAATCTCAGCCGTCCTAAGCTGCTCTTTGCAAGTGTGTGAATCTCAACTACACACTGCAGAGAATCCTGGGTTGTGACTCTGTCCCAGCTGTGCCACACGGGTCACCTTGGGACACGGGGCCGACAGCCCGCTGAGTTCGTCAGTTCCCCATATTTCTGCATTCCAGAGTTAGAGGCTGGCAGCTGGAGCTGAGGAGGCTTTCCCTTTTACAGAGAAATTTGGTTTTGGTTTTCATCCAGAATCTGAACAAATTCAATTTTGAAATACTAAAGCCTTCAGAGAATGAGATGACTGCTCTCTGCTGGGCTCCAGCCTGGTGTCTCACCTGCCAAGTGTCTATCCAGCTTTGACTCAGATCCCCAAAACTGACAGCAAGTGGATACTTCCTATTCATTTAAGTTTTGGATCAGATGATTGTTTGCAAAAGTCTAAATTTTACCCATAGTAAAGTACTGGAGTCATAGCAATTACAAAGCATTTTTATAATAGTAATGATAAAATATGAGCATGCTCTTTCTCTGCCACGGGTATCTTAAAAAAATTTTAAAAGGAGATTTTTTTTCACATCTTCATTACTGTTTGTAGTCTTAATTCAGATTGGTCCATTTTACAGAAACAATACACAGCCCTTTCTGGTTTTGATAAGAAAGTCTTGCAGAAGAATAAGTAATCCTTAAGGAATTATTTTTGAAAAGAGCACGCAGATGAAGAAAACACGTAGAAGAATACCATTAAATATGAATATCATGTTAGTGGAACTGTCAGACACCCTGAAGTTTCAAATCCCTTTGCTCTTTTCCCCTCAATATAACCATCAAGAAAATCATATATTTCACAAGGGCCTAATTCTCCATTCATCCTGTCTGTTCCAGAGTAGGATTGCTTCCTGTTCAGTGACTTGAACTGCGAGTAGCTTTAGCGAAAAAAAGAGCCAAGCCCCATGAATTGAAACAGACCCCTGATAAATGTGCATTCCTATAAAATATTGAGGCGGTCAAAACAGCTGCTTGGAGTATTCCTACTTTTAAGGAGATGAGCAGGTAGCCAACATGTATGGCATCCATCAGGTCCTGGCACGGAGTTACGCGTAGGGATGCCGGTAGGTAGGCAGAGTAAATTCACAACTCACGTTGTCACCAGAAAGTTTTTTCCTTCAAAATATTCCGCTTCTGATTGCCAAGGCACTGTTTGCCCTTCTCAAAGCACCGGCGTGCCCGCTGCAGCTGGAAAAGGAAAGCAGCTCAGAAATAAAGCTGTGCTGCCAAATGGGAAAGGCGGCTTCAGGTGATGCCTGGCCGGCTCCCAGCACGCCCGGCAGGCAGGCAGCCAGCCTGCTTGACCCCGTCGCCCAGCAGACCATATGCTCATTAACTGGGCAACCGCAGAGAACAAAACACCAGCCATATGGATGTCCTGCTCTTCTCCTCCCTCTGCTTAAGGTCCCGGTTAACTACAATGAGCGCTAATGCACGTTGAGAGGGGGAGAGAGAGGCTGTGCAGGCACAGGTACTAGTTCCCGTTTAGTCTACAGCTGGCATCAGCAGCTGGTTGTGCATTTATAGTCTTCTGAACTAGGAGCCGGAGCCTCAGCAGGGCCAGAGCTCTGTTTCGTGCGGTACAGGAAGGCCACTGGAGGAAAACTGAGTTTGAGGCTTCCACAGGCCAACTTCTTGCAGTGTTTTAAACAGCCACCACCGATACATACTGTCTTTAACCTATATAAATAGGAATTATTTTCAATGCAGTTTACATATTGTTGCTTTAAAGCATTTTTCTTCCCTTCACTCATGTTTAATTGAACTAAAACCAATTTAACAGGCAGTTGGACTAGATGGTCATTGCTGGTCCCTTCCAACTGAAAATTATTTTGTTGTGTTGTGTTGCATTGTATCCTATTCTATTCTATCTTATCCTATTCTATTCTAACCAAATCTTACTCCATCTTAGACTGCAGCATATGGATATCGCATCATATCTGCTTTGGGAGAGAAATGCTTCTCTCCTCCCACTCCCTACCCACCCTGTGTGCTACTTCTGGTGGTTGCACACAAGGTGTCCTTTCCATTATTTCCATTCAAGCTTGCACTGATTTAAAAGTTGATCCTCCATTAGAGTGCAGGGGATGCCTGGAGCTGATAAACCTCTCTCTTCCTCTGCAGGGGATGAAGAATAATCCAACAGCTAAAACACAGGCTTGGAGTTCAGGGAAGAGATTTAGTTCCTTTCTCCTCTGCACATTCCCATTCTGACCTTGGCCAAGCGACTTCCTTTCCCATAGGGAAGAGCTTTGTGAAATGAAGGCGTGACAGAAACTCACGCCCTTCTGGCTGCCATTCCTCATCCACCTGATCTCTGCTGTCTGCGCAGTTATCCCTGGGCACACAGAGCGCTTGGAGTATCCACCTGATCATTCAACTATGATTTTTGACAGAGCCTCTATTAACAGGGACCTAATCCCCTGTTTAAAGAAGGGTGAGCCCTTGCAGCGCCACAATCCTTGAGTGCCAAATCTGAACCGATGAAATCAGCAGTGAGCTGAAACTGTGCTGAGCCTGCTTTGCAAAGCAGGGGTAGGAAAACCCACGCAGTGAGCGAGCTGTTCATTTCACAGCAAACTGAACTTTTGCTATGAATTTCTGTTGGACAGAAGATTTTAAAAAATACAATTCTAGGTAAAGTTAAAATTAAAGTTCAAAACATGACAAAACTAAAAAATTAATACATTAGGACATATTTTAAGACTATAATGCCAGAATTAGTTTACGATCAAATGGTACTACAGATGCTGCAGAGAGGGAAGAGGGTGATCTAGAGAAATTAGTATAATCCATCAACACTAAAAGCTTGGAAAAGACCAGCAGAAACCACAATGTAGGTCAAAAAATGGAGGAACTCTGTGCCCACAGGGAGGTAGGCGAGTAAAAGAAAGTGTGGGAAGAAAGAATTTAAAATGCCTGCATCCCAGTTCTCCTTTCTATGGAAGAAGTTGTATCTGAAGTAATGAATACACTCTGTCTTTTGGCGATGAGCAGCAGAGTGGAAGTACAGATTTACAATGGACGTGGAAAGCCACTAGGTGAATTGCAGGACTTTTTATTGCCAATTACAATTTCATGGCAGGGTTATTATTTATTAAATATAGAAGCAGCCAGTTGAATTCTAACTGCTCTCAGGCTTAATTCCACTTATAAAAAGGCTGAAGAAATTATACAGAGCTAGAGTAGAGGAAAAATCCTTTGCAGTAGCAGGCGTGCTTCTGACTGCCTGCGTATGGACACACACATACAGAGAAATAAAAAAGTCACTGTATGAAAGGTGAACAAGTTACGCCCAATTTCCCTTTAATAAAGCCTAAGGTAGAGTAAAATAAATGTACTGCACTGCTACCACTAACAGGCACCTGAAGAACAGTGTAACTTCTTCAATTATTGAAGCTCAGTTCTTTAGGATCTCCAGAAAAAGATACATTTCACTACTGCTCTCCCCTCCAAAAGCAGTGTGTGGACAGAAGAAAAACCCTGTTAGCAGGTGAAATGTGTTCGAGGTCAGAACTTGTATGTGGGGGGTCAGAAGATAATATTGACCACGATATGCAATTGTGTCCCAGGGCATTTCCCTAAAGGACGATGATACGTATTTTCAGGCAGCAAAAGGCATGAGTTATTCAAATCCCAGCAGCTTTGTGTCAGCACTTACTTAAAATCCACTGGATTTCAGAGCAGGGGAAAGGGAGAGAGAACAGAAAGAACTGATGAAATACTCACCAAAGAAACTGTCTCAGATTCATCAGAGAGCTCGTGTGGACAAAGTCCACTTTGTTCACGCTGATATGTGTCACTGCATATTGCCACAAGCCGTGTGTTTAATAACACACATTGGCCAGAACAGCAATCTAGGTCTGGTACACCACAGAGTAACTTATTATCTTTTTTTACTGTTAGACAAATAACACCGAAAAAAGACTTCTGCAAGCCAGCTCTTCCTAGACTGGAATATAGATGTAAATTACTGAGTCTTGTACGATTCAAACCTTAATTTCCAAAATACCACAGTCTTTTTCCTAATACATTTTTCAGGCATACTGCTTTGGATATTGTCTGGCATTGTTTAGAATATAAAGGCAGTATATTAATGTTCTTGATCACATTATGAAACATATTTTCATCTAAAAATAGGGAAATGGACTGCTATAATTTCCATTTCTGCACAAATAAAGCCATTTGATTACGGTTCCGATCCAATGAAGAAAGAGGATTAAAACAGGACTGCTCCACATGGTGACTTGGAAGCAGAAAGGACAGTTCAAAGAAACAATGCCGTCTGAAGAAAAATGCAACATTTAGCAACCAACATAAGGTTTTGGATATACCTGATGTAAGTATTCACATCCCCTAGTGATCAAACATGCAGCAAGTTATAACTAGGCAAATCAACTCAGTCCAGTATTTTAATCTCTCCACGTTGGAATAGACTTTTGTGGCTCTTAGACTACTGGCACTTCAATAAGATGTGCACAACGATTTGGATATCTTATGCCCACCACTGATTCTTTGCTCAACATTGTAAATGGGAGTATTACGATACAAACGCTCAGAGAAATGTAAAATAGTTTGTCGTTTTCAGAATGGGTATAATTACCCAGTTGATCACATTACACCTCGGCAGCCTTTGCTAGCCAGGGACGACTGCTCTATTTGCAATAAGTTACGGACAGGTGGTGCCAGATCTTCATAGAAATAAAGGGGCTCAAATCCCTGCAGGTTGTGCCCACGTATGTGAGCTGACAATCTGGCTTGCTGGCTCCGCCTGGGAGTAGGTTGTTGATTTCTTCGTATGTATAAGCAGACTTGACTTACCGCTTACACAGACTAAACAACATCTCCATTAGTTAGGCAAGGAATTTCCAGTCCTTGCCCAAACTTACCTCTGAAACAAGTCATACTGTTCTTGTAATAAAGCTATACAGGATAAAATAATAGGTATCATCTAGAAAACAGGAGTGCAAAAAGTTTCCAGTGCATAACAGTGGTGTGGGTAGAATACATAAAATAGCAAATACAATACCTGGTTTGTTAAAGTCATTAGAAACGAACCTGAAATCAATGTGGGAGATATTTGGCGCTCCTGCTGCCCAGAGCTGAGTTCTCAGAACATTTAAAAAGACCGAAATTATTGACGATTTCCTTAGTTTTTCTCTTTCGAAGAGAAAGAGAATTTGAAGAAAAAAAAAAATTGTTATGCATCCACATGTGTATCAAATCAGGGAGAGATTAAATGAAGGAAAAGTGAAACATCTCTGCGCTCGAAGCATTCATAGCTTTTGTAGCACAATTTGCTTTAGGAGAAAATAATGTTTTCTGTGGTTATGAACATGCAAAATGATTCTAGACTTTGAACTGCTGCTTGGGGATTAGATGAGGATTTAATATCTTTCTCACAGAAAGGATTAATTAAAGCGTCTCTTCTTTGGGAAAATGATGAGCAAGAAAATTTCATATGTATATAGAGCTTTTAATTTATTTCTCTACAGAAATAAATTGTGTATGATGATTTCTCATTTCATATCTTTTTCTTTAAAAAAAGGAATAATGTTAGAATTTTTTCATAGGAGTTGCTGAAGGGATCTTACCATGCTTTCAAAATGTCAAAAGAAATTGAATCATGGGAGTCTCCTTTAGAAAACTTTAAAAATCTATTGTTAGGATCTAAGCAAATACTGCTTAAAGATCACTAAGAATCTGTCCTTTTGTTTCATTTTTTCCCATGCTTAACAGTGAAATTGGTTAGGAAGTCTACTGGCTAGTTGATAGACCTAATTGCGTTTCCCATTTCCATGATTGTCTCAGGGAAAGTTTTGCTGCTCTTTTCATGAAAGGCCTCAATTGTCATCAAAAAGCTGAAGAGTGCACACACACAATCTTTTTTTTGTTGGTAAAAATTTTCAGGTTTTGACTTTTGTGATGTAATTTTTTTCTAATGGAAGCAGACTTTTACCATGAAAAATCTGTGTTTTCAAAAAAATTCCAATGCTATATCAAAATACTTTTCAGTAGGCTTTTTCTTTTGTCCATCCTTACTTGCTAATTCTAGGAATCTGCTGTTGGATTTTTTCAGACTCAAGTGCAATTTGGATTGTTTCATTGTTAATGCACAGCTGTTACTACCATATAAGATTATTTGCTGAATCTGATAAGAATGATTATTTAAGAATGGCACGATGGTTTTCGACATGGCTGTGATTTCATTTCATCTGTAATGAGGCGGGGGACTAAAAATATTCCATATTTAATAAATTCTGGAACAAGATTAGTGACTAACTTTATTAAACTCATTTTTGTGCCCTGCACTTTTATTGTCTCTTCAGCAAACTGAAGACAACAGAGGCTCCTGATATTTGGACTGTAACATTTGCCAAAAAAATAATGAAACTTTTATCCAAGTGCAGGTACATTATAGTGTCTGCTTTAAAACATGGCTCATGGGTGAATTGCTTTCTCCCTTGTTTGACAGTTCAAGTTTGTGTGCTTATTTTTTAAGCAAACACTCTGGAAGGATCATCCAAAGTCAGATATTCTAGATAGCTAGAGCTCATTTTCTGATGTTCAGATTTCGTCCACGTAATGATATTCAACTGAGATGACAACGTATTTACCATCAGTCAAAACCCTGAGCAATTACAAGAAGCATATCCACCTCTCATTTTCACAGTAGGATTTGTCTTAGCAAAGTACTGTTTACACACTCTCCCTAGCTGAATTATATCCCCATTTGCAGGCTAACTGGAATAATTTTATATGAATTGCTGTGGCTGCTCTGAATGCACAGCTGCAACGTGCAAGTGCCCAATACGTTTCAGTTAACAGAAGGCACGTGCAAAGGATGCTTATCCTGAAATACTTACAATTTAAGGGAACACAAAAAGTAGGGATGGGCACTGATAGGCTGCTGAGAGGATGTGCTTACTAATTTGCACTGATTTCTAGCATTTGTCGACTGTTCTTGTGGCACTCATGGAAGAAAAAAGCAAGAATTTATTTCTGTGTTTACTTGTTGCCCCTTTGTGCAGAGTTTCAGCTGTCCACACTGCTGCTGTTTAAATGACTGAATGATCAGAAGAATGAAAGAAAATCGGCCTTTTTAGTAATAATAGGGAAATAATACGGAAACCCTTCTTTGCTTAATCTGCATTTTCCATTCCAAAGATCTTAATACATGGTTTTCTAAGATGCATTTCCTGTTGTCAGTCATCTTGCTACCAATCATCTGTCACCGCATCTAGCAGCAGGCACTACAAATAGCATCTGAACTTTGGTGAAATCTGTTCAGGTAAAATGCCCTTCACCAACTTCTGTTTAATTTACACGAAGATGTGAAACTGGGAATCTATGCTAAGTCACAGAAGAGTATGAAATTATATTTGCAGACCTTGGCAGCTGGTGTTTTAGAGAACTCAGATGAAAATCCAACTAATCTGGCCGTGCCTCAGGGTCTGAAAGTCCGGAAATGGCTTTCACCACCTTGTGTCAGGAATGACACAAATTAGAGCATCTCACAGGAAACCTGCTGGTGCCTGGCCCCCTCCATTCTCTCTCTCCACAAAGCAGCAATCCACGACAGTTTCTGTGGAAAAAAAGAAAAAAATTAAAAATCATCCATTATTTTTTCGTCATAAAAACACCAGCAGACATGTCTGAATTCCCTCCAGCACTGATATGAATGTCTAAAAGAAACAGGTACTTTACTGAACAAATGTCATTTTAAAACAAACTAAAAATATCTGTTTTAAACCATCAATTCTCAACTTCTTTGTCAAAATTATTTGACCCCAAACTAATTAATCTTACTCAAACCAAACAAGCATTTTTGTGAAAGCTATTTTACAAGAATAATTTTATATAATGCTTGTAAATATTGGGTTTTAATTACTCTTGTAACACCTTCCCTTTTATGAAGTATTCAACACTAGCAACCCTTAAATTGTACCCTTTTTTTGATGAAATATCTGTCAAATTTTATACATCAATTTATATTATACAGAGCGAGATATATATATATAATGAGTAGATATTTAAATGGCTCAGGCCAAATTTTAAAGCTTCCTGCATATTCATTTGACACCCAAGACATGCATATGGGAAAGCAGAATTAGTTTACAAAAAAAAAATTAAAATCTGTGCAATCAATGCATATCTCATACCACAAGGATAAGAAGTGATGAATGGCAAACTGAGAGTAAGATCTAAAGCAGCAATCAAGAAAAAAGACTCTAATGAAGAACTTCACAAACTTTGCTGTACAGCTTCTCCCCATAAAAGCCTGGGACCTTGACTGGATTTTCATGTCTTGCATCTGGCTCATTTCTTCAATTCCAAAATGCAAGAAGTCTAAGGCAATGTCTTGTCAACTTCTGCTACCCTTTTTGATGAGCATCTCTGTCCCTTGCTCAGGTGGCTGAGATCTCTGTCCTGCAGCACAGCACAGGTAAGAACAAAAAAAAGCAGGCAATATTCGTACTGATGAGAACACCCAAGAACTTACCAAATAGGTAGCATAACAGGGACCAGCACCTCTTGGATGGAGTGGAGCACAGTATTGGATGATCTGGTCTACTGATTTAAACACCGCTCAACTTCGAGGAGTATTTGCCTGAACTTTATAAGGCAATCTTAGCCCATAATTTTCTTATAGATCTTTTCCAAGGAGTTCAAGAAAGGATCGATGGCCTGAAATTTTACAGTCACTGCCATGATCCTGTAAGATAAATATGGATTAACTGTCCCAGATTAAATATTTAACATAATAAAATGCTTTTTTAAAGGTATGGAAGTGTGACTTGGTCATGTATTTTAATTATACTTTAAAAAAGTCATGTCAGCATCAAATTTGTTCTGTTCAAATCCTAACGTGCTCCAAAGATAAATCTCTTCTGTTTGAAGAAGGTTAAAATAGTCAAGGGAGCAGATCAAATAATTAGGAGTAGGTGAATTTAAAATCACTGTTCCAGGTTGTCAAATAGATTAGAGTTCAAAGACTGAAGAGTAAATTATACATATGTATAATATACCTGTACGATTTCTCATTCCATTTTTGTAATTGGAAAAAAAAAGAAGAATGTATGTTTTATTAATTCATCCCAGACTCGCTAGATACTCAGTCCTAGATCAGCAATTACATTAAATAAGTTATAGAGAAATCTTTGGGATACCTGTACAAAATTAACATGAGATTGTATCACATCATAGCATACCCATAGCTTAGTCTAGCTGAGACTGGGTATGTGTATTAACTTCTATACCTCTTCTCCTACATTATTTTTTGGAACTATGCTAATAAACGATGAGGAGAGGAGGACTGAGCTCACTAATGCAGTGAAACGAAAATTGAAAATTTCAGCTTTGTTGCTTCAGCTCAGGTAACTGTTTTTTTTAGTTTAATTAAGCATAGATGAAGCTATAATGTTTCAAGACTTGCAAAATAAAGAAAATGAAATATTCCTGTGGGAAAGTGCTGAAGTTGTAATTTCTCTGACCTTTTATTTTAGCTGAAACTCTTAGCTAAGCTGAACGCTACTTGTGGAGGCAAAAAGCCATAAGGCTTTATCGTGCTGACCACTTACTGGTTCTTAGTGGTTTGCCTGCAGTCGAACCCAGATCTTAGCTGAATTGCATCGTCTAGGAGCACCACCCTTCAGCCCAGGACAGAGGTAGACTATTTTTCCTCCTCCCCTCTGTTCCTGGTATGAGCCAAGCTGGTGGGTAAGAAGAGATGGATAATGGAGAGGGGAGCATCCTCCCGCCTTCCTCACCTGGGCTCAGCTCCTTTGCTCACAAGTGTAAAAGGACTCACCTCCAGTTCTCGGTGTCCCCCAGCAGGTTCAAGTTTTCCAGCGCAGGGAACACAGTCGTGTCAGGTTAAGAACGTACTTTGAGTGGCAGGTAGGTTAAGGCTTTGACCACCACCTGTGGCATAAATGTAGTGTCTCGGGTTTTAAATGCTTTTTTACAGCATAGACCATTAAACCATGTTGGACTGTCCCTCCTGAATGCTACAAAGTGGCTAAGTAATGTGCTCGGCTCTCTGTGGTTTCTGCGTCTTTATTGCTGCCTTTCAAATGGAAGAGATAACCTGACAATTTCACATCAACAGTTAAAATGAAAGAGCTGAGCAACAGTTAATTTGACAGCAAGTAGCACCCTGAAGGTCACCCAAGGTAATACGTGCTAGAGCAGCCAGCTTATGAAGTGACTGCACTGCCCAAGTGGCCATGTCCTGATGATGTACTTGCCTCCATAATGACAGCTCATTAACGAAGGCGTTGTATTTGGTTGCTGCTGAAAGGGTTTCAGTTGCAGCCCGGCAGACTCTCTCGGGACAGGGAACTTGCTTGCAGGTCCAAGCAAACCAAATCCACTCGTGAAGGTGAATTTCCAGGCTTGCCCTGGTGTATCCTGTGTATCTGTGCAGTGGGGAAAAGGCAACGCTGTGTGACTTTAAAATGAAGCACCGCACCCCTTGACACCTAGCTTTCTTCTGGAGACACAAACAAATGTGAAATTGTTTCCCAGCTCACAGTGAAAGCTCAGTTTGATTCCCCAGACTGAAGAGACAAGACCAAATTTCATTTGCACGCAATCGTTGTCCCATAACTATATTTAAAAAATCAATAGCACAGCTGTTCTCTGGCATGCCTCTTTCGTAAGGTACATTGATGCTACCAAAATCAGTGACTTTCCCAAGAGCTGGCTGCCACAGTCGGGTGTAAGAAACCTTGGATACAGCAGCTTGCAAGTGACTGATAAGATTCTAGCATTTTGCAGTATCGTGACACTTTTTTTTCTCCAAATAGCTTTTCAAAGACCACTTTAACTCCATGCATTCTCTGAAAATAAACCACACAGTACAGGGCCTAGACTTTAAAAGGTGGGAATTGGCTGCTACCTATGCGTGAGGCAATATGTGTGTTTCCAAACTCAGGTGGGAGTTTGAGGACAAAATCAGCATTTAAAACACAGCTAAACTTTTATGGATTTGCCTTGCAAAGTTAATAGGGGCTTAACAGAGCATCAATGACAGCAGGGACGATCTTGAGGAAGGGCTTGTACTCCATGACTCTTACCACAGGAACCCATAAATAAGAAAAATGAAAACTAACTATGCTGATGTTTAAAAATCAGCTACAACACTCATCTAGCCAGACTCCAGCGACACCAGTAGGAGCCCCACATGCTGCCCACTGGAACCAGCAGGAAATTAAGAAATTCCCTACAGCTGCAGAAGGCAGCCGGATGGGTTTCTCAAGGTAGATTGCCAGACCAGTCCTTCCCACACGGTTCCAGCAAGAATTTGGAGGAAGGATGCAACTGACAAATTACATAAATCTAACCCCAGTATTAGCCACACTACTGCATAGTTCTCCCATATCATTGGATTTTCTGCTGTCTCATATCCATGAGCATACCTACACCTTCAACTATTCCCAGCTGCTGCACAGACTCATTTCATTATCCTACCTTGAAATGGAGGAAGGTAAAAAGCAGGATTTCTAGCTCATGGAAGCTTTCTTCCCTTCACTCCTACAATCACTATTCTTCCACTTCGCCTTTCCAAACTTTTGTACAAATTGACCTCTGTACAAAGGCCTGAAAGCGCTCTTTTCTGAGCTGCTGTCTGTTGAGAGCCAAAAATTCACAAGCTTTCGGGTTCCTAAACTCAAACAGAGACGCTACGAGCTCTGGTGTGGTTCTGCCGAAGCTGCCTGGGATTCAGAAAAAACACAGTGTGCCTGATGTGTGTGAGATACAGCACTTCAAATAAATCGCTGTCTTTTGATAAAAGAGAATCCTGCCTCCTACTTTACCAGCAGCTGTTTTTTCAAGTTCTGCCTCTCAGTCACTAATGATCATTTTTACTGTCCATAACACGTCAATGCCATACAAGGCAGTGTCTCCTAAACCAGGGGCTTACTGGTAACATCTGCTCATCAGATCCTACTCAGTGCAGTGATAAACCAACGTTCTCAGTACAATTATGAATTCACAAGAGGACTTAAGCTCTGAACCTCTGTTCTCCATCACCCTGCGTGGCACCCAGGCCGGTAGGCTCCATATGTAGCCAGAAGAGTTAAGTGCTTGGAGAAAAGATCCTGAAAGTCAACAAACAGAATGAGGGAACACTTGAGCCAGCTAAGAGGAAACACAGTGTTGCTTAAGCCCTAACTACATTTAAAAATTCAGTATTCTCACCTGCAAGAAACTTAAAATTTACAGCCCCTCCTTTAGCTGCGCGTAGGCATCACAGCATTTCCACATAGCAAAATGAGTTCTGCATCCAGAGGAGCAAAGCACGACAAGCTCACCATCTCTTCAGTAAAAGGCGCAAACTTTAAAAGTCTGAAGCATTTTCAGCTATAGTGCAACTGCCTTCTTCAGTGTTTTCAAATAGGTATTGCAGCCATTCTGATTCAGTAACACCTATTCGCTTAGTGAAAGAGGAAAAGATAATGCCAGTGAATAGAAGATATACGATATATAATGTGAACGTTATGAAGTACCTTATTTAAGCATTAATCTTTAATCTTCACATACGTAGTGACAACGTACAATGATATTTGCTGGAGGCAACTGTTCTTTCATATACAACAGCATTATTTATAGCAGCAGTGCACATCTGAGCAACAAAGGAGCATAAAAGGTAGCGATGAAAGATGCATTGTAACAAGCAATAAATCAGACAGCACTGAATCGTTAAATGCTAAAGAAGAGGAAGCCACCTGAAAATAACATTGTGATTTAGCAAAAGACCTTTAAAATATGCTTAATGCTTAAGTTTCTTACAGAAGTAGTGAAATTTAGGGTTATATTCAGAATTAACTATGTTAACTGCTCTGCTGAGTCAGGGTCTAAAGGAGGATGACATTTATGGTGATTTCTATCCAAGTCTACAGGATAAACAATGTTTTCAGGGAAATTCATAAAGCTATCAAACACATAGGCACACCTCAGTCGATAACAACAAATATCACTGACAGAATAAACTCTATTAGCATTCATTTCAGATTGAATTAGTGGCATTCCTACAGGCATTCATTTTTCACCTTCCACTAAAGTGCTTTTGCTCATGAAAAACTGCTTTAGGAGGCTTAAATACATCTAGGAGCTGTTACAGGTAAAGTTTCTTCTTTGCCCATCATTTTCATGCAGCACTAGGGCAACAATTCAAGAAAACCAGGAATGAAACATTGAATTCATATCTTTGGTCTCTATCTTTGCAGACTGCCTATGATTTACATGTATGTGGGATCCTTTAATATGTGTGTGTGCGTGCATACATATTAATTTAAATAACAATTTATAACATTTATCTAAAGAAATCTCCATATTCAGCACTTTCTTTAAAAAAGTGCTGTTCATCAAGCCATTATGACTTGGTCTTTCCAATATTTAGCATAATTATTTTATTCTAATTATTACTTTTTCACTGATTTAAAATAAAAATATAGTAAAAAAAATATAAGTAAGTTATAGTTAAAATGACCAAAACTTTAGGGTATGTGGCCTGTGCAAAGACATGAAAGAACTGTTCAATCAGGAGAGGAAATGAGTGAAGACAGACATGGAACCAGTCTTCAAATCCATCAACATGGATGGGACAAGACACGATGGATGTAAATTGCAGCAAGGATTTTAAGGTGGACATTAGGAACAAAAAAAAAATCCTCTAATTGTAAGGCGAGGGAAATCTCTGAGACAGATTGCCTGGGGATGTAATGGAAGCCCACCACAGGGGTTTTTCAAGTTTGGCTAATGAACCATCCATCAAGAAGGAACAAATTTCTCTTGCCGCCAGGGTAGGAGACAGATTTCGTGACATGATGTTCATCCGTATTTTATCTAATTCTAGGGTAAAACCTAAGTAGAGAGTATTAGAGAAAAGGAGAACAGAGGAGAAATCATTCCAGTTTCTTTATGCCAGACTGGAGTGTCAGATACTACATTATTCTTGTAGAGTTTTGGCGCCCCACAGTACCCCTCTACAATGCACACATTTTTATCACCTCAGCAGTAGGAATCAGCTGCCTAGATGCCCTAAAGTCTACAAAACACCCTACAGGGCTGGCACAGGCTGAGAGGTTTCCCACAGATAACTTAACAGACATCTACAACTGCTAGGTGATTTCCATTTATTAAGATAAAAGCAAATGCACCTGCTCTCTCTTAGTGGAGGTTTGCTCTTTGCTCAAGAGGTACCATAGATTTCATTCCCATTTTCATATATGTATATGCTTTGGCTTAGCAAAACTAGCTCCTGCTATTGTTCTTTGGTGATGTAAGGCAATATATCTGACTGTGGGAAGCAATCTTTGATACGAACAGAGAGCATCCTCATTCATTAAATTAGTTTCTGTCTTCACAATGAAAGCCATTTGACTCTTACTCTCTTTAAATACTGAGAGTCTGAGCAGCTACAGAGGTCAGCATCGAAGTGTGAGTCATAAAATGAGTTTCAAACTCAGTTGTGTGACGAATCTGAGTGTGATGAATCTGAATTCTTTGCAGAGAAAAAAAGAAGAACTTTATGAATCAGATGAGAAATGGCCAGAAGGAGAAAACTCTTTTCTAGTCTTTGATGTAAGTTGCTGGTCTTTTTCAGTTTGAAGATTCCATAAACTGTTTCCAGTGAAGCTGTGTATTGTCTTTGATGAATTTAAGCCTCTGCTGATAGCTTTGCTTTGCTTAGTACTCCCACTGATCCCTTAGAAGTTGGAAAACACAGGCATATGTGAATTCCCTGAATCCAGTGAAGTTTAAAAGGGAATAAAAATTATGTTCTTCACAAGCCTGCCTGAAAACGTTTGTAATTACCTAGCTGTTCTGGTTGCAATTAAGGAAAGGGCATCCTGCTCTGCGTAAATAATCTAAAATGAACAACCTTCTCCCTCTCAAAGATATGACACCAAAGGATGTAAGAACGTAAGTATTTCAGAGCAGAAATAGGCTCCAAGTAAGGTTTCTGTTGACATTTTTTCCTATGCCCTCATACTAAATTAATTTCATAAGGTTTTTAGACTACTGATCCAATATCAACTGAAGACAATGGTATTGGTATCAACGAGGAATAAAGACCAACTAGTTGCAGTTTTAGCATGTTTTCAGTTTTCTGAGAACAAATAGCTAAAGAACAATAAATACTGGCCAATTTTGCACATCTACTCTATGGTAGGTACTTCTCTAGTTAACTAATTCCAGCTGCAGCTACAACTAGCCCAATTTTAAAATTATTTCAGCCAAGTTTCCTTAATTCAGTGTGGGAATCTGTAGGATTTTGGCCACCGATGCCTAGATCCTTGTCTGCAACTCTAGAAATAATCCAATGCAGCATTCAGAAGGCCTTTTGCAATCGACAGAAAAGTCCACAGTTCAAGTTCCAGACATTATCTCTCCACCAGTTGGTGCTTTGATCAGTCCGTTACACTGATGCTACAGAAGTGATGTAAAACACAGCCAGGACCGCATGGTAGCTATTTTTATGTGCTTTGAACAGCTGCACAAAACAACACACTGCAAAGAGAAGACAATGAGATTTGCTGTATCCTCATCTGGAGCTTTGAACCATCTATTTTATTATTTATGCCAAGGTGTAAAGATGATCTGTGCTTGGCAGTCCTAACACGATTGAAATTATCTATGTGAAGTGACGCTGTGCTCAGCAGTTGACCTTCCTGCCAGTAGGGCAGACCTGATGCATCCTGATTTTAATTTAATAACTAATGGTTTATTTTCCAGTAGGAAAAATGTTATAATAATTCTCTCCAGCTATATGCCGGGATATATTTTATATATGGCTCCGTTTTATTTAAATGCCACAACCTATGTACATATTTGACTTTTTTCACCCAGAAGCAGCACAGAAATATTAGAGATTATAGAAGTATTTCATTTTTGGAGGGAATGTTGTTCATAGCAAAAGTATGATGGGCTACTAATCCTTATTTATTGAATTTCTCTCTCTTGTACTGAAGACGATGTGCTTTCCTAAACCCCTCTTCCCTCTTTAGGGACTCACTTCAAATTTACTCAATTTAGAGCTTTTCCATTCATATATTGGGTCAGAATCTAAACGGAACAAGCCTCCAGGTTCGTATCCAAGCCATAAATCCTACTCTTAAATCATTCATCTTTCAATCTGTGTTTTATGCTATAGCAAATCACCTTCATAACCACTTCATCTCCTTCTTTGCAAAAAAAAAAAA